>OX104111.1:52758232-53033172 GCA_944474755.1 Limnoperna fortunei | reverse complement strand
AAAAAAAAACAGTATCAAAAGACAATCTAACAAATTGTTGGAAAATTTTAAATGGACATAAGAAGAAAAAGCAACCAAATATTGATATTAATTGGTTGTTTGACTTTTAAAATTTTTTACATGTAAATAATCAAGAGCATGATGAAAGCTTAGCAAGGTTTTCGAAACATTGTCAAATTATTAAAGATAATCAAAGTGGATTTCAATAAAATTATTTCACTCTTGACAACACTTTTTCAATATTTACAGCTATTCCAAATTTAAAATCTTAAAAGAAAAAAGTTTAAAGTGCCTTTATAATTTTGGAAAAGGTGTTTGATAGAGTATGGTGTGAAGGATTATTCTATAACCTCATGCTTAACCAAATACATGGGAAAATGTACAAAGTTATAATTATCCTTAATATACCGGTACATTCCAATATTAAATAAATCTTTTATATCATACAGTGACCATATAACTGATTATTTTGTTTGTTAAATGGGTGTAAGCGAAGGAGAAAATATTTCCCCCTTTCCTTTTTTCGCTTTTTCTGAAAAATTTGTTAGAATTTATTGTATCAAAACTCAAAGAGATATGTAATATTAAAACTAAATGAAAATATTGAAACTGAAATAGCACTGTATCTTAAATATTTCTGTTACTATACGTCAAGCTGCTCTAATGTCAGAGTCTGCAGAAGATTTAGTTACAAAATTAATGACGTGGGAAAATATTGAGACAATTGGAAAATTAAAGTAAAGGTTGACAAAACAAATGTCATGATTTTTGGCATGGGGAGAATTCATCGATCAGAACTAGAGGCTCCCTGGAGTTAGTAATCGCTCATCTGGAACTCAAAAGATTTGAACTATCTTTAAAATTTTTGCAATTTGTCAATTTCACACAAATAAAGAAACTTGTATTGCTGATCTTTTCAGCAATTTATTGCTTCACTCTAGCTGTAATAGTTTTTAGCTAACAGGACAAAAAGTGAAAATTTCATAGAAAATCTTCATGAAAGCCCAATAACTCCTTCAAGAAGTAATATGACTATTTCAGATGTACAATGTATCTTGTATATCTTGATTTAATGTTTATTGTGCTTGTTTAACCCTTAAGGGTGTATTTTGCAAAATAAAGTTATTTATAAAATAAATTATTATAAAGAAAAAAAGATAATAAAGCTATCATCATGGCTTTGTATTGGAACATCAATTTTTGAACAGAAAAATTGTCTACCAAGCCATGCAATTTGCTGTGTCAAGACTTGATATGAAACCTTTACTAGTGTATTATCTTATTCCCGAATAAAGAAGCTGTGTAATGTCAAATATGATGTTGGAATATAAATTATTGACAACATAAGTACTAAGCCTTGAAACAATTTGTCAATTCTTCTTTATCATCTCAACCAACTTGACAGAAAAAAATTTGATTTGATTTGAATGTTGTTTTAACGCCACTTTCAGCAATTTTTCAGCTATATCATGGTGTCCAGTTTTTATTGGGGGAGGATGCCGGAGTACCAGGAGAGACCCCCAACTGTGGTTAGAAAACTGGCAGTCCTTGTCAATTAAGATTGGAGCCGAGTACACCCTGCCTGCAGTTACACACATGTAAAATTGAACCCGAACTCTCAGTGTTGCCAGACCACGTCAGATCAATAGTAGGCGAACTACCTTAGCCACTTGGCCACTTCGGCCCAGACAGAAAAAGACAACAACTGCCTATCTTACTTAGCTAGAATCAGTTGAAGTTATATTTTTTGGACACACTGTATATATATTATGTTTGATTGTTTGATTGTTTGAATGGTGTTTTAATGCCACTTTCAGCAATTTTTCAGCTATTTCATGGCGTCCAGTTTTTATTTGCGGAGTAAGCCGGAGTGCCCGGAGAGAAACCCCGACCTGCGGTAGGAAAACTGGCAATCCTTGTCAATTAAGATTGGAGTCGAGTACACCCTGCCTGCAGTGAGAATCGAACCAGCAATCTCAGTGTTGACAGACCATGTGATCAATAGTAGACGAACTACCTTGACCACTCGGCCACCGAGGCCCCTATTATGTTTGAAGACATGTACTATTAGAATTATTTACACAATTCATTTTCTGTATTTTTATTCTATGAATAACAAGTAAATAATATTTTGAGTCTGCAGCTTAGCTGAACGCCAACTTGTAGGTTCATGTAATTCAGAAAGATTAATTGTTAAAATGGTGCATGTATGTGTATTGGGGAATCCAAGATGAAGAGAACAAATTAACTGATTAATGACAGAAATTACAAACTTGACTCAGATTGACAGACAAACAAAAATCCACTTCATATTTAAATCTCAATTGCCTGGAAATTTTTTTTACTGCCAAATTTAGTAACTACCTAACATGCCTCAATATGGGTTCAAAAGCATTTTGTCCTCATTACAAGTTGGCCCCATAATGGACCTGGGGCGAACATGTAGTAGAGCGAATTGACTCGATACCGCCTTATTTTTTATGGCCTTGATTGTAAACATGGTTCAGGATGGAGTCTGTCTTGGTTTAGAATTAAAATATTAAAATGGTAGATATGGCAAGAAAACAGTCCAGACAATTTTTTTTTTTTTTTTTTGGGGGGGGGGGGGCTTGTTTTGTAACCAGTTACAAATCCTGTATAAAACGATTAAAAAGTAAGGTAACTGTTTTCCATAATGAGCAGTTATGTAACTCTATTATGTAATAGTACTTTTTTATGTAACTGTTTGTAACCGGTTACAAAACAAGCCCCCTTTAAATATAAATTATCTGGACTGATTTCTTGCCATATATGTAAAATGGATTAATCTGTAATAATTTAATAAAAAAAGTGTGCACATCAAAACTGACAGGTCTGTGACAAATGGACTTTGGATCCCTTAAAGTGGTTAGACATTTGATATCCTCGACTAGAAACCATTTGATTACTGGTTTATATCATAATTTAATTTTAAATTTTTTTTAATCCGGGTTCATAAGTAGGGACTCAATTTTGTATGAAACTTTGCACCAAATTCAAGACATCTACATAGTTAAGTTTAAGAAAAATATATATTCTAATTTTTCTGTTGATATATATGTTGCTACCTACCAAAATGTAATTAAGTGTTTGCAGGTTCAAGTGAACATGTCGCAAATAGTCGTTCGTAGTTTTCCCGTTAATGATTTAGCTACACTTGATATTTGTATACTTCCGGTTATCACATGAAAAGGAAATTTTTTA
This sequence comes from Limnoperna fortunei, assembly GCA_944474755.1. Classification (NCBI taxonomy): domain Eukaryota; kingdom Metazoa; phylum Mollusca; class Bivalvia; order Mytilida; family Modiolidae; genus Limnoperna; species Limnoperna fortunei. The sequence goes on along the minus strand of OX104111.1, from coordinate 53,029,950 downwards.
CTTTAAATTTAAACATGACTCTAATGCATACGTAAAGACATATCAACATTCAGAAGCCAAAATTTATTTGGTACTATGAAACAAAGCATAAAGATGTAAAGCATGTGTTACTGCGGACCTTTGCAAGTTCAGACGTTGATTGCTTTATAATTTGTATTCGTGGGATTTACCGAAGTTAAATTTGAATCAGACTTAAAAACAATGAGTTCTGCTGGAAGATATGATGATCCTGCAAGACCTTTATTTGGAGAACCACAACCACGAGTATGTCTTAATGTTGCATACAAACCACACCTAATATAAATGCCATGAATATTGTTCTATGCTTTTCATTATGGCAGTGGAACTTGTTAAAAGAATAAGGGTCGTTTCGTACCCATTCTCGTTCGAACCAGGTCGTTTTTCGTACCAAGTGGTTTCGTCTCGATAAGTTAGTTCTTTCGAGCCTATTTTAGTTATACCGTTGTATAAAATGTTTTAAATTTTAGAACCGAAAATATAAGTAAACATATACGAATAATGCAAGGTTATTAACTAAATCCTGTTACTCTAAAAGATCTGTAGGAAATCCAGAGTCAAATACACTCAAGCCTGAGGACGACTGGTATCCGGGAAGAAAAAAAACAACCCACTTATTCACATTGTTCTGGGTGCAGGCCGGAGGGGGAAACGACTCGATAGAAAATGTTGAGGTACGAAACAACCCAAGGTGCCAAAAGATCTGTTGTCTAGATGGTATCAGGTCAATTCTGTACTGAACTAATTGGACATTTCGGTAGTTGGTTCAGTACTAAATTCTAGTCATTTCAGTATTTGCTTAATCAATACTTTGATGCTAAATGCCTGTTAGATTTAACCAATCCATCTCCTAGTCATTATGTCCTCAAGATGTCCAGCTGCAATAAAACCAAAATTTGAAAAAATCAATAAAACAAATGTCATCAGTCATCAGTCATATTTTTAATTATGGTACTAGTACATGTGTAGCAGGAACCTACTACATTTTATTGTTTTATTTTCCAGTTCAGTCTTTCAGTACTAACTCTTTGCACCCTTTAAATACTTTTAGCAGATTTTGCTCTTGGTGATTTACCAATTACTACTTTTAAAACAATGTACATCAATTGTAAGTGTAATTCTTATATTTAAATTTGGTGTGCTTAATTTAGAGATTACTTTGTAACATTTTATTGTTAGTCACAACAATCCAACAGAAACAACTCGCCTTAAGTTTTTTTAAATTATTTTTTCAGGATCGTATGCTTAATCTTATTGTTGGTGTCTTCACTTCAATAGCAGTAGTGGTAAGTAATTAAGAAATAGATTATTTCGAGCGGGCTTTATGGGAATTAGAACATGGTCAGACCTTATATTTGTCAATATTTTATACCGAGCGATAGCGAGGTATAAAATGAAGACAAATATAAGGTCTGACCATGTTCTAATTCCCATAAAGCCCGCTCGCAATAATCTATTTCGATTCTAATATGTCCAACAAATGTTTTAAAATTTCGAAGCGGTTCTAAGAGGGCGTTTTCAGTGGTAATATTGTTTTTTTGAAACTAATACGATATATCCCAAAACAGTATGTTAAAGCAAATAAAATTGACATAAACATATTTTCTCGTCATTTTATTGAATGTACGTACCTTTTAAACAAAAATATTGAAAAATCTTAACGAAATTGCATCGTTCCAGTTTGAAATTTTCAGTTCAGCGTAATATGACGTCGGAATTCTATTGTGACGTCATATTAATTCGAATGAAGAATTGTTAAAAAAATAATGTATCGGGAGTAGTTTAAATCATATAAATCTCAGAATTCAGACTAAAAATAACTAAATTATTAACAATAACGATAATTATGGATAACACATAACAAACGGCATTTGTAAGTCAGTTTTTACATTTACACTAAACACGCAGTTTACGCATGTGCGAACTAAACTTATTGGAATTTTGACACGGCTTTGTTTACATAGCTAAAGCAGGACGTCATATTAGAATGATAAATTAAGTATAGATATGAATATTAAATGGCATCAATTTTGGTATGTTACATTGATACATTACCCGTCAATTTTTAGCTCACGTGACCTGATGAGTCAGGTAAGCTATTGCCATCACTTGGCGTAAGTCTTCGTCGCCGTTAACTTAAAAAAAAAAAATCTTCTGCTCCAAAGCCACTTAAAGGATTGCTGCACACATCACCAGTAAAATGTCCTCTACCAAGCTTGCACAAATCATGGCTTCAGACCAACCAGCCTTGGCTAAAATAGAACAGGGGGTCAAAATATAGATATTGCCTTACAGTTTCAAAAATTGTAATAGACACAGGAAGAGACCTTCCTTCTTCAACATCAAAAGCTCTACAAAACATCGTATTTGATCAAAGTTGTATGATGACTCCTTGTAGGAGTTATTGCCCTTTAATTGTCGAAATTGATAATTTTTGCCTCAAAATCTTGACAAATATTACAACTAGAGAAAAACTTAGTATTGCTTAACTGTTCTGCTCTATGAGAGATACACAAATGGCCTTAGGGTCAAGTTTGTCTGATTAACTGGTTCAGAATTCCCCTTGAACTGGTTTTATAATGAATTTTAATTGATTTGTAAAAATCTTCTCCTCTGAAACCAATCAAAGGACTGCTTTTCAACTTTGAACTCATCATATGTCAAATGTCCTCTACAAAGTTTGCACAAACCATGGCCACAGATTAACCAACTTGGCCACAATGGCTAAAAAAAAGGAGGGGGGTAAAAATACAGTTTTAGCTTATAGTTCAAAAAGTGTAACAGATACTGGAAAATTGAACATACTTTTCTTCTTCAGCATCAAAAGCTCTACAAAACACTCCATTGGGTTGCAGTTGTATGATGACTACTTGTAGGAGTTATTGCCCTTTAATTGTCAAAATTAATTATTTTTGCCTCAAAATCTTAAAAATTATTAGAACTAGAGAAAAAGTTAGCAGTGATTAATTGTTCTGCTCTATGAGAGGTACAAAAATGGTCTAGGGTCAAGATTTTCTGATTAACCGTTTAAGTTATTCCCCTTAAACTGTTTTTTTTAAAATTAATTGAAATTTATTTTAAAAATTTTTCTCCTCCTAAACCAATGAAAGGACTGGTTTGAAACATTGCACATATCATTTTACCATTACAACTGACTACCAACAATGAACGTGGCTTCCTTGGCTTTAAATAGAATGGGGGGGGGATAAGGGTCAAGAGAGTTTTTGGCTGATAGTAAAAAAAGTATACTAGTACATGAAACAGAAGTGAACCTCCTTCCTAAGCATCAAAAGCTCTTCCTTATAGGAGTTATTTCCCTTAAAAGGTTAAAATTAATAATTTTTGGCTGATATCATAGTAAAAAAAGTATACATGAAACAGAAGTGAACCTCCTTCCTAAGCATCAAAAGCTCTTCCTTATAGGAGTTATTTCCCTTAAAAGGTTAAAATTAATAATTTTTGCAGAAGTGTTGGACAATTCCTTATAGGAAAGAAAAGCCAGATAAAAAAGAGCTACTTGCAATTGGTTTCAGGTGAGGTGAGCGATACAGGCTCCTGGGAGCCTCTAGATCTAGTTTAAATCATTTATACTGCAAAGGTAAAATTCTTGAGAAAGCAAGTCCAGGTGATTGACTATACAGTTGTTACTGCATGGTTTCTTCATACCATACTACATATCAAATGAAGCAAAATAAGTTATACATGTATATACAGGTAATTAATGGGTGCTAAATGACAAACTTACAAAACACTAATACAATGCATTAATCATCACTTAAAATTATATGTACAATAAACTAAAATATGAATGGATGAATGTGTTTGTTAATGCAAAGTGATAAATGTCATTATGTGTGAAACTGATAGTGAATACTTAAATGATTTGAAATACTGTATCAGTTGTCCACCATTTCGCTAGCCAAGTGTTACGATCAGGTCCCCCCTCTCTTCACTTCACCTTTAAGAGAAGAGGGACCTGATCATAAAACGTGGCTAGCGAAGATAACTTAATTCCACAGATCTAGAGTTAAACAAAAAAATTCAGTTTTGATACACATGAACAGCATATTAAAACAAGTTCATACTAAGTTCCAGGCAAATAAAAAACCCAAATAGACCAGCAAGGAGCTCTTTCCCAGACTATTTATTGCTAATATAAATCTGTCATTATCAATTTCAATTATTTGACCATGATAAAGCATTAACAAGTATAGATACCCCTGCTTCGCTTCAAGTCAAATTATCTCCCCTGAATAATATCCGACAGCAACAAAAATTCTTCGTGCACATCTACATATTATGTACTTCCATCATGCAAAGTTTCTTCAAAATCTGTCAACGGATTAGGAGGAGTTGCGCTTATGAGGTCTCACACTGAATACTATATTTAAAAAATCTAAGTTCTATTATCTCCCCTGAATAATATCCGACAGCGATGAAAATTCTTCATGCACATCTACATATGATGTACTTCCTTCATGTAAAGTTTCATCAAAATCTGTCAAGCGGTTTAGGAGGAGAAGCGCTAACAAGGGATGTGGACAGACAGACAGACAGACAGGGTGATTCCTATAAACCCCCACAAACTTGTTTGTGGGGTGTATAATGAGGCTTCTGGTCAATTTCATTTTGTATGTATTTTATTAATAATTAATTGTATTAAACTATAAATCTTCATAAAGATATATTGAATACCTTCCAGGGGCATTTTAAATATTTATTCTATGTTAACCTGTTAAAAAGTTATGAACCAAAAATATACATGATTTACCCTTACGGTGCTTCTTACTTCAGCGTTTTATTTGTTTGTTTGTTTGATGGTGTTTAATGCCACTTTCAGCAATTTTTCAGCTATATCATGGCATCCAGTTTTTATTGGGGGAGGAAGCCGGAGTACCCGGAGAAAACCCCAGGCCTGCGGTAGGAAACTGGCAATCCTTGTCATATAAGATTGGAGTCGAGTACACCCTGCCTGCAGTGAGAATCGAACCCGCAATCTCAGTGTTGACAGACCACGTGATCAATAGTAGACGAACTACCTTGACCACTCGGCCACCGAGGCCCCCCTTCAGCGTTTTAGACTAACCCCATATTTGGTAGTCTTATGTTGTCAGCTTGTCATTAGTCATTGCTCTAGATTTTATATTCTTTTGAGGGTAAAGGAAGAAAAACATTTATTGAACTGGATTATTTATCATATTTACTGGATAATGCAGGTTATTGCATCACAACCTGCAATCTCATGGTAAATACTGTCAATATGGGTGCCCCCCCCCCCCCCCCCCCCCCCCATTTTATATAGAATTTTACCACCTTTAATCCGCACCAGAAGTGTAACGGTGAAGAATACAATTAAACATCAAAAGGCAAATGGGTTTTTCCTTTTATTAGAAGAATAACTTATTAAATTTTCATTTTTTTTTTGTGAAGCTTCCCTTTAAGGCAGGCTTTTGATATTTGGCATGTGGGTAGACCATTTCAAGGCAGTGTGTGTCATATACTAACTAGTACCATGTATATGGTTAATGACTTTTGACCTTGAGGTCAGCTGGGCCCACAAAGATGGATACCAGTAGTTATTGTTGGTCACATAATGGTTGTTTGCATTGCTGCAATGGCCATTAGCAAAAGGTTATTTAAAACAGCAATTAAAATGACATTTTCTAGACATAAAGCAGTATAGAAGGTTTTGTGAGCGAGAAAAAAGGTAGGAACGTTAACTCAACTGTACCAATTCAATACTACCATATTTTATAGACCTTAGGCAATAGTATTGATAGTAATTTCTTGGTAACAGTGTACTTTATTACTAATATCTGTTGTAATAATATTTTACACTATTTACTTATTTCACTTGATTTTTTTCAGGTTACATTGATAAGTGCATTTCTTTTCCCACCAGGAAAAATAAATGGAGTCAACCTATTTTTTGCATGTATAATTGTTTTAATCTGTGGATCACATTTAGTTCTGGTTAGTACATAATGAAAAAGCATGCTATTATTGTTAGTTTACCTCAAAATCAAATGATGGTTCGTTATTTCTTACAACAGTATATATATAAGTAGGGTACAGTACGTATACTAGTTGCTATGCAGAAGCTCGAAAGCTAAGGTTTTGTTTCGTCAGATATTCTCTTCCGTACAATTTCCAGAATCATCATTTTATTTCTTATTTATTTGCTGTTTTGCTCAAATAAGAAACTAAACAAGATTGGTCAGAACAATTTTCCTTTTTTTACGCAAAATATTAGTCTGTTTCTCTTAAATTGTAAGATTTGTAATTACATGTAATAAATGCTAGGTCTCTAAAGCTTCTATGGGGGTAGGGTTTGCCCCCATATTGGATCCTTTGTCCCACTGGCAGAGAAAAGGCTTCCACATCATTCAAACCCAAGCTATGCCACTGGATAGCATACACCATTCACAGTCTCACTTGGGGCCTTGGTTGTGGAGTGGTTAAGGTAGTGTCTGTAGTGGTCTGTCAACACTGAGATTGCAGGTTCCAGTCTCACTCTGGGCAGGATGCACTCAACTCCAATCTTAATTGACAAGGATAGCCAATGGTCAAGTTTTCCTGCTTCCCCCCCCCCCTCCCCACCAATAAAAACTGGATGCCATGATATAGCTAAAAAATTGATGGACGTAGCATTAAACACCAAATACTAGTAAACCCCGCCCACCACTGACCATATTATAATCCGGATTTTTACTCTGTGAAATCAGGCCAAAATGTACATTATTTATAATATAATCATATTATTTGTCAACGGTACATGTACATGTATAACAATCTTAAACTGAAGAACTAATGTTAAAGATTTGTCATTTTTTATATGGTACATGCATAACTAATCAAAATTTTTTTTTTCAGATTTATTGGTATCGGCAAGGTGATTTGGAGCCCAAATTTCGGAAAATGATTATTTTCAATGCTTTTTCAATTATTTTACTTTGTGTTTGTGGGAACTTATATATTCATCAATTAGGGAAAAGTTGAACAGTAAAAGAATATGACTCAACACACATTTATGTATGCTTGGTATGTGAAAAGTACTATTGTATTTATATAGATATACAGGTAACTGTATAATTTGACTTATTAAATATCATGGCAATATATTTTAGAAATAAAATATTTAATATAAAATATTAAGTTGAGTTAGATTTTATTACAAGAAAAGTATGAATATTAAGAGGATTTCAATGTTAAAAAAAAAGGCTTGTTCGCTCTCAGGCTTTGACATAAACAGTAGTTTGATTGCCTAGGACAACTGACATTCAAATTTGGACTACTGAAATGCTGTATGTGCCATTAATCTGTACAGTCAAGTTGAAATTTTAAATTAATGTATAGTGCAATCTTTCACAAGCTTCCCATTGTTGTTATTGTCGCTTTGAAGATCTAACAACATCCTATTACAGGGTCATCTCAGATTGAACTTTTGATATAAATATTATCCAATGAAAAATGTGGGTATCCCCACTAAGTTAACTAATCAAGTGTAAGCTCTTATCTTAACTTTGGGTTTGCTGATGAAAAATGTACAATAATACCAGAGAGATTCTGAATAATGAAAGGATTCCCCAACATTAAAGGTTGGTGAACACAGTTTTTGATTGGTCAATACATAATTTAAACCTGAGATGACCTGTATTGGGTTGTTGTTAGATCTTCTCAGCGACAATAACAAAAAGGGGGGAGCTTGTGAAAGATTTAATTTTAATTAGATTGCTGTATAGTGTTATCTTAAAAAAAGATTTTCTTAACTTGTACATGTAAGTTTTGCTGCTATGATAAAATGAAATCAACTTCCCAATCATGTTCCCTTTTGTTGTTATTGTTGCAAATTCTTGTTATTGGTAAAAATCTTTGTTTCAAAAATTATTTTGAAGTGAAATTTTGTTATAAATTAAGCTGGCATGACAAAATCTGGTACTGGTATGCATGACCACTGCATCCCTAATATTTAAATATTTAAAATCTGTTGAAAGGCCAGAACATTTTGCACGAGACATTGGAAAAAACCTAGATTATATAAATGTACAAATTGAATCTTGTTAGTTTGTTAATTTGAAACCTGCAATATTGGTAATTATCAATAAATTATCATAAACTAAAATATAGGAAGAGAGGCATTCAAGAAATAAGAATGTATAACAAGTTAACAGTGATGGGCCTTAAATGATACCTGGGATACATATGCTTGTCATAGTCATGACAACCAAAATTTGTTAACATTTTTCTAGTTTTCACATGAAAACATTCATCAAGGACTACCAGGAATGCCTAGTGCTGAATAAAGCTCACACAATTCTTTAGATTTGTGAGTATTAAATTTGTTCCAATCCTTTTGAAAAACAATAAAAGAAGAAAAATGCTTCAACATGGGGTCAGGATAATTTTTTTATGTATTAAAATGCTAATTAAAGAGTTTACAGCAAGTTTTTTACCAGTCTGACATGTCTCATTGCAAAAAATTGTTCTCAGAAAAATAAATTTCTCTTTATTATTATGTTTCTGGGAACAATATTTTGCAATGAGACATGTCATGCCTGTGATTTAGCCTTGCAGTTTAAGAGAAGACTTAAAAATTCAGTCAATCTGAAATGCAAATTGCCATTGGCCTCACATTTTTCACTTGATCAAGACCAAACAAAAAATCTTTACAAAGATCCCTTAAGCACCATTTCTGCATAGTTGAAATTGGCTCAGAAGTTTTAGAGAATATGAAAATGTGAAAAGGCAATAGATATAATAGATATGAAGATTGTCAAAACCAGCTGTTTAATCCAAAGATTTTCTTCCTTATGTTATATGTACACACTTTTTGATTATAATCAATCATGTTTTTTTTTGTTTTTTTTTTAAATTACATTTTATGCCCCATTAAGCTATTTTCCAGTTATGTTTGTGGTTATACTATAGAAGTAAGCAATAATAAATCCTACCTCCCCCACCTTTTTAGCTCACCTGACCCAAAGGGTCATGTGAGCTATTGTTATCACTTTGCGTCCGTCGGCGTCGTCGTCGTCGGCGTCGTCGTCGTCGGCGTCTGTAAACTTTTTACATTTTATTCTTCTTCTCTGAAACCACTTGGCCAATTGAAACCAAACTTGGCCATAATGTTCATTGGATGGACCTTTACAAAGTTTGTGTTTTTTATTTTGATTGGTAAACCAATATGGCCGCCACCTCAAGACTTAGTTTAACATAGGACCCTATGGGAAAAAGTTTGAAAGTCTTCTTTTCTGAAACCGGCCAACCAATGGAAACAAAACTTACTAGCAATATTGTTTGGATGGCCCTCTATAAAGTTAATGTTTTTTATCCCAATCTGATATTCAAAATGGCCGCCACCGCAGGACTTAGTTTAACATTGGACCCTATGGGAAAAAGGTTAAAAAGGGCTTCTTCTCTGAAACCGGTTAACCAATCAAAACAAAACTTACTAGCAATATTGTTTGGATGGTCCTTTATAAAGTTTATGATTTTTATGTCAACTGGAAATTCAAAATGGCCGCTACCGCAGGACTTAGTTTAACATAGGACCCTATGGGAAAAAGTTTTTAAAGGCTTCTTCTCTGAAACCGGTTAATCAATGGAAACAAAAACTTACTAGCAATATTGTTTGGATGGTCCTCTATAAAGTTTATGTTTTTTATGGCAATTGGAAATTCAAAATGGCCGCTACCGCAGGACTTAGTTTAACATAGGACCCTATGGGAAAAAGTTTGAAAGGCTTCTTTTCTGAAACCGGCCAACCAATGGAAACAAAACTTACTAGCAATATTGTTTTGGATGGTCCTCTATAAACTTAATGTTTTTTTTTTTTTTTTTTTACAACAGAATATATCTTTATTCAAATAATCTGCTTGTTACAATATCACCTAAAATCCAAGCTTTTCTAGGTGTTTCCTGTAGATTCCACTAATTACCCAGGACAGTAATTAGCTGAAATATTATACACAGTTTATACATGTACATACTACATTTGTACAAATATTAGGTAATACATAACAATTTCAAATCATCTAAGTATTTTCTGAATTTTCGAAAAAAATCATGATTAAAGGTATCTATTCGCTTGTCAAACTCTTTTATGAAAATAGCTAATACATTAACTTGTTTTTGTTTCTGTTCAGAAATATAGTATGCTTTGTATATTGAAAAGCTTACAATTGTCAAAAAATAATTAAAATAATAGTATTCTTTGTAAACAATTTTATATCCAAATATCAAATGTTTTAAGGTTATATTAAAATTCATTTTGCATTTGGATAATAAAATGTGTATTTTTTCCCAAAATTCTTTTAAATATGAGCATTCTATAAAATAGTGTAGATATGTTTCATCTTGCATACAAGCGTTACACTTTGGATTTATAACTTGTTTCCATTGAAACAGAAGCATTTTTGTTGGAACAATATATTGTATTAACTTCCATCTGAAAACTTTTAGTTTATTTTCTTTCAAAATATTAAAAATAAAAAAGTATAGGTTCTCTTGAAAATCTATATTATCGATTTCAAAAATATTCACCCATTTAATAAAACCTACAGACGATTCACATTTTAAGTTGATCAACGAGTTATATAGAAATTTATTGGTTAAAGATTCCAACCCTATATACTTTGCTTTCCATATAAATTTCTTGACATTGGTGTTTACTATTGATTTTGTTGATATGTGTGTTTTTAGGATTTCACACCAATGTTTAGGAATAGCTTTTTTGATAATATGTATTTCAGATATCCAGTTAGAAGTTTTCTTTAATTTATTCATAACAACTTCTTGCGATATCTGACCTGTATTATCAATTATATCATTGACATATAATAAATTGGATTCTATCCAATTCTGGAAATATAGTGATTTGTTTTCAAATTGAATAAATTTATTTAACCACAAAAATTGTTTTCTAATATCTAAAAAAGTCGATGGTTTGTTAACCTGTCCACCTCCTGTTTTCACCCAGCATATAATAACTTCTTTGTAAAAATCAGGCAGCTTATTTAGTAATTCTTTTGAATTTGATATATCTATATTTGTCTTAAATATAAGCCAATCTTTTCCTAAAGTGCCAAAGTATTTTAAAGGAATCAATTTCCAAGATTCTAGACCTGTATCAGCAAACCTTTTAACCCATGTTGCTTTTAAGGCCTGAAAATAACTTCTGATATCTACCATATTAATACCACCTTTTTCATATGGATTAATAATAAAGTTTCTTTTCACTTTGTCTGGCTTTTCATCCCAAATAAATCTATAGCACTGTTTTTCTATTTCTTTAATATATATTTCTGGTACTACAGTAGATATTCCAATGAATGTAAATATTGGTAAAACTAAAGACTTAATTATCAAAATTTTACCAATTAACGTAAGTTTTCTCTTTTTCCATGCATTGAACAATTTATTCATTTTTTCAATTTTATTATTCCAATTTAGTTTTTCACATTTGTTTTTATCGTGCCCAAAGTAGATTCCAAGTGCTTTAACAGCTTCATTACCCCAGGTAATTCCAGCAATTTTATCTCTGCTCGATTTTAATTTTCCTATCCATAGCCCTTCAGTTTTATTTCTATTTAGTTTCAAGCCTGAATATGTCCCAAAGATTTCAATCTCATTCATAGCCAATTCAACGTCTCTGCCTGAATTGCAGAATAACGTTGTATCGTCTGCTAATTGAGATATTTTTATACTTCGCTTAACTCGATCTATTTTAATCACTATCCCTTTAATGTTTTCGTTCTGTCTAATCCTAGATGCCATAATTTCGACACACAAAACAAATAAAAGAGCAGACAATGGACATCCTTGACGCACACCCCTTGAGTTGAAAAATGTTTCCGATATCCACCCATTATTTAAAACACATGTTTGTATCTCGCTATATAATGTTCTTACCCATCTAATAAACGAATCATTAAATCCAAAATATTTTAAAACTGAGAACATGAAGCCCCATTCTAACGAGTCGAATGCCTTCGAAAAGTCAACAAACACAATTGCTCCTTCTATATTATACTGATCAGCGTAATCAATAACATCTTGTATTTGCCTGTGATTAAAGCCTATAAATCTGTTTTTAATGTAGCCTGTTTGATCTCCATTAATTATTCTCGGCAAGACGATTTTAATACGTCTTGCAAGAACACTTGAAAGGAGTTTAAGATCTACATTCAAAAGAGATATTGGGCGATAATTATTTAACATTAGTGGATCTCCTTTCTTGAATAACAGAGATAATATACTTGTTCTTTGAGAATATGAAAGTTTCTCGTCGTTATATCCGGCATTAAATACTTTGATTAAAATGAGTTTTAACTTTTCCCAAAACTTCCTGTAGAATTCTACAGTTAACCCATCTAACCCGGGAGCTTTATTTAGTTTCATATGAAAAAGCGCCTCTTTACATTCTTGCTTTGTAATAGACCCATCACAAATAGACGTATCTATTTTCGTTGCGCTATATTCTAATTTTGTTTGAAAAATATAGTTTTTTATTCCATCAGTATTCGGATTTTCACTAGTATACAAATTTTCATAAAAATTCCTAATCATAAATAGTATTTCACTTTGATCAGTTATGACGTCATTGTTTATGTTTTTCAATTTGTTAATTGACTTTTTAATTTGTCTCTGTTTTTCAAGACCTAAAAAATATGCGCTATTTTTTTCACCTAATTCTGTCCACATTTCCCTAGATCTGATTTGCGCGCCGCGTGCTTTTTGATCGTATATCGCGCATACCTCGTTTTCAAGTTTTGCAATTTCTATGTTTAAAGTTTCGTTATTATTTTTTGCAATATCTCTCAATTCATTTTTTTGTTTCATTTCTTTTTCTAAGTTTCGTAATTTTTCTCTATTTAACTTCGACTTGGTACGACAATAGCACATTGTTGCCTCTCGTATCTCTAATTTGAATATATCCCATAAAAGACGTATATCAAAACTAGCATTATTATTATGATTAAAAACTTTAATAATTAAATTATTTATCAAATTCTCGTAGTCGATGTCTTCTAAGATAGAATTATTCAATTTCCAATAGCCCTTCCCTTTTTCGGCCATTCCCGCTCTAAATTTCAAATACACACTCTGGTGGTCGGTATAATCAATAGCTACTGGTTTTATTTTACAATTGTCAATAAAGGAAACAAACACTTGACTTATTAGTATCAAATCTATCCTACTCGCTTGTGATAAATCTTTTCGTCTCCAAGTAAATTGTCGTTTCTCTTTGTTAACTTCTCTCCAAATATCAATTAATTTATTTTCTTTTAATAAAGTTATTAAACTTTTTACTGGCTCTATTCCTCGGTTTACGGATCTAGAACTTTTTCGATCTATTTCATTTAAAGTATCGTTAAAATCCCCTCCCAAAATTGGAATCCCTATACCATATTCCTTCAGCATAGTATTCACGGTTTTAAAAAATGCATTTCTATTTGTTTTACAGTTTGGTGCATAAATAGACATAAGGGTAAAAATACAGTCATCTATTTCAATATTTATCAAAATAATTCTACCTTCATTGTCTTTATGACTATCAATTAATTTATAGTTGACTGATTTTCGGATTAGGATACATACCCCTCTACTCGCTGTTGTTCCTAGACTATAGAAAATGTCGAAATCAGACTCATTTTGTATTTCGCTTACTGAAAATTCATTGAAATGTGTTTCCTGAAGAAAGCAAATGGATAAATATTGCGTTTTAATCCATTCTAGTACCCTTTGTCTTTTTGCTTTTGACTTAATACCATTAACATTTAAAGTACTTAGATTCATGATATACTATGTATAATTAATAAGTTACTTGAAAAAGTCTTATAAGAATAAAGTTAGCTGTAACCACCAACATCACTGTTGTAGATTGAAAAGGAAATTGTACATGATACATATAATATGCAAACAAATAAACAGCCAAATTCACATTAAAAGTTAACCGAATACAAAAGTACATTAAGTATTCACAAAATTCATCGAGCGTGACCAGGTAGACTAAAGTGTCCACGTTGATGACTCTTACTGATTCAACATAATAATTATAAATAACGATATAGAAAGTAAAATAGTGATTTACAGTAGTTGCCAAATATTTAATATGTTGTGTAATAATAGATTCTATTAGCACTTCAGTGTTTTGGATATAAAAGTCGCTACTTGAACAAACAACACGTATATTGGATTTATTTGATTTTTTTTTTAATTTGGATCGTATAAAACATTCGACAATAGAAATTAATTTCTGAGTGTATTTTGCCGAACAAAAAACCACAGAACTGACGAATGATAATATACACCATTTCGGCGGTAAGTAAATGCAAGTTTGTTTTTATCCGTCAATGCACCAATTTATTTATAGCACCATATAACAGCGGTTCTAAATATAGCACAGGTAGATTCCACCTATATGTATAAATTATATGAATAAGTAGGTAAGAAATTGACAACATTGTATACATGACAATTCAGTTATTGTTAACCATTGTTCATTTTAGCTTTCTACAATCTACGGACATATTTATGCATTTAATACAACTTTTCCAATAGTAATATATTGTAAATCTACTCTCCATTGAAATAATATGATAAAATCAATACTGACAATAGCCACACAATTGTTTACTCTTTTAAAGAGCTTCAGGTTTTTGTACATATTATATATTTTTATTTATGTTTTGTTATATAATATAAAAAAACTGACTTCTCATGCAAGCTTAAGTTTTTAGTTTCTTAGCTCCAGATTTTCCTGCTGTTTCCTCATATTTAGGGGGAGTGGGTGGTGTGTGATGTCTAGTTGTTTGTCTAGCTTGTAGTTGTGGTGTTTTGACAAATTTGTCTATTGGTGTTTGTGTTTTGTCTTTATTGCCACCACTAGTAGTCTTCCCCTGATTTGCATTTCTATTTCCATCTTGTTTAGGCACATTCTTGGTAGCCAAAGGTGTGTTTATTGTTTTTGTTAAATTTACCTCTGCTTCTACTTGATCATTTTCATGTAAAGGTAGTGGAGGCTCACAATTAAGTGACTGGCTGTAGTCATTACCTGACTGCATTTGCTCAGTGTTTTCATCAAGATTTGAGTCCAAGAATGTTTTAGGACAATCGTTCATTTTGTGTCCTGCAGTTTTGCATATTCTGCACACCCAATCATTAGGGCATTCATAAACAAGATGATCTGGGCTCAGACATTTGTGACATTTTTTACTATTACTTTCTTGATTTGAAGATCTATTTTGAAATTCAGGTTGTCCTGCATGAAACACAAGTCCCATATATTTTCCTATCGGCAAATTTCTGGGTAAAGGCGATTTTAAGATCTTGCTGATGACGATACGATTTCCTGTTTGACAATCAGTCAGTTTCCCATTTACTCTTAGACGCTCTCTTGTGAGATTAAGGATTTCACACCCGTTCAGCATTAAAGCTCTGTGTATTTGGCCATCGTCGGCTGATATTGGAATGTTTTTCACAGTGATTTTTATAGTGTTTGGTCGTAAAATTCCCGGGTTATGAGGATTTTGCGAGTACAAGGGAACCTGCCTGCCACGCAGATTGACCCCTGTCACTAGCAATGACAGTCTGTCATCCTCATTGTCGAGGTAAACCCTCCACATTTCTCGAACTCTCTGAATTCCCTTAATGTTTTTTTCCCAATCTGATATTCAAAATGGCCACCACCGCAGGACTTAGTTTAACATTCGACCCTATGGGAAAAAGGTTAAAAAGGCCTTCTTCTCTGAAACCGGTTAACCAATCAAAACAAAACTTACTAGCAATATTGTTTGGATGGTCCTTTATAAAGTTTATGATTTTTATGCCAACTGGAAATTCAAAATGGCCGCTACCGCAGGACTTAGTTTAACATTCGACCCTATGGGAAAAAGTTTTAAAAGGCTTCTTCTCTGAAACCGGTTAATCAATGGAAACAAAAACTTACTAGCAATATTGTTTGGATGGTCCTTTATAAAGTTTATGTTTTTTATGGCAATTGGAAATTCAAAATGGCCACCTCCCCCGCAGGACTTAGTTTAACATAGGACCCTATGGGCAAATAAAAAAAATCTTCTCTATACAACTGGTTAACCAATGAAACAAAGCTTTCTAGTAATATTGTTTGGATGGTCCTATTTAAAGTTTATTGAAAATTACAGGACTTACTTTAACATCAGGGAAATGCCATCTTCATTGCCTATAAAATCAGGTGAGCGATACAGGCTCTTAAGAGCCTCTGGTTCAATACTTTTTCTGGAGCATCTCACAACAGTAATTCACAAAACATCAACAAAATGTTATATTTTTTTAATTCAACAAATTGACAAAACAAAAATACAATAAATGTTTATCACAACTGACCATCATTGCATGCTTTGGTATAACAGGGTACGGTCAACATTGAATCAGATTTGTTTTATAATAAATTAATTTACATGCAAAAACACTCTTTAACATATGAACAAACCACATGATATAACATTTAATCTGAATGTGGTTAGTTTAAAACAGTTTCACATTTTTACACTACATGTATAATTAGGGCTCACGAACATTATATATTGTATACAGAATTTGTGAAAATTCTTTAAAAAATCCAAAATAATTTTCAGTACTTCTGGAAAATTCACAGTGAGAAAACCATTAATTTTTTCAGATAATCACCTCTTACAGATGCCACCATGGTTGATATGTATGTGTTTAGCATTAAGTGCAATAATTTTTAATGAACATGTTATAGATTCCAAAGTTAAAGGTTAATAACTTTTTTTAATTGTTCCTGATATTTTGAAACTATCAATGTAGGTGACAAAAGATATTATCATTCCCTTTCATTACAGTATACATTATGTCATTATCACAAGATAATCTCGATATCTGAAACTTCTGGTTATACAAACGGATACAATTTATGTCCAATAAACAGTGGTTATCTTGTGTTCGGATTATCTATTTCAGTTTCAGAGTCATGGTGATGTCCCTTTTCTATTTCTGCATCTGATGAAGATCCAATGAAATCTCCTCCACCAGATGGTAACATTGGATCTGTAACATAATTAATAGTTATACATACTTTGTACAACATAAAAGGAAGGATACAAGTGGTATTAAAAAAAAACAATACAGGTTATACAATTTTAATCAAAATGTTTTCTAGACGTTCTATACTTCTAAATCAACAAGATGCAAAATGTCAGAAGTCCTTGCAATTCAACCGCTAATCAAATGTTTGAACTCTGTGTACGAGCTGTACATGGTACATATTAAAACTTTCTTTCATCAATCCTTACCTTTTTGTTCTCCTTATTTAATATTTACAGGTAATTAACGAGTCCTGATTTTTTTTAATTTAAAGTCATGCTTTCATATAAAAGACATTTCAATCCTCTAATTTGGCTACAAATTACCTGCAAGGGTGCACATGACATTGTTCTGTACAAAGTTTGATGCTGAGGATGCCTGGCCCATCTCTTGTACTTCTGTCATTGCCTAAACAATGAAAATTTAGTTTTAAGTATCATAACCAACTTGAGATGAATAAACTCATAAACTAGTATATTTTAAATGAAGAAGAAACAAACTGAGGTTGCAACTTTACATTCTATGCAAATTTAAGGCAGATGTTAACAAAATCAATATAATTTAATGTTATAGTAGTCACCTATAACACAATGGTACTACCAATGATCAACCCTTCACTGCAAATTCAACCTTCAGCACTAGATCATATCAGTGTCACCAATTTTACCAAAATACTCATTGCTACAGTATATCACTGACTGCAGCAATTAGTTAAAGTTTACATTAATTTTAGCAAAAATACCATACATATTTTATTTCTTCAAGACTAAAAATATGTAACTAATTTTTTAAATGACTTACAGTGGATTCAAAATCTGCTGATGACTGGAGTTCTGAAAATAAAATGAATACAGTAGCATAACATTACCCTTGCCTACTAAATCAACTTTAATGAATTATGCTAGAATATTATTAATATTAATGAATTAAATGATGATGAGTAATGATTGAGTGATACATGTAAGATATTTTGTGTAATAGAACTGTACCTTGCCAAAACAAGTGCCAAAGTGCCACAAAATAAGCACATTGAAAATTATGGTAAATGGTTGAAAGGTTTGACATAGAGGTGTGTACATGTGTTTAGTTGCAGGAATCCTTATAACCCAAATGAATTTGATAACCACCCAACTGAATACCAAAGAATTATTGGGTATTTGCAGAGGTGTCAATTATATCACAGGAACCATGTATTTCTGTAATGGATTTGATAAGCAGCCACATTTATAGTAAGTTACAGGGCATTTAAATCATGGGAACACTTATTACCATAATGAAATTGATAACCAGCCAATTTATTACCTTTTGCAAGTTCTTTGAATTAGTGTTTAAAACATATAATGAATACATAGATAACAGATGAGTTCATTTTTGAAAAACAATTGAAACATGATTTAACAGTTTGACTCCATGACATGGCTCACTTTATACTATTTACATATCCATAAACATTTTCCCCCAAGTTTCAAGGAGTTATCAGACCACTGTTTTATTTAGGGACTGACAAGGCGAATTGGACATTTTTCGTACAAAAGCGATAAGTCTGAATTGCTTGGAGAAATTTGGTTGAGATATTATAAGTTTAATGAAGATAACGGACATGGCGACTTTGCCTGAAGCAATTTAGTTGAGATATTATAAGTTTAATGAAGATAACGGACAAGGCAAATTTGCCAATTTTTAATAAATAACGGGCCATAACACAGAAGTGGCTATAGTGATCTGGCTGGTTATCGAACTTGCCAGAGATATTATGCCTATACACATTTTTCCCAAGTTTCACTTAGAATGGACAACAACTGTTTGAGGGTGGGGTGGGGGGGGGGAATTTGCCATTATTTGTATAAATAAAGGGCTATAACTTTGAATTGGCTATAGTGATTTGGCTGGTTATCGGACTTGGCCTAGATATTATGCACAAAAACTTTCCCCAAGTTTCATAAAGATAGGACAACAACTGTTTGAGTTGAAGGGCGGACATTGCTCTGGACACAGCCTCCCTGCCATGGGTGTTCCCATAATGCGACTCCTCTTCCACAAGAGTACACAGTATTATCCTATATTTAACTCAATAGACTGCGACATTGTAGAGAAATTAATTTACCCTCTGTTGTGACTGGTAAGGTGTCTTGTTCAATAGGAAGTGGAATGGTAGTTGAATCAAGAGAATTAACTTCACTATCAGTTTCATTTGAAAGTATCACAGCCTGTGGATTCATTTCTACAGAAACATTTTCACCAGATGTAATCTGATGTACCTGAAAAGAAAGTAGATTTATTGTAAAGGGTAAACAACTTTACACATATATTGCTATCATTTAGCCATTTGCCAAGCAATACACAAGTCATTAGGTAGATAGAATAATGGCCATAAAGGACATCCAACATTTGTAAATATGTGATATAATGAGACGTTATTGCTATTTATTAGAAGAAATATTTGACTTTATTTATAAGTACATGAAATACTTACTTAGATAATTTTAAACCAATAGATGCCAAAACACACAAGCTGAATTGCTGCTGTTTTAAATATAATTTAAAAGATATCCTGTCAAAAACATAATTGTGTTTTCAAAATGTGGGAGGGGATACTATTGACTGCTTAAAGGCATGTCTCTATTTCAACTACTCACAGGCAGTGTATGAACTATAATATGATCTGTTCCCATCTGCATGCCACTAAGTGATATAGGAGTACTGCCCACTTGTTGTCTAATTAAATACATCCCTGATTCTGTCTGATGTAGAACTTCATACTGGATATCACTTCTGTCATCAACATCTAAAATCATACAAGATATATAGCATATCCTGGATGGCATGAGAAATTTCATTTCTAATGCCCTTTATATGTCTAGTAATTTGTTCTCTGTAGCAATATAAAAAGCATGAATTACAAAGAGTTTGTACCAGTCAGACATTCATATATGTTACCCATATTTTCTGCTGATATAATATCTTTTGACCAAATTTTAGTAGTCCACTTTACAATTGGTTATTAGCTGTTCAACATAATTCAATTTTTGAATATAGTAAACTGTCAATAATGACATTATGTACATTTATAATGTTTCAGTCTCTCACTTAAAATAATTAAAACTACTGAATTTTTTTTAATGTTCAGTGATAAATAATTTTCTTATCATCTATATTCCCAGCCAGTATTTTAGGCCTTATGTCCTTTCTGTTATTTGCTTTTTCTGTAAATTTTGGCAATTTGTTATTGTGTCTTATAGTTATTAATTAAATTAAGTGTCTCTTACTCCTCCTTATCTCTATTTTTGGGCCCATTTCACCTCGCTGTCAAGACGTCATCAAGTGAATAACTTGACGTCACAATTTTATAAACAGCGATAAATAGATTATTTACATTTTATGAAACTTGATGGATTTTTCTGTTGTCCTTTGATGAGATAGGAAGAAGAAAAGAATTTTGTTTCAAATGAAGTGAATAACATATAAAAATTATATCAAGATCACATTCAGAAGCCAATATTTACCTGTATTCAGCTGTATAGGTATATACTGGGTATTGATTTCATTAGATCCTGTATTACTTTGTAGACCAATAAACTTCATACTACTGCCCCCTGGTGGGGACTGTTTTACTTTCAAGTTTTGTAAGTGAACATTTTTCAAATATTCTAACAAATCTGTAAAAAAAAAATTGAAATATTAAAAAATAAGGGAAGAATTTTGTTGTGTTGTATGACATTTAAATAATCTGTGTGGTCATCAAGTACTAAATTAAGTAAAACACTCAACATTATTATGCCTATGCGACGACATGTCGGGGGGGGGGGGCATTAAGTTTTACTTATGTCCGTCCGTACGTACATACATCCAAACGAATTTCTGTCAAGCTTTTCTCAGAAACCATACATTTTCTGAGTTTAAAAAATCGAAAAATGTGTCCATGGGACACAGATGCCCCCCGCTAAATGAAGTCCCAAACAGGAAGTAGTTGTCTGACAGGTCTGAAAGTTGCTTAGAACGTACAACTTGTGTACATACTCAACCACCCTGCCAAATTTCAAATTGTTCTCATATACAGTTTCTGAGAAAAGCTTAATGGAAATTCGTAAGGACAGACGGACGGACATGAGTAAAACTTAATGCCCCCAGAAATGTCGTCACGGAGGCATAAAAAAGATGTGTCGTAACTGATAAGTTTACCTTTAAATTCCATATTCTGATATTCTGTACAATGTCTTTTTAAGGACCACCATTTTCCTCTCAACCACTGTGGAGAACGTACACTACAGATATAAAATAACTTGGTTGAGTTTAATTAGCATACAAAAATATGAACAAAAGCTGACCAATATTTACAAGTAAACTGAAACATACAACATAAACATAACTGGTCTAATTTAAGCCTGACAACTCAACAAGTGCTACTTTGTTCAGATAATGTCCAGTGTGCATTTACTGGTTTTTGCAAACTCTTTTAAATGAATATCACTTTTCAAAAGTATACTTTTAGTTATACATGTATGATGGGGTTTCTTCGCGTTTTTTTAATTGTCAGTTTATTGCATTCCCTTTGCAACTAGAACATTTTTTTGAAGTGGAAAGTGTTGGTAATGGCAAATTATAACTGAATGCATACTAGTATTATGTAAAACTTTTTTAATGATTAAATTGTTTAATGTCAATAATATATAAAAGAAAAATATAATTGGCCATGCCGCTGTTCTTAATATTTATAAGTTAATGATAACATTAGGAAAAATGAATGCATTTAAGAAGTGTGAAATCAGCAACATGTTCATTTACATGACAATTTATTGTTTGCAATGAATGGCTTTATTAGTTAATAATGATATCATATGCAACACAGAGTAATACAAACCTTGGCCAGTTACTTGCTAAATCATTCCAATCAATCTCTGTATCATTGTTTACATCCAAGTTGGAAATTCTGAAACCAGATGAGAGTATGATGTACAGATGGAGGTTTTTAATAAAACAAAACATTACAAATCAAGCAAATTTCTTGGAAAATAACCAAACAAGCATCTTAATAACTAAAATACTATTATTTTATTAATTGATTGATTGATTGAATATTTGCATAGTATGGAGCAGGGGCAGAGAATTTAGCCTATCTACTACCTGATGATGCACTGAGCAACTCTGTGATCAAGGACTTTTTTGTCTTATTCTGTCCTTTTAATTTACTACTGATTTAAAGTTTTTGGTATCTCTTTACTACCATTGGTTTTGTAAAAATATAAATTCTTAAAATATTTGAAGATTCTTCTTCTCATAATAATTATTTATATGTTTTATATTTGATTTTTAAAAATGCTAAAAGGTGTAAAAAATAGAAAAGGAACACAGTAATTTACGGCAATACAATTTGGAAAAGTTTTGTGCCTACGTTTGCATATCAATCTGATGTAAGACTAGTCCTCCCCATAAAATATCACACATTATACTCTGAAAATGTGTGACCCCATTCAACAAGTTCTGTTGTGAGGGATATTTTAATGAAAAAGCAAAATGTTTTCTGATATGGTCGTTTTTCAAATTTGTGTTAATAAACAGCAAAAAAAAAAAAAAATATAAATACATTGTAAAGCTATGTGTAACAGTTTTAAATTTCTAAAGTGACAAATATCACATAATCAAAATACCAAAATGGTGATTGGGATAAACAAATCGTGGACAAATAATATTTTGTGGTTATTTATTGGAATTTAAACTTTTTCTTTTAAATTAGCATTAACCAAACATAGCTCTTAATAAATTGTCAAAGTTCCTGTGTAATTTTTGTGGCAAGCTCATTTTTATTTGTGAAAAATTAAATCAAGGAAATGTCAGTTCAAAACCAAATTATACAACAAACAAATTTAAAAAACAAAAAATAATGAAACAAAGATCCTTTTAAGAAAGTATTATAAATTCAAATTTTCAAATACATGCATATCATTCGCATTTATTATTAAAAAAAATACACTTTAAATAAACCTGGTTTTTGATAGCATTTATGGTGATGGATACGAAATTTCATCAGGAAGTCTTGTTGTCATACCTTGAAAAAAGTACTCAAAATATTTAGGGCTGTTCCAGAAAATACTATACCCCACAACAGCAATTTATATGTTTTTTTTTACATAGGGGGTCATATGTGAATGAATCTTATTTACCGTGGTGGTCCACCAAACCTAGAATTGAATTATGTTGGTGGTCAGTATGATGAAGAAAAAGGAAGATATGATGGAAGGGGATATTATCTTAGTCTTATTTCTATTAGGGATTCCATTATGATTCATTTTGTATTTTTATTGTGTTCGTTTTCCTTTAGTGTGTAGATATCAAAAGTGTCCGGTTGAGTAGTCTCCCTTCTCACAGTTTCAGAGAAACGCACAAACATGTGGAGAATAAAACAAAACTAAACTATCAAATTATTGATGATCCATTATTTAGTATTCAAATTTATGGTTTTGAGCCAACTGTTATAAAAAAAAAGATTTTCATAAAACAAATATATAATATAAAATATTATTTTCATTTCAGTTCATAGCATTGTTAAGTTTGTTTCTCCTAAAAATCTCTATGGAAAGGGAGACCACTCAACCACTCAACTGGAAGCCACTAAAAGAACACATTGACAGACGATCAACATACCGTACATACTCGCACATAAGTCAGGAAATTGGGAGTTAAAATTTGGTTCTAGAGAAGGGTTCCGACTTTTAAGCCACAAGAGGAAAGAATTCCGGTCGAAGTTTGAAGGCCGTACATAGATCGCCAACTATAACGACGAAAATAGACAGATACGTGATTAGTTATGCTAAATAAAGTATATTTAAGACATTAATAAAGATTGTTTTTACTTGTGTATTGTTTATTTTATCCAGTTTCCATATTTCCATTCGTATTTACCACTGTTTACACAAGTATCGATTTATTTGTATGTATTGCATAATACATCCGGTGATGTCATGATACAACTAAAATACCGAAAATCAAGATAAACTAACTGATACATATATGCTACAGAATTCGTTTTTTTCATCAATTATTATTTTAATTTACAAACTATATTCCTTTATATTTTTTATATTAGCTTTCATTTATTTTAAAAACTCTGCTTTAACTATTAAATAATTACGAAAATGAATATTGGTATATTTACATGTGTTTGTCTTTTTTATGGTTTTTAGTCATAGCAAATTCAGGGAGATAATTACGTTTACATTTTCAAAACACATGTACACTAGTGTAAACAAACCACTTAGGATAAATGACAAGCGATATTTAACTCATAAAACACGAGAAACAAATAATAAACAAGAAGTCTTACTGATATAATGATTTTTATTCACAAATTCGGAATTTTTATTTGATTCTGACCTCATGTCAACACGTCTGTCTTCCGACCGACTTATACTAGGGTCAACAGCAAAATACCAGATTTTTAGGCCTAAAACGACCCCCCGACTTATATGCGGACCGACTTTTAAGCGAGCATCTACCACCGTAAATAAAATAACATTCATTCTAAAGCTGGCTCATCCTGCAGCACATCGCATTAGCTAAAAAAGTAAATACATTCAAATTGTTTTTTTTTAAATAATTATAATTGGGGGGCAGGGGGGGGGAAAGGGTGTGTGGGTGGGTTGGTGTTTGTTTGTTAAAGGAACTTTACAATTCTATCCGTCGTTGTCATACAGCTTAATTAAAGATATAGGTGGTGAGGTCTAAAGAAAGTGCCCTTACTCATATTTATTATGTGCACACGGTTTTTAAAAGTTGTTTAAAATAAATATGCACATTATACAGACCAAGACAGTACATTATTATACATACTTAAGCACAAGATTGATATCATCCTCACGTGTCCACTCTGTTCCACCTTTCTGCTTCCAATTTAAATAATTCAGCCATTTTGTTCTACATTGCTTTTCTGACCTTGTACTAACTCTCTCAGCCACAAGTGCCCAAGACAATCCAGTAGTTACATTTTCTCCTGTGGATGTAAAAGAATTACATTTTACAGTATATATTTTATTAACCTTCAACTCACCTTAGCTCTTGAAAACTGTTCTAATAATGGCAAGGTTATACAGTACAGGTTAACAATTGGGACCAATCATTTGATTAATTGCTGGGGTGGGAAAAAGAGGTTTGGATAAATTCCCCATTGAAGCAAAAATTGTTTCCTAAGAGTATTTTTTCAAACTTAACAATTAAAGGGAGATATTAAGGGGAATTTGTAACCCATACAAATTTTTTATTTTGGCAAGAATATAAACACAATTCTTTTTCCATGAAAATGCCAACATCTATACACAAATCAAGAATTGAATTTGGTTGTCTCTTAGATATATTTTATGTGACATTCTTAAAATTCCATTAGCAATCTTCAGTAAATGGCCGATTTCTGGTACATATGCTCTTGGAGACAATTAAGACTTCAGCAATGGAGATTCTATAGGATATTATGATATGAAAGTTATTGGTTTACGGAAGAAATATGTACTTTCAGGCCCTTTTAGGAAAGCCTGTGTGATCTACCTGGTTTAACCCCTGCTAAATCATACACGGCAGCTGCAAGTCTCTTTTCTTCTTCTCTTAACCATTTTCCTATTGAAGATATAAAAAAAATTAAGTGTAAATTTGTCCCGATTTTTGAACTGCAGATGAATATGCTATATGAAGTTTACACAATTTTCCACTGCTGCTTAAAACAATTTAGAAGTTGTTTAAGAAGCAAAATTCTAATACAATTAATAACCAGAATATAGTTTTCAAATTCAATTTAGTAATTATTTTTGGTAAGGTGGTGAATCTAGATACTAATGGACATATTTGTCATGTTTCTTTAGTTATGAAATTACTTGACTAGAAATAAGTTCAGGAAGGGTAATAAAAGTTGTATAAAATTAACTATCATAATCAGACAAAATGACTATTATATGGCTTTACTTTTTTTAATTAAATATTAAATAAATTATTCAATTAGCAGACAAAATTTTGGAGGTTCACATATCTATTAAAAAAAATTCATTTAATAGTGTAATAAATGTCACCATTGTCAGACCAAATCCTTGAATTACCCCACATATTATTTGTCTCTAGAGTACTGAAAGAGAATTTTGAAGTTTAATTATTGGGATCATTAGTTGATCGCAATTTTCACATTAAAAACATTAGGAAAACTTTCTGAACTTTATAGTACCAGATGATGAGATTATTCTTTTTCGCACAAAGCAGGTTGCAGTCCTAATGATGAACAGACAATTTTATGGGTTTGAACTGACTGAACTAATGCACACAAATTTAATAATTGTGTAAAATGTTACTGGTTCGAAAAGGTTTTCACTGGTATGTGCTGGAGCTTTTTTTGTGGACTGAAGTCAAATGACAATATCTGAACTACTTTTCATGCGAGATTAATAATGATAATCATGATTTTTTATTCTGATTACTGTTTATGGCAATTTCATAAAAAAATATTGTAAGATGGATGTTACAAAATACAGTTTGTTGTATATTGTATTTAAAAGGCTTATAGTCATTGATAACCCAGGACCCACAGCCCAAAATTGAAAAAAACCTTTTCTTTACCTTAACCTTAAATCACAATTTGGACTGCCTATAAATTTATCTTTCTTCAGTTTACCTGAGTTACAAGTTTCTTTCATCAGTCTAAATTTATCCTTAACAGAGGATGCACTCCTGCCCAAAGCTGAACCAATTGAGGCCCAGTCATTACCAAATTTTGACCTTAACCTAAAATACATAAAGTAAAAATGTATAGTTTTCAGCAACAACACAAATACTTACAACTTATATTCTCCAATGTAATGATACCAAGACATATGTATGATAGATGATACTTCTGAATATGTTCAGTTTAAAATAAAGTAAATGCATTATTTAGCTTCAGACAATAAATAACTATTTTTACTGCTAGGTGCACAGTATTTAATGTAACAAATTTGTCAAAATTATGTCTAGTACTTACTCTTTTAATTTGTTAATTTCATCTGGGGTGTATTTTCCAATATGGTTTTTCTGATCATACATTCTGGTAACTCTTCTGTATACTGAGAATAATGGTCGCTGTAAACCTCTAGCAATGCACCGATAAAAATCTTTTCTTTCATCTTTAGACATTTCAAAAATGATATGTGTTGGGTCAATAATGTTCCTTTCCTGAAGAAAAATAAGAAATTATGTCCATATGATATTAAAAAATCCCATTAGTCTGAAAAGGCTGGGTTGCAAAGCAAGTGCCTTAATAAAGACCGAATGGTTTACAATTTTTTGGAAGAAGTTTTTGTGTCCGTGAAAAAAATGTAGGAGGAGTTGATAACACAAAATAAGTACTGTCTTCTGCAAATGTCCTGAAAAATGTTTCCAAGTTTGGAAAATAAGAAAAAATTCCACAAACAATTTCATAATTGCAGGTGCACAACTTCAATACAATGTGCAACCTTTCAGTGATGTTTCAGAGATCTGGGTTGAAAACTTCCCTGTCCCCCTGTCTTATTTCACCATACTAAACACGGGTTTGTACTTTGTGCAACCTGGCCAATAGAATGATTGATTCTGGTCTGAAAAATACTAGAAATGATTTTTGGCATACTGAAAGCTATGTTAGATTGACCAATAATAGTGTTGAAAGCCGAAGACGAACATCTTAGGCATACAATTGATTCTGAATTTGGATCGCATGATGTTTATTGTACATGCTGCACTATGTAAAATCACATGACAGCTTCACTGACATATTAAAATGAAAAACTGTTTTAAAAAATTAGAAAAAATATCTATCACTTTAGCATCTTTATTTATTTATTGTCACAAAAAAAACTTAGGAGGTTTTCATAATTTTTGGACATTTATCTCCCTTCTTTTAATCTTCGATAGTTTTAGCACTTCAAAATTTTAGATGTTAAATAAAAAGACAGATTTATCCATCTCATTTAAGTAGTTAATTAACAAAGAAAATTGACCACTGTAAACATCATACATAACCCAAGGTTGAAACAACATTTAAATGATTTATTCGACTACAGCATGTTCATGTGACATGAATATAGCGATATTTACAGCACAGTATCGGTTTATATTTTCCTGTAGTATGTCTACTTCCTCTTTAGTCCACTGTCCTTGCTTCCATGTTGCTCCTTTAAATAAAACAATGTATAGATTAAAACATAATGAAATTACATTTAAGACCAATTATCCCTAAGCACCAAAATAACTAGGACATGACATGTCTCAGATTTTGCTGATTTTAATTTCATAAGTTGCAATTGACCATTGGATCATAAAAATGATGACTGTTTGTTATGATTGACCACGGTTGCCATGGTAACTGAGGCGGTCATTTTTTATCATTTCTCATACTGCGAAATAGCCTATATTCAATTCCCAATTTGTTATTCAAAAATCAATGCATATTCAATATAATGTTTTATTTGCTTAATTCAATACCTCATTGACAAATATTCAAAACAGTTTCAAGACTAAACATAAATGTGTAGTCAGAACGAGGCTATCCAATATGTCAAGAAATCATGCATTTTTTCTGGAATTTTTCTACTAAAAAATTACCATTTTTGCCACTTTACTGACTCCATTTTCAGAAAATGCACCAATCACAAATACTCATCATGAATATAATTACATAAATTGATGATTAATATTCAAAAATTATAAAAATCTCAATGGGGTAACAAAAGATGTCTATAGAAAACACTGTCAAAGATGGTTACCATGGTAACTTGTGAAAAAAAGCCATTTTTGTATTGTTCAATATTTCCATGAAACTACTGTTTCTCTTAGGAATAAATTAAATCATCCTTAATTATTATTTTTAACAGACATACTATAAACTTAAAATGACATTGAAATCATTTCAGGGTACAGTGTCTCAAGGTCAAGGTCAACTAAAAATTGAACATTCAAATATGAAAATCTCGAAGCAAAATCAATTTTAAGTGACCTTGAGAACAACACAAGTGACATTGAAAGTTTTCTAAGGTCATACTATGTTGAAAAGATCCTTTTAGGTACATATGATGACAACAATTGTTATCTTGGCTCATATTAGAAGTATGATAATACATGTATTTAAATATTGAAAAAATGCCGTTTTTGTTTTATTACCATGGTAACCAACTTTAACAGTGTTTTTTAAAGACATTTTTTCTTACCCCATTGAGATTTTTAAAATTTTTGAATATTAATCATCAATCTATGTAATTATATTCATGATGATTATTTGTGATTGGTGCATTTTCTGAAAATGGAGTCAGAAAAGTGTCAAAAATGGTAATATTTTTTACCAAAAATTATAGAGAATAATGCACTATTTCTTTACATGTTCAATAGTCTCAGTCTGATCACACATATACTTAAAGTGTTGTAACTGTTTTGAATATTGTCAATGAGATATTGAATTAAGCAAATAAAGAAATTCTATTGAATATGAATCGATTTTCCCCTGAAAAATTAGGATTTGATATTG
Organism: Limnoperna fortunei; assembly: GCA_944474755.1. Taxonomy (NCBI): domain Eukaryota; kingdom Metazoa; phylum Mollusca; class Bivalvia; order Mytilida; family Modiolidae; genus Limnoperna; species Limnoperna fortunei. The sequence continues at coordinate 53,000,348 of OX104111.1, read as the reverse complement.
CCCTTTTCACTGTATTTTAATCGGCCCAAAATGGCCGCCACCGTTACCATGGCAACCGAAGTCAAATCATAACAAACAATAATTATTTTGTGGTCCATTGGTCATTTTCAACTTATAAAATGAAAATCAGCAAAATCTGAGACATGTCATGTCTCACCCTATAAGGAAATCCTTTGATCCTTATGGAGAATTGGTGTTAAATCTTCTGAATATAAATTCTGTTTTTCATTCAAGCACGAAAACAAAACAAACTTCGTGACTGTTTTTTTCTGTTTTAATCACAGATAAATTGTTGAGCAAATCGTCTTCCTGGTAAGACAACATATGCTTGGTTGACTAAGTAAAATGTCATTGTAAACAATAACCCAAATATCGCAAAAGCATGATGATCACACAAGTTATATTACTGCTCAGAAAAAAATGAGGACTACAATTACTTCTGCCAGGTGGTTTTTTTTGTATGTCCAATACTGGTTACTGGTGATAAGAGTTTGTGGGTACCAGTACATAATAAAATTATGGTCTTCTTAAGAGGTGGATATCTAGAATTGTCAACTTGTGTGGATTGACTTTCATGAGGGTTTTAGCCAAAGGGGAGACAACCCAAGCAAAATGAACATTCTGGATGTCAACGGAAAAAGGAGACTACAATTGTTTTATTAAACAGAGCAAATCAACATTCACACTACACTGTGTTTTAAAAAATCGAACAAAGACTGAAATTGCCTGATTTCGTTGAAAATTAACTAAGTCGGTTAACAGGAAGTAGGTGAACGACAGACCTGAAATCCAATCCCATGTTATGGGAGGCCATGCTGATGCTGCATACCAAATTTCCATAGAGTGTGATTAGTAGTTGCTGAGAAAACTGTAACGAAAATTTTTCCCCGCCCGCCCACTTAACATTCACCATATTATAACCTGGATTTTAACTGTGTGAAATCCTGCCAAAAATTTGTTTCTATCCATAATTGTAAATGTAAAAAATACTAACTGTTTCTAGTTGTCTATCACTTTAGTTTTAAAGAATTATGATTGTAATATTTTTGGTTGACAATCTCATGATTTCAAGGGTGACAATAGTGTTGTCTCCTGGTTTCTGGCTAGTTTCGAGGTTGTCACCCTTTGGAAGCAAGTTTTCAGCATTGTCTTGCAAGACATCTCATGTATAAAAGTCATGTGATATTATTCTAAGTCAGTTAGTTTTTTAAAGTGAAATTTAATAACAATTATTGTGCACCTTACCTTTACTATGAAGAGCATCTTTCTCGTCTCTAGTTGTGAACCAGGCTTGAGAGATATCAGAGTTTTCCAATGCCTTTCTGTTGCCTGAGGCTACCTGAGAAGTCATGGTATCGCCACATGTTACCATGATTTGTCTGTTTGTACCCTGTGCAATGCAATGTAAATAAATCTCATCTGATCATACCAAATATGTATTTTGTTAAATGCATACAAACAAGTCAATGTTCAAGTAAATGTGGTAAAATAGTTCATGACTTTATGATACTGTTTTTAAAGTTTCATCATATTGAACCTCAACAAACCAATTAAGAAAATATTTGTGTTCATAAACATTTTAATTATAAGTAACTGTTCTGATGATGTGTAATGAAAGAAAATAAAATTATGCAATAGTATTATTTTATCAAATTTAATGAAACAACCACAACTTAATCACAACAAGTCTACTACTGGCAATTCCAAGGGCAATTATTTCCTCAAAAAATCAGACTGGTACAAGATTCAAACTTGATCTGTAACTCATGATATTGGTTGACACTTATCCCAAATATAAGCAATATCTCAAAGCATTTATAAAAATGTAATGATTTGTTGTCATTAAAGGACTTATAAATGAGTACCAGGTAAAACCTGTTAATTCTTCAGTGCTTTGTGTGTAATCTAGATTAATGGTAATATTTAATTTTTTTACAATAAATACGTTACCATCATAAATTTAGATATTCTCCCTATTCGCAGCTTGTGAACCGGAAGTACTACAAATAAAATGCCCTTTGAGACAACCCCCATTCCCACCTGGCGCATGTGCACCTAACTCTCTATAATTTTTTCTGGTTTTACCAAACAGCTTGCACGTGAATTTGTTGCAGTCAAAGTCTGTAATATACGGAAGAGTTTGTGAAGATTTGTTGTATAATAATTGTATTATTACTTTATTTTGTGAAGAGTTCAGGTAATATTTAGAAAAATTAGACTTACTTGAACATGTCAATGTCACAAAACATCGGTGACAAGGAGGAGGACGGAATAGAATTGTCACCGTGGCGGTCATTGACCACCACGGATGAATTTTGGGATAAGAGTGTAGCCCCTGATGCTTCCTTTCTTCCAGGGATTATTGCTTCCGCCCCTCGTAGCTCGGTCTCTCAGCTTAGGCTTTCGGCAGTTAATAAGGCTACCCATACCATTACAAGACCAGTGGACACCGTGGTAAGTTCTGTGGTATGTTCCGTCTCCACTTCTGAGACTTTCCCCATGGGAACGAGGAGTGATTCCTTTGCTAGGTCAAGGTGGCCTTTAAATTATCAGTACCCCCCTTATGACCCTTTTTCCTTGCCTCCTGGTTGGCAAGGTTCTAGGGACATGGCTAGTCGGGTGCCTTTAGAGTCTTCCCCTAGTGAAGATATAAAGGCCCTGACATGTTCAATTTCCAAATTGCAAGCGGTGGTTAATGCCCAATTCTTGCAATTGGGGAATCGAATATCTCTCCTGGAAAATAGGACTCCTTATTTTTCTGAGTCATCCAATTTAACAACCCAGGCGCCTACTGCTATCCAGGAGGAGAGTGATAGCATTTCTCTGGCTCCTCGTAGTCAAGAAGCGGTTTTCTTGTCAGAAGATGAGGATTCACTTTCTGCAACAGCAGATCCTAGATCTCCTGTTGCACAGGAAACTCCATCTTCGGTTCCAGATTCTCTGAGGAATAGGGTGTATGCCATTCAGAGGGAGCTTGGTAGCTTCCCTCTATCCTCCCCTCCTCATAAGACCATTCCACCGTCTGATTTTATGACGTGTTCTGGTCTTGTTAAGGACAACCCTTAGGGTTATAGGTCCTTTCCAGAGTCTGGACATTTCAAGTCTGCCTTCTTGACTATTAATTCTACTTTCCAGGAGTTAGCTTCTTCAACTCCTCAGAAGTTCACTGGTTTTAGCCCTTTGTCTTTCCCAGGTAAGGTCAAGCCGAAGGATTTTGAGATCCACGGTTCTTCCATGGGAAAGTCGGCTCCAGTTGTTGATAAGGCTTTTTCTGGGGTTTTGGGTTCAAAACCAGTGGACGGTTTGAGGTTATCTCAGGCTTTGTGGGCAAAGTCAGAGAACAACCTCAGACTTTTGTCTTCAGTACTCCAGAATGCTGAGCATTTTTTGGCAGCAGCTGGAACCTTGCTGAAAGACAAGGGAGAGGAGTTTAACGAGCTTAAGGCTCTTCTCCTGCAAGTGGATGGTAGCCTAGGGGCCTCCCAGTTACTGTTGCTTGGCACTCTGGCTAACTTTTCCTTTGCCAAGAGGCAAGAGATTTTAGAAAAATCTCCTGTCTCTGAGGTTTTGCAGGAGTCGTTGTTATTTTCTCCTCTTTTTGAGGAGAAATTGTTTGGGATGTCCTTGGATAAACTTCATACTGAGGTTAACAAGGTCCCTCACACTGTGAAAGTTGATGTTCAACTTTCCGATGGTAAGAGGAAAGTGTCGACGTCTCAGTCACACTCCTCCTCTGCCAAACCTCAGGGTTCAGTATCTCGGCCCACACTTGGTGGGAAGAAATCAGCTAACCCTAGTTCTGCTGTTCCTTCTTCTTCTGCTGGCAAGAAGCCCAGATTTGTGAGGAGGAAGAAACAGCAGAAATGATGGGCTTTCCCCTCCGGTAGTACTTCCCCGGGTTCCCTTGGAAAAGGTGTATTTTACTACTCCTCTTCCTGGGATCCCAGTGGGGGGGCAGGTTGTCTCACTTTCTTCCTCAGTGGCAACTGATTACAGAAGACAAGTGGGTTCTTTCAGTACTACGGAGGGGACTGGGACTTCATATTCAGGAGGTCCCCCCATTGTCGTCAGTTCCCTTGGATCTTTCCCAGACAAGAGATTCTGTCAAGAATCGATTGTTGCAGGAAGAGGTGGGAACCCTGCTTCAGAAAGGTGTGTTGGAGGAAGTTATTCCACCAATCAGTCCAGGTTTTTATTCCCGTCTATTTTTGGTTCCCAAAAAGAACGGGAAAATGAGACCTGTACTAGACCTTTCGGCCCTGAATCGGTTCTTGGTGGTTCCCCATTTCAAAATGGAAACCAACAGGTCAATCAGGGCATCCATCCTTCCTGGGATGTGGACTACCTCTCTAGACTTGACCGATGCCTACTTCCATATTGGAATAGCACACAGGTTTCGGAGGTATCTCAGGTTGGTGTGGGAAGGCAAGATTTATGCTTTCAAAGCAATGCCCTTCGGCCTTTCCACGGCCCCTTTGGTTTTTACAAGAGTGTTTCAGACTGTTGTGGCTTTTCTTCACACCCAGTCAATTTTCATTCACTCTTACCTCGACGATTCTCTGGTGAAGAATCAGTCTTTTTCTCTTCTGGAAGAACACACCCAATTTGTAATCCATCTTCTTTTGAAATTGGGGTTTCTGATTTCTTGGGAGAAATCGGACATTCTCCCCAGTCAAGATTTCATTTTTCTCGGGGAAAGGTACCTTACAGTCTTGGTCTTGTTGTTCCTCCAGAGGAGAAAATTCTGAAGCTGCACCAGCTAGTGATCGAGATTTCGCAAGCCTCTTCAATCCCTGATTGACGTTTCCTTCAGTTAGTGGGTTTCCTGATATCACTGATGGACATAGTACCATTGGGTCGTCTTCACATTCGACCTATTCAGTGGTATCTCATGGAGTTTTGGCATCCAGCATCTCAGGAATGGGAAGCTCTCATTCCTGTGCAGCCTCAAATTCTCCCTCATCTCAATTGGTGGTTACAGAGGGAGAACCTACTAAAAGGTTTACCTCTAGATCCCCTGGCTCCAAAACTGACGCTGTTCACAGACGCCTCCCTTTCAGGTTGGGGCGCTTATCTGGAAGGCAGGTCAGTTTCAGGCCTTTGGTCTCCTCTCGAGTTGGAGGATCACATCAATGTTGTAGAGATGAGGGCAGTTTTGCTGGCCCTGAGACACTTCTTAGAAGTAGTTCAGGGTCAGCCTCTGTTGATAGCCACAGACAATTCAACTGTGGTGGCTTATCTTCAGAACCAGGGCGGAACCCACTCTTACCCTCTGTTTCTCCTCTGCAGAGAGATGCTTCTGTTTTGCAACAGAATCGATACTTCTCTGACAGTGAGGCATGTACCAGGCAGACAGAATCTTGTAGCAGATCTTCTATCTCGCTCTCAGAATCCTGTGAATACGGAATGGGAATTACATCCAGCAGTTTTTCAGCAGATCGTCCCCACATAGATCTGTTTGCAACCAGTTTAAATCACAAACTGGAAACATATGTACCTCCTATTCCGGACGACAAGGCGATAGCAGTAGATGCTATGTCGATTCCTTGGAAAGGGATGTTCAGTTACATGTTTCCTCCCTTTCGTCTCCTTCCCAGAATTCTGTACAAGATTCGCAAGGACGGTTGCAAGACCATTCTTATTGCTCCAGCCTGGCCGAGACAGAGTTGGTTTCCAGATCTGCTGCAGTTGTCCTGCGCAAATCCTCTTTGTCTTCCTCTTCGGAAGGATCTATTATCACAGTTCAAAGGCAGGAAGCTACACTCAGGTGTTCAGCTTCTACGTCTTCACGCTTGGATGCTATCAGGTCAGGAATCAGAAAGAGAGGCTTTTCTGGCAGGGCAACCAAGCGTATCTCTGAATCAGTTAGACAATCCACAGGGGCCATCTATGACTCCAAGTGGTCAATCTTTTGTTCTTGGTGCAACTCAAAACAAATTGATCCTCTCTCAGCCTCTGTACAACAGTTAGCTGATTTTTTCATTTTTCTTTTTGAGGATCAAGGTTTTGCACCATCTACTATTAAAGGTTATAGGTCTGCTATTTCCAGAACTATTCACCTTTCTGGAGGGGAGAATTTTGGAGAAAACCAGTTTTTGTCTCTCCTTATTAAAAATTTTTACTTGGAGCGTCCCAAACAGAGACGTTTGGTTCCTCCTTGGGACTTGGCTGTAGTTTTGAAAGCCTTACAGCTTTCTCCTTTTGAACCTTTGTCCTCTACTAGTTTCCAACATTTATCTTATAAATGTTGTTTTCTTCTGGCCTTAGCTTCTGGACGAAGGAGGAGTGAGATTCATGCTTTTTCAATTTCTGAATCCTGTATGCGATTTACAGCAGACAAGACTTCAGTGACACTGTTAACAGATCCTTCTTTCCTAGCCAAGAATCAATTGGCAGACAAAGGCTCTGGGATTATCACCATTCCATCCTTACCTGCAGTGGCCGGTGATAAGACTTTGTGTCCAGTTAGAACTTTGCTGGAATATTTATCTAGGTCTTCTAGCCTGAGAAGACCTAACTCTACCCGTCTATTTATACCTATTAAAAAGGGAGTGCGGGATATTTCAGCAAAAACTATTTCTACTTGGATTTGTCAAACTGTCCTTATGGCTTACAAATCCTCTCCTCCTAATACTTTATCTAAGCATAAAGTTAAGGCACATGAAGTAAGAGCGTTAGCCTCCTCCTGGAATATTTTTAATTCCTCTTCTTTATCTGAGGTTTTGTCAGCTGGTTATTGGAGGTCAGACAGTACCTTCTATAACCACTACTTGCACTCTATGCCCCATCATTGTGACAACCTCTTTGCTTTGGGACCTTTGGTTACTGCTCAACAGGTGGTGGTTCCCCCCAATTTTGAGGGGGATTCAGCATTACGTTAAATTCAGTTTATATCTAAATTTATGATGGTAACATATTTATTGTAATAAAAACTCAATTTTTAGAATTAAAATTTGGTTTTGTAAAATAAATACTTACCATCATAAATTGAAGGTCCCTCCCACCTCCCCTTCATCCCCCTCTGGGAACTAGCTGTTTGGTTCACAGAAAATGATGGAGAGTATGGGTGCACATGCGCCAGGTGGGAATGGGGGTTGTCTCAAAGGGTATTTTATTTGTAGTACTTCCGGTTCACAAGCTGCGAATAGGGAGAATATCTAAATTTATGATGGTAAGTATATATTTTACAAAACCAAATTTTAATTCTAAAAATTGAGTTTTAGAAGAATACAGAAGGTATGATGAAAAAGACTTGCTAACAAATCTTTCAATTAGTGGGCTAATAAACATTTACAACCCACAATAATTGTTAATTCCCTTCCTTCCCCATTATAGAGTATTAAATGGATTTTGGTAGCACTAACTGTAAATAAAAAAATATATATCCGACATAATTGTAGTGGAGATTATTTTATATTTTGTATTCACAAGTGTGGACACAGAAAAACGTCTCGCCTGAATTCCGCATCAGTAACGAAAATAAATTTCGTCATAAGCATTACGTAAATAGCATTAATTATGAGCAGCGGCCTGTATACCAATTATTGTCACCATACTATGCATAGTTACAGAGGAACTGTCCTAATACAAAAACTTTAACGAAGTCGCTGAACAGTTAAATTGAGGTCAAGGTCAGGTGACACCTACCAGACAATCATTTACTATTCATCAGCAACCTATATACCAAATATTGTCATCCTACCATGCTTGGTTACAGGGGAACAGCAGTAACCTAAAAACTTTAACGTAGTCACTGGACCGTGAAATTGAGGTCAAGGTCAAATGGCACCTACCAGACAGTCATGTACTATTCATCAGCAACCTATATACCAAATATTGTCATCCTACCATGTGTAGTTACAGAAGAACTGTCATAACCCAAAAACTTTAACGTAGTCGCTGGACCGTGAAATTGAGGTCAAGGTCAGGTGACACCTACCAGACAGTCATGTACTAGTCATCAGCAATCTATACACCAAATATTGTCATCCTACCATGTGTAGTTACAGAGGAACTGTCATAACCCAAAAACTTTAACGTAGTCGCTGAACCGTGAAATTGAGGTCAAGGTCAGGTGACACCTACCAGACAGTCATGTACTAGTCATCAGCAACCTATACACCAAATATTGTCATCCTACCATGCGTAGTTACAGAGGAACTGTCGTAACCCAAAAACTTTAACGTAGTCGCTGGACCGTGAAATTGAGGTCAAGGTCAGGTGACGCCTACCAGACAGTCATGTACTAGTCATCAGCAACCTATACACCAAATATTGTCATCCTACCATGCGTAGTTACAGAGGAACTGTCGTAACCCAAAAACTTTAACGTAGTCGCTGGACCGTGAAATTGAGGTCAAGGTCAGGTGACACCTACCAGACAGTCATGTACTAGTCATCAGCAACCTATACACCAAATATTGTCATCCTACCGTTACAGAGGAACTGTCGTAACCCAAAAACTTTAACGTAGTCGCTGGACCGTGAAATTGAGGTCAAGGTCAGGTGACAGGTGACTGACTGGCAAGTACTCATCATAAGCTACCTCTGGACCAAATTTGATGGACCTAGGGCTTGGGCTTACAAAGATATGAAGCAAGATGTCAAGTGTTTACGCCGCCGCCGCCGGATTCCCATACATATGTCTCGCCTCCAGCGACTTTCGTCGCAGGCGAGACAAAAACCAATATCTGCTTTATTTGGTATGACACCAAACTGCTGCAAAACAAAATTGGGATAGAACATTATCATTAATTATTTCAGTTACTGGACTATCATAATTGAAATAAAGTATTATTCTATCCAGTGTTTTTGAAACTTTTCAAATCTGGGGGTCATGATGACCCTCTGCAGTTGAGTTTAGGGAGTCAAATACAATTTTCAAGGGTCATATTTATTATTCAGTTTTGGTGATAAAAACTTGTATCGAACAATGTTGCAAACAAGAGTAAACAATATATACCACAGCCTATAATTACATTTAGAGAGATTGTAATATAATTTCTGCATGAATTATTTATACCTCTGAAATAATACACGCATATCTGGTGTATGAAAAACATGTTTTGTTTCATGTCAATATCCTAATACAATTGATTTCAATAATTGTTTATGAAAAAAGAATTCGATAGTATCATACATGTGTATCTAACTAGAATTTAAAAGAAGGCAATTATTTAGTGCGACTTCTCTGGAAACACAGCAAAGATAAGATGAAAGCTTATTAATTTTTATCTGTTAAGTTTCTTTAAGAAAACTAGACAAGGTCTTTAGTGTAGAGAGTAGAGGTATTGAACAGCTGAAAATAAATACAACTGATGAAACTTTAATAGATATCTGAATGCAAAAAGGATAATATATTTTTGTCAAGTATATGATCATCAGTAAACCAAGGTCGTTCTAAAGCCGATATATGAAAGACGATTGCAAAAGTTTACACTTTGTAGTGCTTGATAACGTGGTTGCGCTACTTTGATCCTTCTTAAAAAACAATCGTTCTCGTCATGATCATTTTGGAATAAACTTATCAATTTTATCATCGCCAGTTGACTGTTTATTTGTTTAAAGTGTTGCCTTAATCAAATAAAATGTAATCAAAGTTAGGAAGCATATTGTTCCATGTGTATACAAAACTGTCAGAGTTGAAGATAAAAGTCCTAGGACTCCCGGAAGTAACAAACTGGTTACCATTGAAAATAATCGTTTCCTTATACGGTAACACAAAGGATACTAGCTTATACATTTTCCAAAAAGTATGCCTACGGTAAATAACATACGCTGCCGGATCATACGAGTATTAAAACATTTTTGGTACATAATTTGCTGGGTCATGATGACCCTCTGGGTAATATTTTTGGGGGTCAAAAATGTTTTTTATGCGTAAAATACGCACAAATTTGCGTTAACGGAAATGCTGCTATCAGTCTAATAGCATGTTATATATCAGTTTGTTTCCATTGTTGCAATCTAATAATACATTTAGGTATAAATAACAAATCTATCCAAGAGTAATAACTTACTTACCTGTATTGTTTCAACTTTTTCTAGTATGGTTTCCCCTGTCGTAAGAGCCTCATCTAATAAATAATAATATGTACACATGTATGAGTATACTATTTTTTAAATATAGTAAAAACATAGCAAAATATATATGTAATTATATTTTAAATGATACATTTTGTTTAAAATGCTATTTTGATGCAAATAATCATCATTGAAGCTATTTATAGATTCTGTCTACGGATATTAAGATTTAAAAAAATTCTAAACCAATAGTAAATACAGTCTAAACCAGCCTTAATTTCCTATGTTTAACAATACTTAATAAATAAAGCAGGGGTCACCACCCTCTAAAAAGGTAGGGAGAAGTGACTTCTCCCTGGCAGCCAAACAGGGAGAAGTCAGGCCCTGATAGGGAGACTTCAGGAGACACTAGGGAGAAGTCAGGGGGACCGTACAAATAATTAATTTCGCAGTAGTTACATACATTTTTCATTATTTACATCAATTTCCAGGATTATTTCTCTTGTGTTAAAACCATAACACACTTAGATTCAGTTTTTTTCTTTCTTTTTCTTTGTTATTTATGGTATGCAATATCAAACAGCACATAACCTTTATCATTAATCAATGAAAAAAACACCAGATATAGCGACTATTTTTCTATCTACTTCAGAACTTGTTGCCATACAAGGTATTGACAAATAAAAATAGATCAACAAAAATATTTGAATATGTGTAGACACTTCATTCACGAGTTCTTGTATCATAATATTCCTAACAGTTTGTTATGAACATGCCATTTTTATCTGAGCAAATTTCCAAAGAAGATAGATAGAATAACATTACATTAAACCCAGAAATAATTTTTCTGTTCAGCACACTTCCTCTTGGACAAAGTTGTGCTGATCCAAATTGCTTCATGGGACACCCATCTGCAGAACTTATGCTGTCAATAATTACTGTACATCTTTATTCTTTCAAGTGGAGCTCATATACTTATCAAAGAAAATTGTTAAAGTACAATACTCTTTGAAAGAACTGAAGTTTGAAACCAATTAAAAGTGTTTGTTTATCAAAAAATTACGATTTTCCATTATGGGCCGTTGTACATTACTTTTCTTCGTTGTTCACTTCCGGTAATTAGTCACATCTTGTAAATAAACAAATGGCACGTATTACATTTGAAAGACGTAAATTGTTTGAAAATATGTTAAATACGCATATTGTTTGCTGTTTTTATTGGAATTACACATTTACTGATAAATTGTTAGTCTGAGTGAAGTATTTGGACCAGATTTACAAGTATATTATGTGAACCATCGGACGACTTAAGGGAAATGACAGGGCGACTTCGACTTCGCTTTTGAGGGGCCTTTGTCGCCCACATGGCCCAGTGTGGTGAGCCCTGTAAAGTCAATTTTGTTTTTATTTGGAGTTTAATTAATGTCAATATTTGACAGTAAAATAAATTATTTTTATCAACAACCATTCAAATACAATAACTTTATTCTTGAATTTTGCATGTAAATGTACCTGGTGCAACAGACAAGACATAGGATTGGCCATCACCACCTTCAATACGGAACCTTTTAGCTGCCGGTTCGTCACCTTCTTGACCAGTCGTTGAGTCCATACCAAGAGATGCTGAAATATACAATATAAGATACTTTAGATAGCCTGGTTATCAGATGGCTAGAATAAGGATTTTCATTGATGATTTCCAACTCTCGTACACAGAGAACGAGTCATAAGGGAGAAGAGGTAGAGATATTTCTGTGATGTAATTGTATGTATATTAGATATGCCTTGTTTATTTTTTCATTCCTTATTTATTACCTGATACTGAACTTTGATGAAAGGTGTAAATGAAAGACCAATACAAAACCGACATAATAATCTGTGAAAATGTAAATTTACATTATGATACTGATTTTTTTTCAATTCAAGATTTAAACATTTTGATGTAAAAACTATTTAAAAAATGCAAATTATATTTTGATACTATAGAATAAGATTAAACAATAATAGGATCGTATATGAAGTCCTTAAAACTAACACTCCTTTCAAGCTACTTTGGCAAAAAATAAGGGCTTTTTTAAAGGGTTAAATTCTCAAAAAATAAGGGCTAATTTTAGGAATTTTTAGGGGTTTTTAAGCAAAAATAAGGGATAAAATGTGCTATTTTCTAATGATTTAAGACTGAAAAATTTGATTTACACAGCATTTCGGGCACAGAAAAATAGTACAAAAGTTAATTACCAATTCAGAAGACCTATTGGATGACCATCAAATAGTCTCCTGGGTGGCAATTAATGCATATTTCTGAGAGTATACTAAAGCTAGCTTCATTTAACTTAATCTATTTTATGTTTGTTTTTTATTTATATTTTTTAAATTTTGAAAATTAAAAAAAATTAGGATTTTAACCAAACCAGAGGCTCTTAAGAGCCTGTATCGCTCACCTGATTTTATAGGCAATGAAGATGGCATTTCCCTGATGTTAAAGTAAGTCCTGTAATTTTCAATAAACTTTAAATAGGACCATCCAAACAATATTACTAGAAAGCTTTGTTTCACTGGTTAACTAGTTGTATAGAGAAGATTTTTTTTATTTGCCCATAGGGTCCTATGTTAAACTAAGTCCTGTGGCGGTGGCGGCCATTTTGAATTTCCAATTGCCATAAAAAAACATAAACTTTATAAAGGACCATCCAAACAATATTGCTAGTAAGTTTTTGTTTCCATTGATTAACCAGTTTCAGAGAAGAAGCCTTTAAAAACATTTTCCCATAGGGTCCTATGTTAAACTAAGTCCTGCGGTAGCGGCCATTTTGAATTTCCAATTGCCATAAAAAACATAAACTTTATAGAGGACCATCCAAACAATATTGCTAGTAAGTTTTTGTTTCCATTAATTAACCGGTTTCAGAGAAGAAGCCTTTAAAAACTTTTTCCCATAGGGTCCCATGTTAAACTAAGTCCTGTGGTAGCGGCCATTTTGAATTTCCAATTGCCATAAAAAACATAAACTTTATAGAGGACCATCCAAACAATATTGCTAGTAAGTTTTGTTTTGATTGGTTAAACGGTTTCAGAGAAGAAGCCCTTTTAAACTTTTTTCTCATAGGGTTGAATGTTAAACTAAGTCCTGCTGTGGCGGCCATTTTGAATTTCCGATTGGGATAAAAAACATTAACTTTATAGAGGACCATCCAAACAATATTGCTAGTAAGTTTTGTTTCCATTGGTTGACCGGTTTCAGAAAGGAAGCCTTTCAAACTTTTTCCCATAGGGTCCTATGTTAAATTAAGTCCTGCGGTGGCAGCCATTTTGAATTTCCAATTGCCATAAAAAACACAAACTTTATAGAGGACCATCCAAACAATATTGCTAGTAAGTTTTTGTTTCCATTGATTAACCGGTTTCAGAGAAGAAGCCTTTTAAAACTTTTTCCCATAGGGTTCTATGTTAAACTAAGTCCTGCGGTGGCGGCCATTTTGAATTTCCAATTCCCATCAAAAACACAAACTTTATAGAGGACCATCCAAACAATATTGCTAGTAAGTTTTGTTTTGATTGGTTAAACAGTTTCAGAGAAGAAGCCCTTTTAAACTTTTTTCCCATAGGGTCCTATGTTAAACTAAGTCTTGAGGTGGCGGCCATATTGGTTTACCAATCAAAATAAAAAACACAAACTTTGTAAAGGTCCATCCAATGAACATTATGGCCAAGTTTGGTTTCAATTGGCCAAGTGGTTTCAGAGAAGAAGATTAAAATGTAAAAAGTTTACAGACGCCGACGACAACGACGACGACGGACGCAAAGTGATAACAATAGCTCACATGACCCTTTGGGTCAGGTGAGCTAAAAAGTAGAGCTTTTTTAGGATTTTACAGCTTTAATTTGGAATTTTAGGGCTGTTTGTAAAAAATAAGGAAAATTAGGAAAAAGGGCTAGCTTGGAAGCCTGTGAGTGGAATCCACTGTAATACAATAAAAAATAATTCAATTACATAAGTATAAATGTCATCAAAAGTTTATACAATTTTAAAAATTACAAAACTTAATTATTTCATTAATTGTTTTGCCAAAATACAGTTCTTGTTCTTACATTTTTTTAGGGTTTATTTTAATTTCTGAAAATATTATAATTTTCTTAAAAATATTAATCGCAACATGAATGTTAGTTTGATGTCTGAAACAATTTTAATTACTGTAAAAATTCAATGAAAGTAGTAATTTGTCTGTACTTTTTAATTTGATCTTCTGACAATGCTTGATGAGACATGATAACTGCTGATCTTACTCACCACGTAACTATGCGATTTTGAAATGGCCAACAACTGCCATGTCTTTAGAAAAAACATCATAAAATTAGTAACTTCTCTATAAAGAATCCCCTTATACTACAATCCTGAAAATTACAAAATATAAAGCCTTTTCATATCTTTAAAGTAACTTGTGTTTTTGTTCATTTTAAAGCATGTAGCCATTCTTACCAGCTGCTTCCTTGGATAGTATGAGAAACCCTGCTGTAGATGATGGATCTATGTCAACAATGTTTTCAATATCCTTCCACTCTTCAACGTTAGTATTTATGTCTGCTTGCTCATTCTCTTCAAGTTCTACTTTCATTTCGATAAAATCAGTCACCTGTGTTGTTTCTCCTATCAAGTTGCCATTATTTGCATGGTCTTCCAAGATACAATTTGTAGTTTCTCCCTCTGACATTTTTATACAGTTAAACTGTTAGGTGGATTCCTTAATAAACAGAATTTTCTGTACTTTCTCCTGTAAAAATCAGACACAATTTATTACCACAGCTTGCAATTTCAAATTTTAAATTTGTAATATTTCAATTGCAAATGCAAATCTTGAAACATGAAATGAATGTGCTCTAACTTCTCTAAACATGATTGGTTTATTAATTGCATACAGCATATATTGTAGTAGTCCAAGAATCATCTGCCATCCATCACCTTTTCTTTTTTCTTTTTTTTGCGTAGGAAGCAAAAACTTTTGTAAAAAGAGCGTTGGACAGCAGAGGATTCTCTGACTAATATCGTATGGTCAACCCACTCACATTTCGGCAATTTTCCTTCATTCAGCATGTAAACAATGAATCAAATGCTACATAACTGTTAAAATATCTTGCATTTTATCGCTTTTAACAAATTACTCCTTAATGATAAAATACAGGACATTTCAATGAAATTACCGTCAGTTAAAGCAACACATTTTCATTGCCCAAATTTGAGTGTACTATCATAGATACATTTTATGATACAAATTATTTTGTATAATTCAGTGGGGGAGCCAGTGATAAAGGATCAGGGGAAAAAAGGGGAAGGGTGTTTTTCACATGTCTAAGCGGGGGCAGCCCTTGACAAATATTCATGTAGTCTGGGAATCATCTGCCAGTCAACACTTTTTTTTTAGAATTTAAAGACTTGGACAGCAGAGGAATCTTGGACAATTGTTCATTAGATATGTCCAGAAATGTCTCCTAAATTCGACACCTGAGCATTTGTAACCTTGACCAAGAGATTGTTACATAGGGTTACAATGGTAACATTGAACAAAATATTATAGCTTTAGAAATTCTATGTGTAACCTTGTGTTACCAAAGAGTTACCAAGGGTTACAATGGTAACCATTGCAACCCATGTAACCTGAGGATTTTTAAATTCTCTAATTTTATGTGCAACCTTGTGTTACCAAAGAGTTACTTATGTAACCATGTAACTGGACTTGAAAATGAAGCCTTTTTTTGAAAAAGTACTTGAAATAAATATATAGAATAAATGTTAGCAATGTAACCATGGCAACCCATGTAACCTGAGGATTTTAAAATTTCTAAATTATGTGTAAACTTGTGTTGCCAAAGAGTTACATATATAGAGTACATGTTACCAATGTAACCCATGTTACCTGAATTTTTTTAAAATTTCTACTCTTATGTGTAACCTTCTGTTACCAAACAGTTACCTATGTAACCCATGTAACCTGAGTATTTTAAAATTTCTAACTGTATGTGTAACCTTGTGTTACCAAAAAGTTATACCTATCCATGTAACTCGACCTGGAAATGAAGCCTGTTTTGCAAAAAGTACTTGAAATAAATATAAAGGATGAATGTTACCAATGTAACCGTAGGATTTTAAAATTTCTAAATTATGTGTAACCTTGAGTTACCTATAACCCATGTAACATGAGCATTTTAAAATTTAGAATTTAATATGTAACCATACATAGGTAAAGAGTTACCTATGTATAAACCATGTAACTGGACCTGGAAATGAAGCCAGTTTCGAAAAGAGTACTTGAAATATATATAAAGAGTAAATGTTACCTATGACAATGTAATTTTGGATGTCACTATAGTATAAGCCTATATCATGGTTACATATGTGTGGATATGTAGAATTTAGGACACATTTCTGGACATATATGCCATTTCTATTCAAACCCATTGCTCCTGGTTCTTGGCGATTTGATATAATTAATACAGCCGAAAAACATTCTTGTTTTTTATCTACATTTTAAAATAAACACCATTCCATTTTTTATTAGCTTTACTTTATTCTGCCATGACCAGTGTTTGTTCTGTTAATTACAACCGTAACCGGGGATGCCATGGACACTACTTTTTGAAACTGATGGCATACGCCTATATTTGTTATATCTGTCTTAACTAGACTGCTTAAAGGGTTCCGGGATGACAGATTAATCGCCAGGCTACGAAGCAGACGATACACGTGTGTTTGACTTTTATAATGTTTTCGTACGGGTGATCAAGGAAGAGCCAGGATGACAAACATGAAGTCCCAGGATGACGGAAAATGTGGAGCGGAAGAATTTTGCTTGGATTTTCATGTTAATGAATAACAATATTTTTATCGCGAACGTAAAGGAAACTAAGTTCCAAAAACAAAATACAGCATATTAAATTGCATTTATAGATATAAATGAAAACATCAAACAGTCATACATATAGGAACTATATTAGCTGAATTTGTGAAATATCAAAATAGTGCGTTTTATCGCGGGATTTAAAAGATGGCTGCGCCCATGAAAATGTTGCGAACGTCAATAGGACATCGTTTATTGCATAAACTTTTTGAACGAGTAAATTATAATTAGTTGAGACATGTTTTTAGTTTTGCACAATCACAGATCACTACTTTCATTTACAGTCATGTGATGAATTACAATTTTTTTTTTTTGAACATTGAAGTAAAGGACTTTTCAATCATGATAAGGTTATTTTGACACGTGGATACTATAGACCGAAATGGATAATTGGTTTGCAAATTTCGAGAAAATATTTTATTAACAGACCTTAAGGCATAACAAAAATCACAAAAACAAAGTTAAGAGTTTACCACATTTTGCATAATTTAAAAAAAAAACTGGTTCTTCGGGTGTTTATGATGGCAATTTTTTTTGCTTACTGAAATATCAAGTGGTCAAAATTATTTCATCTTTGTATCTGGCAAAAGCATTTGAAAACTTACGATAGATTCAGGGGTAGTCGGAGAATCCTCTGCTGGCCAATGTCTGTACTTTGATGGGAGCATGGTACTAGTACATCAGAGAGCTCTAGATCTCCATATACAAAACAACATATTATGCATCACTGGTCTGTTGGCACATTTTACAATCTCCTGATGTTATAAAAATGTTCGTGTGGTTCAACTTAATATAAATTGCTCTCTAGATATTTTTCTCCAAGAAAATTATCACCTTAACTCCCAGTCAATATATTTTAATCTGTTTCTAAGCTCTTTTTCATTACTACCCCTACTTTCCCACATTTTGCTTTTGGCAGTACCCAGGAAAGCTGTTCTAATAGCAAACAATGTCAATGAATATGAGCTGATGAGAAGCATGAAAACAAACCAAAGAAATATAAGGAAACAAAACCCCACAAATATGTGTTTGATTTAGCAAGAGACTGAAAAACTTCAATGTATTATATTGATACAGACATTTTAAAATATTTATTTTTGGTCCAGTAGAAAGTTCTTCTGTCCAGTAAAGTCTGTCCATTTACTGGACCAAATATCCACTCATTACCCCAAAACCTTGGTAAAAACTAGTATTTGAATTTGAGCCTATAGCTAACAGTTGCATTCATTACACTTCTCAAGATTACTGCATTAAATTGTATGATATTTGTATACCCCAGGGATTGGGAAGGCCACGCGCCATGCGCAATTGGCGCTTCAGTGACTAAAATGGCCCATTGGTGAACAACAGGGAAGGGCCCGAGTGCGCGATAGTAATTTCAGCGACTACCTACACTTAGCGTAGAAATTTGAATTCCCCGATACTAAAAATAGATTACTTTAAATACTCGTCCAATCAAATATCGTAATTGCCTACAATTCTCGGAACTCGTTTTAAAAATAGAGGACTTTAAATACTCGTCCAATCAAATGGATTAAAGAAATAAAATTCTCGGAACTGATTTTAAAAATAGAAATTTACTAAGAAATTCACTCGAACTTTAATGTGATCTAGTTAACTAATTTAAAGACTTCGACCTAAGACTATTTCCACAGCAGCAATAACGGTAAACGGACAGAAAGTCACAGTTTTGATAGGAAAACAAGTCCATAAATATTAATTAAATTCAAAATTATTCGTATTATATTTTCAACTTAATCAGATTAAGCAACTTATTGAACGAAACTTGTTTAAATAAAATATTTGCGAAGTTGACTATTTAAGAAATAACGATCGTTAAATGAAATATTTTTAAAATACCCCGGTTTTCGCGCATCAAAATTTCACTTCACGTTTAGTACATTTTTAATTATTAATATTGTTATTATTATAATTATTATTACTGGTAACATTTATTGTGCGTGTGCGTAACACAGTTTCCAAACTTTTACATGTTGTGTATATTTGAGTTAACGTGCAAGTTTTACGTTTCCTCAGCCTTGGCATCTTTATAAGGTATTCGAAATCTTATATACATCCTGTGTTCTGACACCTCGGTGTATTCAAATCATACCTGTCTTGGCAGGAGGGGTGTGCCTTTCTAATTTCGAATTACATGATTAACCTTTAATCTGGTAAGCGTTTGAAAAAGTCCGAATATTCATACTTCAAAGTCGGCATCCCTGTGTATCTACTAAATGTGCACAAAAGTATTGCATCTTTTTGTCACTGGATATTATTTGACATATTATTTGATAGATGGATTTAACTAACGACTTGATGTTAAAAAAATGGCCCTTTAAAGTCTGTCAATGGCCCCATAATATAAAAAATGGCCCTTTGGATTGTTCTAAGATGGGGCCATTGTCCCATTATAAAAAAATCCTTCCCAATCACTGATACCCCTAGCTCTAATAGCAGGGGAATATAGTGATTGGTGTGTCTGTCCATCTGTCCGTTACACTTTCTCTAATGCACAATTCCTCCTACACTACCGAATGGAATTTGATAAAACTTTGAATGATTCTTTGTCACATAGTGCCATTGTGCATTTGTAACATTTTGATATTAGGGTTTTCCCATAGAAAAACAGGACTTTTTCATTGACATAAAGGGATAACCATCCTTTATCCACAACTTCCAGCTGTACCACTAAAAGGAATTTGATAAAACTTTCACAGAATCTTTGTCACATAGTGCCATTGAGCACCTGATATTTAACATTTTGATTGGAATGATATTTAGGGTTTCCCACAGAAATACATGGACTGCCATTAACTGCATTCTTTGACATAGGGTACTTAACTTGTTTTGTTTTTGTTTTTTAACTCCTCCTACCAAGATGTTTTAATAACTGGGAAGAAGGGGTATCAATTAATGAGCATTTCTCAGTTTTTCTAGTTAGTTTTTAGATTTAGACACTTTGCATTATTGATCGTAGTATTGTGCAGTTGGTTGGATATAGGAACAGATTATCTACTATTATTATCAGTCAATTGATTATGTATTGATATCAGTACATGTATAAGTAAAGATTCCATGTTCATTTGAAGATTTTAACTCTGATGAACAAAAAGGTTCTTATCTTGCAATGGGTGCTCTTCTAACATGTTAATTACTCAGGTTTTCTATATTATAACCAAACAACTCCAAATGAAAGGGCCTCCCCATTTGATATCCAGACTGTTCTGTGGGTTAAGCATTGGGAATCCTTCAAGTATGGTCCCAATGTGAGACCTGAGGTGAAATTTGAGGTTTTATTTAACATTAAACAAACCTTTAAAACTGCTGTTCTTGAAGTCATTGAAAAATTACTTCTTTTAATTTTCGCAATGCTTTAAAAAAAAAAAAAAATTCTAGAGATTAAATACCAATTGCAAACAGTTAATATATACTGTAATTGTACATTTTTTACTTCTATCTATATGGGCATCCCACATTCATTCAAATTGTCATTTACATGTTGCAAATACCTGTAAGGTCTTCTGCTAATTTTGTCTTTAACATGTGAAACTAATTTCTTTTAGACTGTTTTGTCTGGAACTGTAAGATGTTTACATCTTCAAGAATATCAAAGCAAAAAGTTATTCCAGGATAATGGCATCTCTGTACAGAAGTTTGTTGTTGTGGGCAATAAAGAGGAAGCTGAACATGCAACTGATCATTTAGGTATGTTCTATTAAAGCTTGTATTGTATGCATAATTAGTGTCATAAATAATTGTATTTATGGTATCTTGGTACACAAGTAGGTGAGCATGTGACTGGCATGCTCTTTTAAAGCTTATGTATAATCATTGTCTTTATGGTATCTATATACAGAAGTTTGTTGTTGTGGAAGGTGAGTATGTAACTGGCATGTTCTTTTAAAGCTTATGTGTTATCAGTGTCTTTACGTTATCTCTGTACAGAATTTTGTTGTTATGGAAGGTGAGTATGTGACTGGCATGTTCTTTTAAAGCTTATGTATAATCAGTGTCTTTACAGGGCTCGCCACACTGGGCGAAGTGGGCAATAAAGTCGCCCTTCTAGGACCTGAAGTTGCCCTAAGGCGCCTCAAAAGCGAAGTCGAAGTCGCCCTGTCATTTCCCTCAAGTCGCCCGATGGTTCACATAAGATACTTGTAAATCTGGTCCGACTACTTGACCCAGACTACCAATTTATCAGTAAATGTGTAATTCCTATAAAAAACGGCAAACAATATGCGTATTTAACATATTTTCAAATGATTTACGTCTTTCAAATGGTTATGCGCCATTTGTTTATTTACCGGGTGTGACTAATAACCGGAAGTGCACAACGAAGAAAAGTACATGTACAACGGCCCATAATGAAAAATCATAATTTTTTTTATAAACAAAAACTTTTAATTGGTTTCAAACTTCAGTTCTTTCAAAGAGTATTGTACTTTAATAATAATTTTCTTTGATAAGTATATGAGCTCCACTAGAAAGAATAAAAATGTATAGTAATTATTGACATCAGATGGGTGTCCCATGAAGCAATTTTGATCAGCACAACTTTGTCCAAGTGGAAGTGTGCTGAACAGAAGAATTATTTCTGGGTTTTATGTAATGTTATTCTATCTGTCTTCTTTGGAAATTTGCTCAGATAAACCTGGCATGTTCATAACAAACTGTTAGGAATATTATGATACAAGAACTCATGAATGAGTTTATGTCTACACATATACAAATATTTTTGTTGATCTATTTTTATTTGTGAATAAGGGTAAGGCTACAAGTACTGAAGTAGATAGAAAAATAGTCCCTATATCTGGTGTTTTTTTTCATTTATTAATAATGAAGGTTATGTGCTGTTTGATATTGCATAAATGAATAACAATGAAAAAGAAAGGAAAAAAAAAACATATTCTAAGTGTGTTATGGTTTTAAAACACAAGAGAAATAATCGAAATTAATGTAAATAATGAAAAATGTACATGTATGTAACTACTGTGAAATTAATTATTTGTACGGTCCCCCTGACTTCTCCCTAGTGTCTCCTGAAGTCTCCCTATCAGGGCCTGACTTCTCCCTGTTTGGCTGCCAGGTAGAAGTGACTTCTCCCTACTTTTTAAGAGTGTGGTGACCCCTGCTTTATGGTATCTCTGTACACAAGTTTGTTGTTGTGGAAGGTGAGCATGTGACTGGCATGCTCTTTTAAAGCTTATGCATAATCAGTGTCTTTATGGTATCTATGTACAGAAGTTTGTTGTTATGGAAGGTGAGCATGTGACTGGCATGTTCTTTAAAGCTTATGTGTTATCAGTGTCTTTACGTTATCTCTGTACAGATCTCGAAGTTTGTTGTTATGGAAGGTGAGCATGTGACTGGCATGTTCTTTCAAAGCTTATGTGTTATCAGTGTCTTTACGTTATCTCTGTACAGATCTCGAAGTTTGTTGTTATGGAAGGTGAGCATGTGACTGGCATGTTCTTTTAAAGCTTATGTATAATCAGTGTCTTTATGGTATCTCTGTACAGAAGTTTGTTGTGGAAGTTTAGCATGTGACTGTTATTTATAGATTATTTACGTTTTTTGAAACGATATGTGTTTTCTCGTCAATATCTCACAGTGATACTTGTAGGATTTTTTTATGGTGAGTCCTGGACTCATCACTTTTGAAAGTGGTGAGTCCCAAAAAATTTTCATGAGTCCCACATATCGCAGATGAGTCCAGCTAAGTGCTTGTATACAACCGTTTTCTTTGATGACCGACCCATTAAATGTCTTTTAATAAAAAGATATAAATATGGCTTGCAGAATGTTTATCCAATGCTTTTTTATATTAGTATTAGCTGAGTTTGGAAGTCTTTTGGAGTATGATTGAACTGCTCTCATTACTTGAAACATGCTGATGTTTGCCCATTAAAGAGAGACTTTTGTCTTACCTTGATACAGATGCTGACATTAATATTTCTTCCAAACAACTCATTACTCATCCCCCCCCTTTTTTTCAGATTAGTCGATAGCAGATTATTTTTTTGATATATACAAAAATTAAAAGTTTATAAGATAACTAATTAATGTTCATATTGAAGATATCTTTGTACCGGTCAAGAATTCTTACTTTAAAAAAATCGTAAGGAGTGCACAACTGCAATGCAAGGTTCGAACGTGTACACATGTATTAAAATTTGAAACGAGTGTATTATCAACGCTTAATTTTAACCATAAAGAGTGTCCATCAACACTGCACGTTTATTGTTTAATAAACATCTTAATTAAAGCATATTTGCCGCCCGAGTGATTGCTACCTGCTGAGAATTGGACGACAGGTAAATATCGATCGCCATTTGTAATGATACGTAATCACGCATCGGAGACAGAATTGACATGACGGAAATTCGTACGCATCTGACAACTGACACGGACGCGTACTGGGACGCGTTAGATGTTGAAAAGGCGCGTCCAGAACTGAAAAGACGCGTACAATACGCATCTAGACGCGTTGCGAGGATCCCTGAATTATTCTCATCGAAGGGCAACAGCTGTTTATAGCTGTTTTGTAACATTGTGACGTCACAGTGTTTACTTAACGACGTCTTGACAGCAAGCTGAGATGGGCCCACCTCACACTAGTAGAGTGAGATGGAATAATATCGCACACAAAGATTAAAGGAAAATAATGCAAAATAGTGACGAATCATTTAAGTATGTTCTGTTTAAGCTTATTTGTATATTTATGGTATCTCTGTACATATGTTTGTTGTTGTGGGCAATAAATATTATCTACATGTATTATACTAGTAGCTATTATATATTCAGTGTATCTGAAGCTGTCCACTCAAAAAAGATTAGGTGCATTTTAGAAATTCTGATTCTTTCCTAGTACTACATCTGGAATGGCAGTCAGAACTTTTTGCCCTATATTTCTTCCCATTTGGCATTTTCATACATATACATGATTTATTGTTTGTTAACTTGTTCTTGTCCTTAATTTATTGAATTAATGCTTACTAGATGTTAAGCAATCAACAGTCACTTGTGAAATTATTTTTGATAAGTTTAAGCAATTATTTTTACATGACAATGGCTCTGTAAATGACCTTTGACTGGGGGAGAGGAAATTAGTTCTTATTTTGATATTTGGCTGAGCCGAGCTGTAGCATTGGCAGTGGATTTATTATTCAATGGAATTTTGATATTATAGCTGTATTTAAATAGGAGTTTCATACAGAATTGAAAAATAAATTTATTTATATAATTTGTTAAATGTATTGGTTATTTTTCAGCTGATTGTGCAAAGCCCATTTCTGGACTATTTTATGGGTGTTTGTGAGTTTCCTTGAGTATCCTTCTGGGTTTCTAAATTTGAGAAAAATTTTATCTGACATGACACCCCGAAACTTTAATGTGATATAGCTGAAATCATTTCGCTCGTTTTGAGGGGTCTCACATAATTCACATTACTCAATGAAACTTGGTGCCTAAGTCAGAGCAAATAATAAAGAGGCCGTCATATATAAGATACAGTGTGGTATCGCCCATGAACTTTTAAGAGTACAGTACTAGTTATACAGCCATATTTAATTAATAGTCTTAAAGCTCTTATTAATTAAGAGATAATTGATCTTAACATGAAAGGAAAATTAACATTCTTTTAGTTTTTGTAAAATCTCTTACAAGCCATAAAAAATTGCGGTTAGAGGAAGCAATTTAAAAATCTTTAGTCTGTTCTTACCTTGACTGCATGTAATATGATTCAACTTACATCAGGTACAAGATATAATACTATGTGTACTACATATTTCACTGTCACTTGTAATAACACTGAATAGACATGATAGGGAAAAATAATTTGTTTTTGTGATATATTTTCAGATGTTAAAGAATATGTAATAAAGGCCCAGATATTAGCTGGGGGTAGAGGGAAAGGTGTATTTTCTAATGGATTTAAAGGAGGGGTACATCTGACCAGAGAGTATGTATATCTATTGTATAATAAGGTGTATTGGTAAATAAAAAAGACTTTTTTGCTGCATAAAAGTTTGTTTGTGCAAGAAATTTTGATGTTGATCTTGAAGACATAGAATTTTTATCTAGCTCAAATAAACTTATGAAAGTCGGCCAAGGCGTAACAAACCAAAATATCGTCCTTCTAGTATAAATGAATACTACAGTTGAAGTTATTTGTAAATTTATATGTGTGTGTGTGCCAAGATACTAAATGCACTAGAGTAAACTTTCAGGAACAAATACACTAGTGTAAATATTTCAGGAACAAATACACTAGTGTAAATATTTCAGGAACAGATACACTAGGATTTTCATTCCATTCATAAACATTCATTTCATTGTTATTTATTATAATGTGTTCTATATTTAGCATGTTTTAAATATGCCCAAAATACCATACCCCATTTTTATAAGCCTTTCAAGTCAAAAACCCTCTTCAGAATCTTTTGGTAGTGGCGGAAAGATTTCACTAGTCTACACATGGAATTTATATCCTAGTGTATTTTTGTCAATGGACATTTTTCACCAGGGTATTTTTTCCACTAGAATCAATACATAATGCTTATATATGAAGTGATGCCATTAAAAAGTATGTGGTGTGGATCAGTGGTCATTAGTCCAGTAAATGCAGTAAAAATCGTTAAAAAAAGTTTCATGGTCAAAAGTCCTAATATAGCATGTATGCCACAACTGTAGTGACTCTTAAGTGCATTAGATTTAGCTGCCTAGTACGAGTAACACCCTTCATCATTAAGTGATGACATTTTCTTTAATGTAGTGACACTTTGAAGTTCAGTTATCTTAAATGTAAAAATGTCTTTTATCTTCTAGAAGCAGAATTATCTGTTTTATTTGTTTGTTTCCATGGTACTAGTATTAAATACCACTGTTAGCAATTTTTTAGTTGTATTATGTCATCCAGATTTTATCCGAATTAAGGTACACATAGAAAACTTTGACCATCGGTAGTAAAACTAGCAATTTTTGTCAGATAAGATTGTACAGGAGATTATTCATACAACTTTAAATAGTTGAATCATGGTGAACAGTACTAGTAATAAACAAACCTTGTTATCGATGCCAAACAACATTAGATAAGCATTTAAATAATCAAAAAGCAATAATATGACACAGCCAACTGATCTTGTACACCAGAGTTATGAGCTTTATACTTTTTAACTTCTGCATGCCTTAATTAGAAGTAGTAGGCTTTCTTTATTTTTCAAATTCTTTTCACAATAAATATTATGAGGTATAACACCAGCTTCATCAGTGTTCTGCAATAATTTAAACACCTATTCTAATAAAGATATATTTCACATAGGCTGTGGTTTACTATTGTTTTATAACAGGAAGTTTGGAAGCAATGTGTGAGAATGTAACAATGAAAAAAAGTTTATAACTAGAACAGTTAAAATTATCATCAAAACAATTTTATGTTTGTACATTTAATGTACATTTCAAAACACTTCATTCTGTATGTCATTTTAGTAAAAAGAAGGTACCAGAAATTGTAGAGAATATGCTTGGAAATAAATTAAAGACAAAACAAACAGTAGGAGATGGTGTTCTGGTACAAAAGGTAAAATTTTACAGAACATTTTTATATTGTGAGGGATGTCTGTCTGTTACACTTTCTCTAATGCACAACTACTACTCTACTGAATGGGGGCCTCGGTGGCCAAGTGTTCAAGGTAGTTCGTCTACTATTGATCACGTGTTCTGTCAACACTGAGATTGCGGGTTCTATTCTAACTGCAGGCAGGGTGTACTCGACTCCAATCTTAATTGACAAGGATTGCCAGTTTTCCTACCGCAGGTCGGGGGTTCTGTCCGGGTACACTGGCTTCCTCCCCCAATAAAAACTGGACGCCATGAAATAGCTGAAAAATTGCTGAAAGTTGTGTTAAAACACCATTCAAACAAAAAAAAAATACACTACTGAATGTAATTTGATGAATCTTTCACATAATCTTTGTCACATAGTGTCATTGTGCACCTGATATATAACATTTTGATCGGAATGATATGTGGGGTTTCCCATAGAAAAACATGGATTTTGTCACTGACATAGGGGGTGCCCATCTCTTATCTGCAACTCCACCCACACCATTGAATGGAATTTGATGAAACTTTCACAGAATCTTTGTCACATTGTCTCATTGTGCACCTGATATTTAACATTTTGATCATATTGATCCAGGGGTGTTTTAAAAACTAGTGATCAATGAATAAGCAATGCTGACAGTTTTTCTAGTTTTATTCCTTCTGGGATGCTTGCTCTTTATTAATAATTGTTTATTTTGTTAATGGAAACATATCTTAAATGGTTTTTATAACAGCCTTCTTCAGTACAGTCAACAATACCTGCATCTTCTAAAGAATATCATTTATTCTCATGATTCTACTATACTGCATATATGTCCTCCTTAATATTATGTGAAAACTGGCATCTTTTTGTGGTTTTTACGATCAAGTGTAATTAATTGTTTAAAAGACTAGATTTTAGATTTGCAGACATCTGCATATAATAAAATTGCTTAAAAGCTTACAATACTTTTTTGCTCAAGATTAAATAGAAAAAAATTGTATGTAAGCGTTAATTCTTGAAAGTCTCAACATAATAAAGTAGAACACAAATCAATGATAATTTACATCCATTTAAATTTTAAATTAATGTATAAAAAGGCATTTATTATGGTGTTCTATATCTGAGGCAGTATTTATTTAAAATTTGGCTAATGTTCTTTTAAAAGGTAATGGTAGCAGAAGCCTTGGATATTGCCAGGGAGGCCTATTTTGCCATATTAATGGACCGTAGTTTCATGGGGCCCGTGATGATTGGTAGTCGACATGGTGGGGTTGACATTGAAGAAACCTCCCATACAGACCCAGATTCCATTATCAAGGTAATTATATAATAATTGCATTATATATACAATGTAGATCTTCCTGAGAGACCACTCCTTCTGTCAGAAAAATGTCTGAATGTCTGTTTCACTCATCAGAATTACACCAATGTGTCCTTTCTGACATTTAAAATTCTAAGCCAATATTTTTATCCTGGAGGTAAAGAAGACACACTAAAACATATTGAGCTAAAAGGTTGTTCATATGGCTGTAACATGACAAGTCAACAATTGCTTATGAAGTACAATGGAAAGTACCTTATAAGTGTTTTTTTTCTTGTGGGAAAAATTTAGCATCTTTGTTAAAAAAACTGTGTGAGTTTATTTTAGCGTAATTTAATTTTCGCAGTCTGTAATCAGAATAAATAACTCGATCTTTGTTCCTAATATTTCCAGTGTTTTTATTTTTCTGTTCCTACTTTCACAGCGAATATAGCTAAAATTAAATCACCAAGAAAAAAACACTCATAAGGTAGGTTGTTGACAATGTTTGTAATTGTATATCGCATTAAAAGTTCTGTATTTTAGTGCCACTGTTTTGTCATCTATGGTGTTGTTCAGGCAAGAAAAGTTCTGTATTTTAGTGCCACTGTTTTGTCATCTATGGTGTTGTTCAGGCAAAGAAATGGGGCTAATCCAACCTAAATTGACAAGAATAATTGTTAGTTTTCCTGCAGAAGATCTGGATTCTCACCAGATACTCTGGCTTTCTTGATATACACACCAAAATGAAAAATGGCTGAAATTGTTTTAAACCCCATTTATACAAACAAACAGACAAGGAAAGTCATCAAACAGACTGATATTTCAGCTTTGATAATTGCTTTAGTAATGTCTGTGGTATATTTACATTAAACTTTCCACTTATCAAAAATGTTTGAGTAAACAGCAATTAATTTAGATTCTTATGCTAATTGTATTATATAAATGTTCTTATTTTATCATTTTAGGAGCCAGTAGATATAATGAAAGGAATAACAGATGACCAAGCTTTGTCTATGGCAAAGAAATTAGGTTTTGAAGGAGTTCATTTAAAAGAGGTACATTTACACAAAATTAATTTTTAGGTTCTCAGGCCAAATTTTTTTTAAATTGATGAAGGAGTGGGGGTTTTTTAAATCATTTTATTGGTCTAAAATCAGAAGAAGTAGGCATTTTTAATCTTGATCTTGGCTAAAGTATTCAATTTAAACAACGAAGAATGTTAATATTAAAGTTATGCATGTCTATAAATTATATATAAAGGTTATTAAATCCAACAAACAATCTAAACATTTTTACTTTGTTCATGCAACCCTGGTTAAAGTATATTGAAGTTGGGCAGACAGGGAAAAAAAGGTACCTATTTTTGTAATAAACTCCTCCGAAAACCAAAACCCCTAAAACTTTACTAAAAGATTGCACCCATATTAATTGATTGATTGATTGATTGATTTTAAGGCCCATATTAAAGTTGTGCTGCTGTTATGGAATTGTTTGATGAAATTATTGTTAAATAACAACATAAAAACCCCTAAGCTTTAAACCCAGATCCTTAAAAAGCAATAAAATTGGCAATGCAGTGGGGTGAAAACGGATGCGCTCAGGCCTGAACACTGTAAATCTAATTTTATATGGCCTATTTATTATGATACATGTAGAGAATTTTGAATATTAAAATGCACACTGTCTGTCAACTGTGATGAGGTTGAAGGTCAAGTCTCACTATAGGCATGGTGTACTCAACTCAAATCTTAATTTAAAAAGATGGCCAGTTTTCATTTGCAAATGGGAAGGTGTGTTTCTCTGTATGTGGACTCTGGCTTTCTTCCCAATAAAAAATTGGATGCTATGATATAGCTGAAAAATTGTTAAAAGTGGTATTAAACACCATACAACGAAACAAAAGACAATTTAAAATTAAGGAAGGGTAGGACAACAGTTTATAACTAAACCAATAACCACAAACCACGATGAACAATTAAAAAGAGATCTACTGTAGCTGTAGTAAGTTCGTCTTTGTAAAGTCATAGTCTTATAATAAAGTATATTGTGGTTATTATTTCAGGCAGCAGATCAGATTAAGGCTCTCTACAATTTGTTTGTTAAAGTAGATGCTTCACAAGTAGAAATTAATCCTTTTGGAGAAACACCGGATGGAAGAGGTTTGTAAGTTATAATGGGAGACATGACATTATCATAATGAATAAAGGTTGTACATCTATGTCAATTTGAATTGCAAAAGTGACAACATCAAATACCTGTTACAGTGTGGTATATGTAATCTTCTGTATGTTGGTGAGTCTGTGCAAAGGTTTGGCAAACGAATCAGAAGCAACACAAAATGCAAATCAAACTTACCCCTTAATAGGCATCTACGTACGTATTGCACTGTAACAACTGAAATTTTTTTAAAAACTAAGGGTGACCTTAATAGACCATAACCCAAGGTGGATAGACAAACATAGATGAGAGAAAGAAATCTTTGGGAACATAATTTCCTAAGGGAATAAATGAAAAATTATAGGACTGTAGACCAGATACATCCATGGTCTGCGAATATTCATGTAGAATTACAGGTTTTTTTATTTATTTTTAAATTTCTTGTTTTGTATATATATTGATTGTAACCTTATTATTACTTCTACTTACTTATACACATGTACATACATGTAATTGCACTAACAAACCACTTTTTTCGTTAATTAGAAGAAATTGTATACATCATATACATATAATGACAAAAACTTTTTAGCTGTTATTGTTATTTGTTGTAAAAACACTGATGAAGCATGTTGGTCAGGTGAAATATTTGTGCAATTTTTAAAGTGTAAAACATTGTTTTTGCATTAATTATATATCTAGATGTTGTTGTACAACTTTTAAAAACAAATATATAATTCTAAATTGAAGTACTAACATTTTTTATGCCAGATTCTTTCTATCAATTTTGCTCATTTTCTTGAGGGATTATGCCCATTAAATTTGTTAAATTGACCAAATATTTACCTAGCAAACAGAGCTCCAGATAAGCTGTGTATTTGCATTATTACGCAATTAAATTTTCATAAAACCCTGTTTTTTTATAGCTTTGCTTAGCAAAATGCAATATCAAAGGCCGAAAACCCAATCAATTTTTAGAAACATGCTTAATTCACTCACTGAGTGCATAAAATTGTTCAGTGATTGCGTTAATTCATTCAAATAAATACACAAAGTTGCGTAATTACGGTTCCCATTATATTGCAATGTAACAACCGAGGTATTCCGAATGTAATGTATACAGTGCTCAAGGTATGGAGATTTATTTCACAAGAAAAGGTGCATGTTCCCTGTTGAATTTTCTTTTATTTCTAAATTTTATTTATGGTTAGAACCAGTTTAGTATTTTGTTTGTGGCACCATAAATAGATGTGAATAAAAACATAGTGAAATACATTTTTGTCAGCATAAAAAAACCAATTCAATACATTTTAGATGGGTGAAAAACCCAATTAATTTATTTTTGAGTGGGTTAAAAAAATGATAAAAGTTATATATGAAAAAATACCCAATGAAATAAATCATTAGATGGGTGAAAAACCCAATGAAGAAAATCTTATCTGGAGCTCTGGCAACTTTCTAATAAATATATAAAAAATAAATTCAACAATATTACAAAAAAATCCTAGCTGGAATTGAATTTAGTTACCTTTAAAACCCAATTTTTTAAATTTAATTCTGGTTCCCCATAAATTGTTCTGCTCAGCCTTTCCACTTACACTCTTTACATTAATACTATTTATATAGCATTAATATGTACATGTAGATACTTTCCCCATCTAGAGACAGAGGTTTCTCAAATGAAAAATGAACATATAGTATATATTTTTGAGACTGTTTCAGAAAAAATAATAATGACAGTCATTAAAGGCTCATTTACATCTTTTCTATGAGTGTTATGGTGTAGAGAAGAATTAACATACAGCTTAACTTAATAATTCTTTTGATGTTTATTGGGGACCTATAAAAAGTTACTTGGGTATTTGTAGAACCTGTCATTAAATATAACCCCTCTTCAAATTGCAGTGGTGTGTTTTGATGCCAAAGTAAATTTTGATGACAATGCAGCATTTAGACAGAAGGAAATTTTTGACATGGATGACATGTCAGAGACAGATCCCAGAGAAGTGGAAGCTGCTCGGCTTAAACTCAACTACATTGGTTTAGAGGGCAGTATTGGATGTTTAGGTAATATGTTTTACCCAACAGCAGATTTATTCCTTGAATTTAGATCTTTCTATCCGAGTCATACCAAGATTTTATGAGCTTTTGCAATAATCTGCTTGCAAAGACCAAAACAAAAAGCATTTCTTTAATCTTACATCAAAAGTAGAAATTAGTAGTACATGTATTAGGTCAGAAACATATCACAAATTATAAATAACTGTTATATAAGTCATCTGAGCAATAACAAGATATGAAATATTGTGTTAATAGATGACCTTTGATCTCTTTAATATTTTAAAACATTTTTGTTTTAGTTGCATGTACATGGGTTTGTTTAGTGTAAAACATATTACTGCAAGTAAATATGTTTGCAGATTTATGGGTAATCACTTTTCTTTACTTTTTAAAATTGGACTATAAAAAAAGAGATGTGACATATTAGTCTTGTATAACTATATAGATATAGATTCATGCATTTGTTTGTTTATGACTTCATTTATGAATTCTATTTCAGTAAATGGAGCTGGACTGGCCATGGCAACATGTGACATTATAAAATTACATGGTGGAGAACCAGCTAATTTCTTGGATGTAGGGGGTGGTGTATCTGAACAACAAGTTCATGATGCTTTCCATCTACTTACAGCTGATGCTCATGTAATTATTTATTGTTTGTATTATTATACTATAATCTGTTGGGTATCTTCTGCTTTTATGTATTATCCAAATGTCTTTTCTTGCAGAATGAATTTAAATTGTGTATATTATCTGCCACCAAAATCTTGAAATACACTGGAAATACAAGTACAGTTAATAAACTTTTCTGTTTTCAAAATTCTGCATACAGTTCTGAATGCATACTGAGGAAAAATTAACAGCTCAAAAACCTGAATGAGTATCAAGTTGACAAAGAATGGAACTGGAATCATCTTTGTTTCTTCAGATTGCTATGATTTTGTTGGATTGATTAATGTTCAGTGCATGTAGAGGCTTACACAGATCTAAATGACGATTTCACACTTTTCAATGTACACTGTGCATAATGAACCTTTGCAAAACATATGATGAAACATCTTTTTTAGCTCTCCTGGACTAAAGGTCCATGGAGCTTTTCCATCACTTGGTGTCCGTCATCTGTCGTAAACTTTTTCAAAAATCTTCTCCTCTGAAACCACTGGGCCAATTTTTTTCAAAATTGGCCACAATCATCCTTAGGGTTCCTAGTTTCAAGTTTGTACTCAGGGTGTTGATCAACAGACAAAGATGGCAACTGTTACTAAAAATAGAACATGGGTGTTTATCACAGGTTTTTGATAATTCTCAAAAATTATAATAGCTATAGAGAAAACTGTTACTTCAAATTGATCAGCACATTAAGGTCTACAATAATTGCTATTAATGTGAAGTTGTGTATAGGAGTTATTGACCTTGATTGACGATTTTTGACAAAATTTTTGGTATTTAAACTTAAAAACTATAAGAGGTAAAGTGAAACAGTAAATGGCAAAAATGATCAGCAATAAAAGCCCTACAATTCACTCAATTGGTCCGAAATTGTTGGATGACTCCTTATATGAGGTATTGCCCTTAAATGACAATTTTTTTATGAAATTTTCCTTATTTGTCCCGTAACTTTAAAACTACAAGAGCTAGTGTAAAACTGTAAATAGCAAAAAGGATCAGCAATACAAGCCCTACAATTCACTGTATTAGTCTGAAATTGTCAGATGACTCCTTATAGGAGTTTTTGCCCTTAAATGGCAATTTTTTATGAAATTTTCCGTTTTTGTCCTGTAACTTGAAAACCATAGCAGCTGGATTGAAACTGTACATTGCACAAATGATCAGCAATAAAGGCTCTACAATTCACTTGATTGGTCTGAAATTGTCAGACAACTCCTTATTTTAGTTATTGCTCATAAATGGCAATTTGTTATAAAATTTTCCGTTTTTCTCCGTTAACTTAAAAACTGTAACAGCTAGAGTGAAACTGTTAATAGCAAAAATGATCAGCAATACAAGCCTTACAATTCATCATAAAGTCTGACAATGACAAATAACTCCTTATAGAAGTTATTGCCCTTAAATTGCAATTTTTTATGAAATTTTCCGTTTTGTCCTGTAACTTAAAAACCATAACAGCTAGAGTGAAATTATACATTGCAAAAATGATCAGAAATAAAAGCAATACAATTCACTTAATTGGTCTGAAATTGTCAGACAAGTCCTTATAGGGGTTATTGCCCTTAAATGACAATTTTTTTATGAAATTTTCCATTTTTGTCCTGTAACTTGAAAACTATAGCAGCTAGATTTAAACTGTAAATTGCACAAATGATCAGCAATAGAAGCCCTACAAGTGATTGCTTAGTTCAAAAATTCAAGATGACTCTTTATAGGAGTTATTGGCCTTTAATTATGAAAATGGACAAATGAACAGTTTTGTCTCGCCTGCGACGAAAGTCGCTGGAGGCGAGACATATGTATGGGAATCCAGCGGCGGCGGCGGCGTAAACACTTGACATCTTGCTTCATATCTTTGTAAGCCCAAGCCCTAGGTCCATCAAATTTGGTACAGAGGTAGCTTATGATGAGTACTTGCCAGTCAGTCACCTGTCACCTGACCTTGACCTCAATTTCACGGTCCAGTGACTACGTTAAAGTTTTTGGGTTACGACAGTTCCTCTGTAACTATGCATGGTAGGATGACAATATTTGGTGTATAGGTTGCTGATGACTAGTACATGACTGTCTGGTAGGTGTCACCTGACCTTGACCTCAATTTCACGGTCCAGCGACTACGTTAAAGTTTTTGGGTTACGACAGTTCCTCTGTAACTACGCATGGTAGGATGACAATATTTGGTGTATAGGTTGCTGATGACTAGTACATGACTGTCTGGTAGGTGTCACCTGACCTTGACCTCAATTTCACGGTCCAGCGACTACGTTAAAGTTTTTGGGTTACGACAGTTCCTCTGTAACTACGCATGGTAGGATGACAATATTTGGTGTATAGGTTGCTGATAACTAGTACATGACTGTCTGGTAGGTGTCACCTGACCTTGACCTCAATTTCACGGTCCAGCGACTACGTTAAAGTTTTTGGGTTACGACAGTTCCTCTGTAACTACACATGGTAGGGTGACAATATTTGGTGTATAGGTTGCTGATGACTAGTACATGACTGTCTGGTAGGTGTCACCTGACCTTGACCTCAATTTCACGGTCCAGCGACTACGTTAAAGTTTTGGGGTTACGACAGTTCCTCTGTAACTATGCATGGTAGGATGACAATATTAGGTGTATAGGTTGCTGATGACTAGTACATGACTGTCTGGTAGGTTTCACCTGACCTTGACCTCAATTTCACGGTCCAGCGACTGCGTTAAAGTTTTTGGGTTACGATAGTTCCTCTGTAACTACGCATGGTAGGATGACAATATTTGGTATATAGGTTGCTGATTAATAGTACATGACTGTCTGGTAGGTTCCACCTGACCTTGACCTCAATTTCATGGTCCAGTGACTACGTTAAAGTTTTTGGGTTACGGCTGTTCCCCTGTAACTATGCAGGGTATGGTGACAATATTTTGTATACAGGCCGCTGCTGATATTTAATGCTATTTAAGTAATGCTTATGACGAAATTTATTTTCGTTACTGATGCAGAATGCAGGCGAGACGTTTTTCTGTGTCCACACTTGTTGTATTATTAATTAGTCTATAACACACCTAGACTAAAACTAAATTTCTAAATTACCCTAAAGGACAAGGCCTACAAACCATTTAATTTCAGAAATTGTCTGATGGCAACTTATAGGAGTTATTGTACTTAACTAAAATTTTTGAAGAAATGTTTAGTTTTTGCACAGTAACATAAAGTCTATAACAACTAGACTGAAACTTTTAATTTCAGAAATTTAAATATAGTTGATGTCATTAGGGTTCCAGGTAAGCGATTACAGGCTCCTGGGATCCTCTAGTTTGATATTTATTGTGCATTACTCAAGTTACAATCTCATAGCTTATTTGCATTTATTTCTTTTCAACTTGGACAATCTTTCAAATAGGCTTTAATTTTGTCTATTTCAGACTCATTAAAAAATAATGACAAGTAAAATGATTATAAAGTTAAAGTATAATTCCCCTCCCACTTCTCAATTCCAATTGATGTGTAAAACCCCTCGTAAGTTTATGGCTGATTATAGTAACATCTTCAAAATGTTTAGATTACTTATTACACAGTACAGGTATTGTAAAACAAGCTTTCGTGTCTAGTTATTCTCCACTGGTTTCTTTTCTATACAGTCAAACATTTAATTTTTTTTCAAGAAATATGTTATGAATATATAATTTGCTGCATATCAGTTTATGGATATTCTAGAAATATTTCTAGAGGAGTGATAAGTTCCTCATGAAATTTGTGTTATTTGCACACCTTCATAGTCATCATATGAATTTGCCTCAAGAAGCCATAAATATGGATTTTCTGTTTATTTTAGGTTAAAACTATACTAGTTAATGTCTTTGGTGGCATTGTGGACTGTGCTACCGTTGCCACAGGTATAATCAAGGCTAGTAAAAAGATAAACCTGAAACTACCCCTTGTTGTCAGACTTGAAGGTTAGTATTATTGTAAACTAATGTCTTAGAATAATGGTACAAAAAGGTAATTGTTATAAATGTGTTCCTCTGTAGAAGAGCAAACAAATATCAAGTCAGTTGTTCTGCCTATCATCATTCTGTTTTCAAAATGTTTCCATCAGTTAACTTGAAAAACTTTTTAATTTTATAAGTGCTAAAAGACGAGTTTATTAAACTTATTTAGTTATCTATGCATAATATTAATAAACTGAGTTTGCATTTGTAAATTTTATTTGTTAGACAAGTACTGGCCAAGCGTCTGTCCTTGTGTCAATCTGTCCGTCTATGCATCTGTCCGCAACAAAAATTTTCCTCTCAGATTTCTAAGCGTTCTATAGGATGCAGAAGCATGATATTTTTTATATTGCTTTATTCTATAGTACCATAATGTATATAGCGATTGTATGCTCCTTAGTCATCTACTTCCTTTTTACCGAATACTTATTAAAGTCATATTTGTGAAAGCAGGGGTATCACTAGTGAGATTTAGATCACAGTCTAAACTTGTTTAGTATTATATCAGCTCTTCATTTAATTTTTTTTAAAGAAATTAAACATGTATGTAGAAAGTTTTAAGTAGATTATCAAGTGTATATATAGGAAAACAGTTTTACATCTGTTTGATTTACCTGATACCTTCTTTTGCTCATTTGCAAAAGGCAATTAATAGCACAATTTCCCAAGACAAATAGGCTTTACAATTGAGCAGATTCCTCTGTATCATCAAATGTTGATTTAATAAACTGGAAAATAAAAGCAAAGTCTTTAATTAAGGTAAGTGTTGATTGCCATTAAAAAGTTGACTCAATATGGCATTATTCTGATAAAAAAAAAGATTTGTTATATAAAAATTCAAATGTAAGAAATTTGCTAATACATGTAACAAATAAACAAAAATGTATGCACATATAAATATTTCCTTTGCAGGAAGAAATGTTGATGCTGCTAGGAAGATCATGGAAGAAAGTGACATTAAGATACAAGTAGCCAATGGTTTTGATGATGCTGCGAGACTAGCTGTGGCCAATGCTGCAGCTTATGCCAAATCAGCTTCAGCAGCATCTTGATGAGTGTGGAATTTAGTGTATCTAATGTTAATTAACTGTGATGATTTGAATTATGACAATATTTTTGTATTTATCCAAGTTGTTTTGTAACATTGTTTATTTTTGTGTATTGTTGATTCTCTGATAATCCAGGTTTAACAGAAAGGTATATGTTAACATTATAACAGTTTAATAATCAAAATGTGTATTAAAGGAGAGACGGCATTTAGTTTGTAAAAAAATCTGGTGAAATATAAAGATGGTGTTTTGTGTAATTTAGACATTGAATAATTTCATGAAATAAAAATATTGTAGGTTCAAATCATTGGTTCTGGAATCTGTGTAAAGTAGTATTTAGTCACGTGGGTTTTCTTTAGGGCATTACATATAGTTACATCATGTTTATTTATATCTGAATTCAAACATTTTTCTAATAATCATCATGCATGAAGTCTTGATATATGTCATATTTGATAAAATTGAACTACATATATTTGTTTTGAAGTTCATTGTTTTAAGTTATTTAATTGTAATTTTCGATAATCACTATCTTAGATTATGAACATTTCTTATAATGCCATATAGGTATTGTGATATATTAGATTCTGCACCCATTAACAGATAATTGGTGTATAATTGACGTATAATTTCTGTCAGCAAGTAGTAGTAATTCCTTAATTCTGTAGAACTTTGTTTCTGTTAGTATTTTTTATCAAAATATGTTCAATCTGGTTTTTATTTGGTATTCAGACTGTTTCATATGCAATTTTTCTACCAGTTTTGTTGTAAGTCTCATGAAGATTTGTTTTCCATACAAGGTTTTTTCAGTGCTTATCACAATAAGTTTGTTGTGTAACATTATATTTGAATACAATGCTGAATGAAAATTTGAAAATTTCAGAAAAAATGCCACTCAAAATTTACTTTTGCCAGAGGTCCCAGTCAATACTTCTTTCTTTGGTAAAACATGTTCTCTGAATTAACTTGAATATGTTTCACAATCATAGACACTTTTATAAACAAACTTGTTGGACATAGGTCTACCCTCTAGTTTAGCAAACAATTACTGTCATTTAAAAACTAACTTTTGTTGACTAATTTGTGAACCTCAGTACATTAATCAATAATGAGGAATAGGAAGTTTATTACCAGTTATTTGATGATTACAAATGGTTGTATAAAGTACACAATTTATTTCCACAAGAAGCTCAAGTTTAAGCACTAATTTTTTAAAATCTAACTCTGGCAGTATGTATCACATACATTGGAGACACCTCAAATCTGACCCAGAAGTCTTTTTTTTATGCCCCCCGCGACGACATGTATGTACAAATTTCCGTCAAGCTTTTCTCAGAAACCGTACATGAGAACAATTTGAAATTTGGCACGGTTGTTCAGTATCACAAGTTGTATGTCCTAAGCGACTTTCAGACCTGTCGGACAACTACTTCCTGTTTGGGACTTACTTTAGCGGGGGCATCCGTGTACCATGGACACATTCTTCAATTTTTGACAGAAGATTTAGTATGAAATTTAAAGTATTTTTTCTTCATTTTGAAAGACTCAGAAAGATGGTAATAAAGACTATTATTACATGAATAGAATTTTGCGAGTTTTTGATTGGTCCAAAAACAACCTATGGATAATATTATAATATTTTATAGCTGAAGTCAAAACATACGTTAGCCAAGTTAAGCAAACTGCGTCGCTTGTGTGGTTTGTCATTGTCAAAACCAATGTTTGGTCATGTTCTTACTTTGCTAACATGCATCATTTGAAACCAAAATGTTAGCTAAGCGAGAAAATGACAGGACATGGGTTTCTGGTAAATTGAAGCCAAGCCAGAACACCACCAGACATGGGTTTCCAGTAAGTTGTAACAAAGCGGGAACGTGACTGGAAGTGGGTTTCCAAGAATGGTGGTCTGCTAGACTTGGTGGATACATGTAATTAAAGAGTTTTTGCCTCAAAAAGTTAGTGTAATCATAATAATAATTAATTAACAAAGTTTAGCATTTTATGCATATGTGCATGTATTACAATTGGAATTTTAAGTTTCAATTCATTTGTAATAAGTCAAGTGGAATCTTTACAAGTATTGACATATGTTTAACATAGGTTCATTGAATGTTTCTTATTTTTAAATATTAAAAATAAGATTTGATGTTAAGAAATATTATAGCTTACCGTTATGTTTTTTTTATGCTGCAGATCTTAACGGGTTTAAAACTTGTTTAAAATATTGTAATGTTTTCTTATACGAAAAAAAGTTAGATTTAAAAATTGGTGAATTATTGACAGTTTTGTTATCAGATAATCGGTACCTTTCATGATTTTTAATACTACTTTATAGAATTTTTATTAAATTATCAGTGTTCTGCACAGTTTTTTATTTAAAAACCATACAGGATTTATGTGTGTTCAGTTCTGTAATTAATAATTCAAAGTCAAAATTTATTGTATTTTCCAACCTAACAAAATGGTCACCAAAAACATGATGTGTTTATGAATGTTTACATGAATAAAGATTATATTTTTTTTAATCTTCAATTGCAATGTGCTTTGTCATTTGAATTTGACAATTAAGATGACAAATTTGTTCACAGACATTACTAAATGGACTCTGTCACCTTCACAAGTCAGGGGTTCTTTAAACATATGGATCTACAAACCCCAAAATTGTGAGGAAGGACAAAATTATTACTGGTAATAGACTGTGTGAGCTATTTCCAATTTTGTATTTATCGTTTCTGAAATAGTTTTATTTCAGACTAAAATTTAAAGACATTAAATGAATGCATTTTTATTTGAATTTGGTTAAATTTTTACCTCCAATTTCTATCTTTTTATTGGAGACATCATTTAAAGCATTCTGTAAGGTTCATAAGGTTATTCTTAAAAAATGCCTTAGACAAACTATATATATGTATATATTTGCACAAAGAAAATTACAGTTTTCAGTAAGGTTAGTTTTTCTAATGAACTTGAAAAATGACATAAATAATTATATAAATGAAACATAATTTATTATATTTAAATATGATAAAAGTTAACTGTAAAGTAATATTAGCCAAAATATGGTCATGGCTTATTGTTAAGGATGAATGGCACAGTTCTTATTATGACTGACAAATGTACTCGACTTAGAGGGTTCAATTTGTGCCAATGATAACAGTTCAAGTTTTTTATTTTCCTAACAATTCAAGTTTGTTATTTTCCAATAAAACGAAAGATACATTTATCATTTTATGACACCAGAGATCAGAATCATTTGACTTGTTTTGACACATATTCAGTTTAAAATGATGCTATTTGACATTAATTGATTGAATGTTTGCTTAACATCCAGTAAGCAATACTTATGCTGTATTCAGGAAGATAACAAGTTGAGCAATCAACAATCAACAAGGAATGGACCAACAGGAACACAATTTTGACTTCCACTATTAAAGTATGAAGTACCAAGTACGGACGTAAAATTTAGCCTTTTTGTAGAGGCTTCATGAGTCTACGTTTTGGGAAAATTTTAAGAGTGGTTTTATCACCCATGAATTGGTCAGGCTTTCTTTAGCTTTAGCTAGCAGCCATACAATGAACCTGTTGTGAACTGTTCATGCAAAGAAATAAAAAACACCCAATAAAAGTAACAGTAATAGTACTATGTACAACAACTTAAAAAAAGACAAAAAGAAAATTGGCAATTAAGAAGAAAACATTGTTAATTGGATTGCATTTTTCTGCTCCAGGCGAGTGTTCACAGGCCTCTGGTAGCTTCTTAATTTTAAATCAACCTTGTTTTTATTGTTTTAACGGGAAATCTGTTTTGTAAAGTGACCATTTTAGGCAGAAAACGCAAATACTGATAAAACGAAACATTGCGTTGCATACAAACGCATTTGCTGTGTTGCTAGATATAAACAGAGAATAATAAAACCTCAATAACAAATCAAATGTTTCAGTAAATTTCTTTAATCATGTTCAGTAGATTTCATCTAGTGTTGTAATCGCCCCTAGAACATATGAAAACAAGAACTTTAACGAGATGAGATAAAATATGTGTTGGTGCTGTCACGATTGTTCGTGTACTTGTTAATTGTGATGTAAAAAAAGCTCACTATTAATAACCCACAAGTAGTTACGCTAAAACCACAATGAATGCGATTCAACCGCCACGTGTGTGAAAAGTGTGACATACGATTTTGTTTTCTTCAGTTAATAAGTCAGCGCAAGTATTACTTCATTTTGCTGCCTAAAACAACATAGAAAGGGAAATTATCGTAATGATAGAAATAATTCTTTTGTAAATCTTAAATATTATTACATCAGCATATTTTAGTGGTATTTAATTCAAAACAAAATCAAATCGAATCAAATTTTATTGTCATTAATAACCTTATGCAACAGTTTGTGACAAACTAAAAAATGAGTACACAGAAAAAAGTTTACAGAAGTAGTCATTTTCTATTAATCAAGCAAATAATAGTCCCCTTCCCTCAGTGCATATGACTGTTTTATATAAGGAACCTAGCTTATTTACTTGGGATGGTGCTGATGGGTTTAAAATAAATCTTATTGTTTCGATATCTGTATATTTATTAATCATTAGTCATGGTTTTGAAATTTCGAGTGCGTTCTTTTTATTACGTACGCCTCGGTATGTTACAGGAAGCTTTCTTAAAGCCAAAATATATTTAACATGTGGATTTTATCGATTTAGATCATAAACTGGCTGTACAGCCATACTAATGGAAAAATGTTTACCAATTAGTTAATGTCCCTCTCTTGGTTTTAATTTCTTTAGTCCAGTTCTACGTTATTTTAGGTTTCTTTATCATATTTATTTGACATACGTTCAATTGACTGATATAATCAATGTTTATATTTCAAGTAGGTGATTGTTTATTATAAGAGCTGTCAGTACCTGTTGTTTCGCCAATGTTACTGTGGTATTCCATGTTGGGTGTTACCCCATCTGAGAGGTAAATCGTACGGAATTTGTTTTGATCTGAAATACATTTGACAAGAAAGGATTACCATAATCTAGTGTTTGCTATACATTTTTATTGACAATTTTTGAACATTTTTGACTTTGTTTAATCATCATTGAAAATATTTGAAACCCATTAATTTTAATTTCAGATTGCAATGTGCTGCTTGGGTTCCCTTCTAGTTGGCATTCTAGCTTCTCGGTCACAATCGGAGGACGAACGATCTTATAGACTCGTTAGATCTTAATCAATCAAACCATGTGTTAGTCTGGACCATGTCTGTGCATTTGCCACAAGATTTTGTTTTACTAATGCTGTTTCTAAAAGCGTCCAATAATCAATTTTTAATGTTTTTTTAGCTCCAGGTTTTTTTAAAATACTTTCAAGTGGCTAACTGGTAGGATTTGTTAAAATATTAAATATGTGACAAGGACAAAGTATATTTTACATTAATATCAGAAAGACCTCTTCTTTACTTGAATTGCACTAGGTTCCGCGTTTTAACACAGACCGATGAGTTTTAAAATGAATTTAAGTTTTAATTGCTTAGCCAACAAAATACAATGCAAAAATACCATTAGATAAATTCATGGTCGTATGAATTTTTAAAGACCTTGACGTCCTGAAATATGTTGAATTTAATATAAGCTTGAGCCTTATGATATTTATAATCATACTTTTCTTTGTCAAATTGAAGAGGATATAAACGAGTAAATGAATCTGTATGCTGGACTACGGAAAACAAGCAAATTTAGTCTGTCGGTCTCTATTCCATTTCAGAAAAGGTATTTAACGTATTTCAGAGTAAAATCGTTATGGATTTATGGTTAGTTAGATAAAACAGTAATGAATAAATTGAAATATTCCAAAGAAATGTGGGGAAAACAGATTAGATTTAACAGTTTTGTATTTGTTTTTGTTAAATTCGGTATCTTACGTGTATATTTATATTTACAGAAGACACACAATCACTGTTTCAAGACTTATCTAAAAGGCATAGACCAAAAGGTCATAGCTTTGTTTATATTATATGTCAATATCAACTTGAAAACGTCTAGAAATATTGTGACAACAGTGTAGTAGTCGGTAAGTACAGCTGATGATATTACAAAAAGTATGATTTTATGATTTTAGAGAAGTACGTCAGGTCACCATTTACTTAAGTAACAAATCTACGTTTTTCATCCCAGCTCTACAGAAGTAAAATAATTGGCATAAAGTAATGTTAAATGTCAATTCATCCTAAATTTAATCAATGCAATATCTTTAACAATTTTCTCGTGCAGTAATGCTTTGCATTGGTAATATATAATTGATAATCTGTTATAAAGACAAGAAACATATTAATTCGATATTTTATCCATATTCGTAAATCGATGGATTTCATTTTTGCAAGATAATACGCTAAACGTCAACGCCATTGCTGATAAATCTGTCTAAAAGAGGTTTCATAACTGATTCATGGTTTTCATATTAAGTAGACAACAAAATGCCCCCAAAAGTGCTTAAGACATTGAAATTCAAATTAATTAAATTGCCCCTCTCTTCGTAAACAAATAATAATAGCTTACAAATATATAAAACAGTTGACAATTGTTCACCTACCACAATGTGGCGAGATCTTAAGTAACACATTTAACCGTTCAAGTACACACCAATCGTTCTTTCGCATTTTAAATTCGTTTCCAATTAACTTTTGTTCCATGTCGAAAACCATACAATTTATGAAGCGATATATAAGGTGACGTTGCATTGCATTCTCGCTCATTTAGTAGTGTCCGTAGACGGATTCGTCACTTTAAATTTAACTTTTCAGACATTTCTATTACTTTACATAAGCAAGACAACTTGTTATTATGATAAATACGAATTG
Organism: Limnoperna fortunei; assembly: GCA_944474755.1. NCBI lineage: Eukaryota > Metazoa > Mollusca > Bivalvia > Mytilida > Modiolidae > Limnoperna > Limnoperna fortunei. Next base: position 52,955,788 of record OX104111.1, on the reverse strand, counting down.
TTCTTGTGCCATTCTAATTTCTGTGCTGATTTTGTTTAAATTTGAAATAACTTTTACCACTTAAAGAATCAAACAGATTTACCGAACACGACCGAGGCATGCGGTTAAGAGATGTCCTTAGGATGGAAAAAAGGGTATCATCTTGTAATATAGAAAAACAAGACGATTAAAGGATAGTTTGAGACGTGTTAGTTTGCACTTCAAAATCCGTCGTAGTAGATGTAAAAAAAGTAGGAACAGTGAATCCATTAGAAAACCGTAATCACGCCCTTATACCTTCTAGCGGCAGTCAAAATTTTCTTCTGACTTCTCATTGACTATCAAATTGTACCGTTGATTACATGTTAATTGATTTTTATGAAAACAGATGAAAACTGCTCGTTAGACGTTAAGTAATCAGCCAAAAATAAACTAATGGCTCAGTGACATTTGTATTAGGAGTTATGTTTCTTTTTTTTTAGTTTATGTGTTTCACTAATTAATTTATTTTGTAAGATGCTAAGCACAATTTATATATCGGTTAAAATCATATTAATTTTTATTAAAAACTCTTTATTTAGTTATAGTTGTTTGTCATTATTCAAAGTAATATCTCTGCTTTACGTTTAAGATCCAAGTTTTCACTATCAGCGATTCTTTTTCTTACCGCTTACAAAGAATCATGTTATGGTCGCATTGTGTCTGATATCTTTAATGAAAAAAATCGGTCGTCATGTTTGAAATATTATTTCCCAAACGCAGATGCGTTGTGTACACATACAGAAGCTGTTTGTACAAATGTATTACTTCTGTAATAAATATAATTTTAATTGTCTGCTAAATATTATTTTTCACTAAGAACATTTTCAACCAAAACTGGAAACTGTGGAGGCTCACAGGGATCAAGACACGGACCTCTCCAATGCGTGTACGAATGGTGGGTAGAAAATGTTCTCCGATGTGTGAGGGGAGCATTTCAAATTAGTTTGATTATAGACCGGACAATAGTAGGTGAAATGTTAGGATGATATCAAGCTCCTTAAGCACTTAAGACTGTATTTTAGAGATTAATCAAACGATGGCGATTCTACCTGCTATAAAAAAGATAATTTTCTGACCATATCAACTCTAAATTTTTTGTCACAGTCAATATTTTCTGTTGGTTTTTCTTGTCTGTTTTCTAGTCTGTTCTTAGTACTACTCTGTGGATGTTAATTAACCATTCTGTTTATTAATCAGATTTATAGGTTATTACATACGTTTCAGGAAAAGACCAGGTGATTTTCCACCAGAGATAAACATACATTTCTATCACGAATGGAAGATCGCAAGGCTCTCCCCAAAGCACGTTATACTTATTTTTTGCGTTAACCAAAGTTTCGCATCGTAATATCCTATAAACTCATCATTGATTAATATCGAAAATCCAATCGTAACGTTATCATCACAACGCTCTTGTGTGGATGACGCAGCGCGTACAGATAAGTGTGCGTGAGCTCATCTGTAATTGATATTCTGCAACAGAAATCGGCCATTTACGGAAGAATATTTGTTTCTAATGTGACAGTTTACGCCAAACGAGATGAAGAATCATGATGATATGGATGGAATGTCAAGACACTCGTGCAAAACAATATGAAAAGATTTGTTGCGGAAGACTACACTTTGGTGTCTAAATGGCTCTTAATTATTACTAAATTAATAATAATAGTAAGTCGTCCAAAGAGACAAAAATATTCACAAATAGGAGTTTAATGGAGAAAAATATGTTATAATGAAATAATTGTCAAAAACGTATTGCACTCTTTCTCATGTTGTATTTTGCAAACGTACCTATATGTAAAGTAAACGTCAAGAGATGTTATATTAGGCGGAGATCCATGAGGTAAGGGAGTTTAATAGATAACATTCTTTGTAAAAACGTGTTGCTAATTGAAAAACCAATTGATGACTGTTAATTTTATGTATGGTATCCTGAAACATTGAACAACAAACAAGATATACAACTCATGAAGACGTAATTTTAAAACTATACCAGATTTAACGTAGAAAAGTACCTGACATGATGCATCAGTAATTGAAGATATAAATGTCCCAAATCACCAATAACAGGTACAGCTGAACAGGAGATTATCATTCTTTTGAAGTGTATTTTAGATCAAAACATAAGCCGCACGGTTTACATCCTAAGGGGGTCATACCTATCCACAAAATACCACAGTAGCCGTGACAAAACTATAATAGTTGACACCTTTCATGATTAAAGCAGTTGGGTACATAAAACATGGACATAGAGTATTTAAACAAAGTTAATATTTGTCCGTTTAAATTTGATAAATGGAATGAAACCACCGCTAGCACCATGGACTAAAGGAATTAGGACCAACTTACGGACATTAATTGATTAGTTATTGGCTTTTGAGTGTGCCACGTACCAAGTTTTATGGATGGTTTGCATAGTTGTGATCTTTCAATATCAACAAATTTGACGCTGACGGGTAGTGGTCTAAAGCTTACTTTGTAGAATATCAGCTTCTTATTCTGTTCCAAAATTATTCCGGAGCTTCAAGCATCGGACCTTGTGTGGTTTTCAAGCATTCGTCTGCATTTATCGTGCATTCTATTAAATCCGCAGTTCCTAACGTTATTTCAGTTCTGCAATATTGCTGCCATGGTCTCTAAGGTGTAATTAATCCAGACCGCTTTGTACACATTAGAAATAAGGAGGTTTTTTTCTGAAATATTTTGACAAGTAAATTGATGACAGTTCACTATTACATTGATGAATATCTACCTCTTGAATAATTCTGAAGTACACTACTTTCCGTTGATACAAATTTGTTAGGCTTACAAGGACATCTTCAAGAATAGAAAACAATTATTGTAATAGTGAATTTCACTTACAAATGAAGTCCTACATTTAAAAGTCTCGTAGGTATTCTATTTAAAGCCTGATACCTTGTGAAACGTGTTATGTATTGAACATGCTTTACAGAAAGGAATACCTCAACATAATTGTTGGCTGATGTAACAAAATCAATGCCACTATCGTAAAAGTGTATTTATGTTGTGATATCCGCAATAGTATTTAGCCATTAATTAAAACCAGTACCCAACGGATAATTTAGAGGTTCGTTAATTCAAACAAGCTGCTTTGGAGAGTACAATGTACAGGGTTTTAATACTATCATAAATAATTGAACTAATTGAAATAAATAGATGATAATGTTGTTAATAAAACCTATTGTTATATCATTTGTAATTTGTATACAGCACGATCTAAAAAAGGTTCTAAAACCTATGGTTGCACGGTTCATATAGACGTTAATAGTTGTGTACGTTAATGTTCGAATTAAGACTATAATACGAGATCCCTTAATTTGATTATGTCCCGCTCTCTGTAGGTTATCAGGTTAAAGACTGCATACAGCAAATCATTATGAGCATTCCGATTGTGAACGGTTTTAAGTCTTAATATTATCTCTCTCTCTCTCTCTCTCTCTCTCTCTCTCTCTCTCTCTCTCTCTCTCTCTCACCCAAACACCCACCCACCCACCCTCACACACACACAACACACACACATTCTACAGATACAGCCGCTTTTACAATTTTATAAACAACTAAAATCTGGAAGCTAAATATACGATAAATTATATATTTGTTACAAAAACAGTAACCAAACCAACAACAATCATTTAAAATATAATGCCATTGAGTAAATCCGATGGTATTGCATGTAGTGATTAAAATATTAAATTTCTGGCTTCACATATATCATTTATTGTGCTTTTAACTGCAAATACACGTTTGTAAATTTCACTATGATTTTGCATTTTTCCGCTTTGTTTAATTGAAGAAGATACAGGCTTTTATAGATTTTTGGTGGTTTTCTTCAAAATCAATGAATTTTACCAGTTATTTTGATCCAGACAAGAACGGCAGTAACATGTACAACACAACAAAGACAAGAACGGCAGTAACATGTACAAAACAACCAATCTAGAAAAAAAATTCATACTTAATACTAGGAACATGATACAAAATCTATTATGAGAAGAACAATAAGAGTGACATAAGGTGCTTTGGAAGGGTAAACTCGAGTTACACTTATTATTATTATAACGAATTATACGTGCATAATGTAATAATTACTAATATTTTCTGTATAAATCTAGGTGTACTGCCGTTGCTTCCTATCTTATTTTCTGAGTAAGTGTTTGATAACGTCTTCTAAATAATGTTATTTTTATTTGATTGATTGATTTGATGTCTGTTTTACGTCCAGCGAGCAGTATTTCAGCTATATTCAGGAAGGGAACAAGTTAACAAACAATAAATCAACGGAAAATGGGGTTGGGATGGGTCACAGGGAATATAATTTTGACTGCCACTGGAAAAGTATGGAGTTTTGGGTAGGGGCGGAAAATTTAGCCTTTTGTAGCGGCTACAATGAGCCTGCTCTTTTTCGAAATATTTTTATTTGAGATATCCTTCACATTTAAAATGTGTTCTACATTTGTAAAGCTATCTGTATACATTCCTTTATTCCCACTGAGCTATTTCAATGTGGGTGTGAAATCATTATGAAGGTAACTCATACCGAATATGTCTGATTTAATGTACTCCAGACAGCAACAGATTAACGTAATATGATACTAAGATATTTCATGACTTAATGCAATGACAGAGCACCGCATTAACTATCAAAAATTGATTTTGTTTAGAAACAAGTTTGACAAAGTAGTCTGTTGTTTATATTGTTACGATTGAATTGAAAAATTCGTATCTGCAAAGAATAAATGAAACAGTCACTTTCTAACAACGCTCAAGTGCCTTATGTGTATTTTGTTGCCTAAGAGGAACATATTAAACGATTCCAAAGGTTGATATCTTAATTAAATAGTTTTTTAACATATACAAAGAAGGGAAAAATCTTAGAAATCATTTGTAAAAATGATTGTTCTTGCAAAGAATCGTTTTTTTCTAAATGAATTTAACTATTTTCCTTTATTATTCAATGCACTTTTAGGCATCATTTGATAAAAAGATCATTTTGAATATTTCAAACGCAAGAAGCATAAATACGAATGATAACCAAGCATAATCAGAAAGTTGATTACAGCCTAAAGGTGCAAAGGGTGTCTTAAGTTGCAAACGTCTAAAGGTGCAAAGAGGTCATAAAGAAGTCAAATAAGTAGACTAGCAAAATGTGCTGTTTTGTTCTTTTTTTAATAAGTTTATTTGCTTTGTAATCTGAAATCTGATGGGCCAATTCAAATGTATAAACCCTTATTATATCATAAAACTTGCGTTGGTCACGTTTCTATTCCTACGCCGTTAGAATTCAAATAGTTCTATGACGTAATTTCTGTTTTTAAGTTAAAGTAGTCAATTTATAGTTAAAATTAAATTCTAACGAATATCTCAAATTTCGGAACAGGTTATACGATATAGGATGGTATGGGACTGTCTATGAATGGTGTAAACAGACCCAAACCATGTTTTATCGTATAACCTGTTCAGAAATTTGAGATATTCCTTATAATTTTATTTCAACTATAAATTGACAACTTTGAAGTATTTCTTAAAGAATACAGTACCACCAAACTAAAAGTAAATATCACTGTAATAATTTTAGGAGTCTAGACACACAAATACACAATTGTTCATGCACGGTTTAATCCAGCAAACGTATTAGTCAAATAATCAGTGGGTTAGAAGTAAACAATAAACATATGTTTTATATAAGACAAGACAACCTTATTACGGAAAACTATTTTAGAAAGCATGATTTGAGTCATACATTTTTTTGCTTTTATGTTAATTTGTTGATACTGGCGGTTGGGTTTGTAATCAGGTCTATAGTGAGTATTTGTGAATGCTTTTTCGTACATGGCACTGTCCCTCTGTGAAGTATCTCTTCCCACCTTAAACATTACAGTTGATAGAAAGACATTTAAAACGATAATGACTAATGGCATAATATTAAAGCAACATGTTTAGTTTAAACTTATTTATTGTCAAACATATACAAAAGGATTGGGCACAAGTTATAACAACTTACAGGGCCATTTCCATACAATAATAATACACATAATGATAATCAAGATGACAGCAATTACTATTAAGTACAAACAAAGTTTAAACAAATAGTACAAGACGAAAAATACAATAGAGCAAAAGGAAAAAGAAAAAAAGTTGAAAAGATGTCAATAAAAAAGTAAGTTATAAATGTAAAGTGAGCATGGGTACATTTGAAGAAAAAAAAAGTTTGAAATACACTGCTAATGTTTAAATATTCTGACACGCTTTGTCTTTTTGATGTAGCTATGAACTTTTCGAAAAAGAACTTTGTTCTGTTCATCGCTAAGTGTTTCGTTGCCAAAAAGAATATTTTCATTCGAAAAGGTTACAAATTGAATATTTCTCATGAGTTCCACACAAAACATGAACATGAAATTGGACACTAAGACATTATAAAAGCCCCTTTTCTACAATTTACGACAAACATTACAATGACAGCAAGATATGCATGTACATCTTGATTAATACAGTAGCAAAAAAATTGAAGTTTTAGAAGTATTGCAATTAGAAACATTAAACATTAATGAAACATTTGAATTCAACTTGAAATTGCTTCCTTTTTTTCAACAAAAATAACAACATTTTGATTTAACAGTAAAGATTGTTCAGTATTAAGAACGAGTTTGGTATTTTCAATTGTTGAGACTTTTGACAATTATTTAACCTAACAAATTATAACTGAAACCTTTTAACTCAAATATTTTTTTAAGTTTCTAACATGTAAAATTATTAGAAATTATAATCACTTAACACTAGTATTTGGCATACATGTGATAAAACATATATACAAAAAAAACAATGCAAATTTAATATTTAAGAAAAATACCGAACGAAACATTCACTTCAAAAATACCCTTTTTAGTAATATATCTTGCACCAGGCGTTAACATCATGCTTACCACTGATATATTTTTCATCACAAACTCTAGTGAATTGACGGTTTTTGGAAATTGGAAATATAAAAAGTATACCTTTGTAATTTGGGGGTTTTAGTGAAAAAATATAAAACTATTGCATTTAATATTTTATTGACAAAAACTAGGCATAGTCAGTTTATGTTATGAACATAACATTTTAATGTTAATATTTAAACAAAACGCCGACGAAACATTTACTTAATGTAAATATTAGATGTACTAAAAATTTATTGGATGTTCAACCATTCTTTGACGCCATGCTTACCATCAAATATTATTAAATGCAGAGTGCGATTCATTAAAGGGAATATAAAAATAAATGTGTAAACTATTGCTCGAATGTTATTGTATTAAATATTCAGTATATCAGATATTGTTTTCACTTTAATCGGAGAAGAAATATTTGTGTGCAATTTAATTCGAAATGATTTAAAAGTTATAATAATATAAAATCCATTTAACCATTTGAAAGATATTGCAGATTTAATATGAGTTACAACAGAACTGTGATTTAATCACCATATCACAGCATCGGAATATCCCTCTATGTTCTGTAAAATCTTATAATAGATTTGTTAACTTTAATGGTATTATAGAATACAAGCAACTAAACGAACAATAATAAACGAATATAGATATCTGCATATTACATAATCGAAACATATGTCCTCACATATTAGTTTCAGATAAAACCATTTTATATTCACAAAGAATTACAAAATAAGTTTCTATTCAATAAAAAACGGTCAACGGCCGACTGTCAAAATAGATAATCTCTAATAAAACCAATCAGTTATAGAAGAATAATTCATTCATAAATAAAGAAAAAAGACAATCAACAAGTCCTAGAAATCGTCAAAATTTAGAACCAACAATCAAAAACAATGCATCATTTATAGTCATATATATTTTCAATTATGTTCTTGTTGACTCACCTCTGGGGGATTTAAGAACACATATTTATTGAGTAATAATTGTCATACTAATTTGTCTATCTGGTCTGGTTTGTATTGATTTTAAGGATTTTGAGTTTCAATTCAGAAAGATAACATGCTGTAATAAGCATATATATTACAGCTTTAAATTACTTGCATTTAATACCACCTAATGATTTTTCACAAGGAAAGGATGTTGTAATCATGTTTAGTTATCTTTTGTCATATTCTGGTGTATTTTCACATCCCTATAATGATATCAGAAACACGTTTTGAGTAAATAAATAAGAAAATGTGTTATCCGTGTGGACATCATTTGTAAACGTTTTTAGCGCAAACATTTTAAAGCATAAAACACGTGTACGAACATATTTTTTGTTATTTGATTCTACAATTACCATTAGAATAAAAACACATTTACGAATGTGCTGTCGTATCATGAAATAAACTTTTGAAATAATAAAATACAATTTGATATAATAAATTTTAACATTTTTGTGAAAAGCGTTTGCATAGACTTGTAACATCAAATTGTAAAATATTTCGTAATGCACAGGCATGCATTTATACCCATACATTAATGGCGTTTTTGAAACCAGGTGGGTAGATTTCCGACTTAATTCGTACATCACTTAACGAGAAGTTATTGAAATTAAATGTAACCGAGTTACTTTTATTGTATAACATTATGACCTTAAAAGGATGATTTATGAGGTTTTTTAATTATATTTTATTTTCCCCACTTTACATAGCGTTTTATATCTGCAAACAATTTATCGTCATAAAACTATGGTGGATTTTATGTTAAAAAAGTTCTGGTTTAGTTTTAATAGACTGCACATTATGATTTAATTTTAATATCTGTCAACTTTAAAGGAGTATCCTTGGGTCTTTAATAAAGTACCACATTGAAGCGTTGTTATTTAAAAACAACTTGACGAGAGAAAGACATCAGTTTACGAATCGTAAATTGAGGCGTTTTCTCGATGGAGGGCGGTTTAAATAAAAAATTGTCGGAGAAAACGAGAATATATCTATTTGTTAATAATAAATACTCACAGAGCAGTTATCTACAAGTTCAACAATTGGTCTGTGTATATTACAACAGGGCCACGTTTATAGAAGATATAAAAGAATTTCGAATGAACAGTTGTTTATCGCTATTTTGCAGTATTTTCCTTTGATCGTTGTGTGCGATATTATTCCATCTCACTCTACTAACGTGAGATAGGCCCATCTCAGCTCGCTGTCAAGACGTCGTTAAGTAAACACTGTGACGTCACAATGTTACAAAACAGCGATAAACAGATTATTTACGTATTTTGAAACTCGATGCATTTTCTCGTCATCTCATCTCAGGGCTGTCGCCCTTCGATGAGATATGGACGAGAAAACGCATCTCGTTTCAAAAAACGCAAATAATCTATAATTATATTATAGCTCACATAAAAACCTTGCATTCTGATTGGTTAGCAAGCCGTATACATCAGGCTATGTATACGTCTACAGCCGTATACATAAAGCATATTTTTATCCCGTATGGGGCCCCTGGGAAAACAAATCATCATGGCCGCCTTCATTCCGCTTCGATTGAAAAAGTAACAAAATGAAACAATGTCTAACCCGAACATGTTTTAAACGACGTAAATAAAATGATATGTAATATATTTGTTTAAATAACAGAAGGGAAGTAAATTAAGAAACAAATCTACTCAAATATCAGCGATAGAAGGCACGGAAAAAGGGGGGTGGTTCTGGGTCAATAATGTCAGACTCAGGTCACAAATCCTGTATGATTGTTTGTGTCCTCTATAAAAGTGTGTCAATGCACAAAACAACAAACGAGAAACTTGATCTCAAGCGCACTAAAAGTTAATAAACATGTACCTGCACTGCATCATCAGTCAAGACATCGTCAAAATCCGTTGATATTCATTTTGATTTCCATCGTCCAAAATCCAATGATATTCATTTTAATGGCATCAGAGTGACATTACCGTCAATAACTAGATTTCTTATTTTAATTCACTTATCAACGTCGACATCCACACATCAATCAAAACCAATACAAGCTCCACCGATATTGAATTTGGTGCTTCGCAAACTTTTACCTTGACACTTCCCAGTTTAAGGATACAATTGGGTTATTTATTGAACAGAAGACGATTAATATTTAAAAAAGATAAATTTTCGCTGTTATTCAATATATAATAATGTTTTCTTATTTTTATTAATTTAATGTTCAACAAAAATATAGTTTGTTTTTATATAAACTTTGGTTATAAATCCCAAATGGGCCTCGATCGTCTAATCGTCATAAAAGTAATGATGGGGTGCCATAAGGGACAAATATTTATTGAATATATTTTGATTTTATCAATAATAACGTAATTTGCCCAATTCCAGTGTGTAATTTTGTGTTATAAAAACTATTAATAAAAATGCATTTTTTTTTTAAATATTATGCGTTCACTTAAAACGTATATTTTCCAAACAAATACGGATAACTTGATCACGTATCCAAAAAAATTTACGCTACATAGACCAAGTTCTTTCTTAAATATTTGTTTTTCCCGTAAAATATTCCTAATTTAAGATGTGAGTTATAATATAATAGTTATTCCGGTCTTAGACAGGGTATATAATGTCACATTCACGGCTTAGGACGTATATTCCATTCGCCTTCGGCTCATGGAATATAAATTCTAAGCCGTGAATGTGACATTATATACCCTGTCTAAGACCGGAATAACATATAATGTAGTGATTCCGTTTACCTTTTTAAAGCCAAACCGATTCATGCTGTAGGTTTCGCTATGATAATTATCACGATGGAATTCCCTTTTTTTCTTTATTTTTGTGGTTATTTTTCATCATATTTTCCATGCATATTATTATTTGATCGTTTGTCTGAGTTTCTTCTTTTATGTCTTACGCTCATTTGCTCATTTGCTATAAACAGCCAGTCGTTTGTTTATGCATCATTCCTGGTTTAAACTTTTTCTATAAACCTGCGTATTAAAAAGATAAAAAAACCTAGTCGATATTTAAATATTTTTATATGCTCTGTTTATTAATTATTTTAATGTCTGTTTACTAAATACTTGAAAGAGTTCCCAAGGCTTGCCCCACACAGCTACTAAGCGCGTTCAAAGATGTCGATAAGTTGGGGTTTTCAGGACATAATAAGGATAGCTTGACGCTGCCCATTTTAAATAACGACTTATACACTGCAATTTGGAGATTACTTTAGGCTCACTGTGTACGCAACATAAAGCTAAATTCTCCGTCTTTTCATAATCGATACTTGACTTGTGGTACTAGTAATTTTACGTTCATTGGTATACCCCATTTCCACAATTGATTTAATGTTCTCGTAACGAGTATATCTAAATTACTGTTTGATGTAGGTTTGCCCAGGGTAAGTTCAGATTGCATTTCAGTTCGTATAAATACTTTATAAATACACAATTGCATTATAGTAAAATTAAAATCGTGCTAAGGTACGGTTAATAGGCTTTCCACTTTATGCCTTTAAAAAAAAGACCTGTATTAAATTTGAACGCCAAATTTATCTTCTAAACAAGACTTATAGTTTGTCTTTAGAAATTAACACACTTGAAAGAAAAACTATTTCTATTTGATTACTAAAATTACTAAAATTACTAAAATGTTCTGCGATGGCGTCGGTGGTTTAACCCACGCAGCCCATCTCATATATTATACGGAATGGTTATGGTTCAATACATTTTTATTGAATCAATCTCTTAAGTGAATGCACATGTTTGTGACAATTTTCAAGACCAAGATCAATGAGGACCAACAGTAGAAACCCCAAGTCTTATCACATTTGGTTTAAGAGTTACTATGATACAAAATCAGATATAAGATACAATTGTAAAGGTCAAATTTTAGAACATTATGTCCTTGACTTGATCTTCTGTATATTTCAATTGAATCTAGTTTAAAAAAAATGATTGAAAGAAAAACTTTTAAGACATCTTTTGAAAAACAAAGGTCATAAAATATGACTTATGATCATGACGACTGACCTTTTGGGCTTTGCATGCAAAACTAATCATTTATTAGGATGAACCACTTCATATACACAGAAAGGTTTCAAAACTTAGAAGATGACAGTGAGATTTTTCAAATTCAATGTCAATAATGGTCAATGGTCAATATATATTATATTTACTGAGATATGGCTATTTGTAATAAATGTCATCGATCCTGGCAAGATTACTCTTACAAAATGTCAAATTAAATATATGACAATACAAGACCTAAACAAGATTTATATTTTGGTCCTGGTTTCAGTTTAGTTTCTCATAAAGTAAAGAAAGAGATCTGTACACCATATAATGTCAAAAATTAAAATGTGATCTTTTCCTTCGACTATGTGACATTTTTCAAAACCAAGGTCATTGATGACTATAAGTTGTAGTTCATGTCACTATTGGTGGGCTATCGGCTTGCATTTTTCTATCGCAATACATTTTAAAAGCATCTTGATTCTTCTTAAAAGCATCGCGATACTTGCTAAAAGCATCGAGATGGAAAAAAACTGTATGCATAGTGTAAAAAGTATCGGCTTGCTTTTTCATCTACTTGACCGATCGAGTCACAATTGTGATGTTTCTATCGGCTTGCTTTTTTCTATCGTGATACTTGTTAAAAGCATCGCGATACTTTTAAAAAGCACAAATGACACATAACGTTTTTTGCGTGCTAATTTTGTTTTGTATTTTGTTATTGAACAATATACAAGTGTGATGATCGAGACAGCTCACGAGAGGTAAGAACCTAGACAAAAGTACATATCTAACCGATGTCAAATTATCATGGAGACCACTTGAAGAAGCACTTCAAGTTAGAATAACATTTAAAACTTAACAGATAAACGTTGTTTCGTGAGTTAATGCAAACACTTCTGTTAATTTAAATGCAAACACAATTGAAAACCGATGTGGTATGATTAGGTAGTATGAAATGATTTAGTTCTATTTTTTAACCTTTATTTTGTTAACCATGGGTGTAGACATCTCAATATAAATCTTTCTGAAGAAATGCATATACTATTGTTTGCTGGTTAAAATGCACACTTGTTAAGACACTGAAAATGACTCGACTTAATTTAGACAATAACATGTCATCTATTGTTACACCCAAATAAACCAAAACCTGGGTTTTTTTCAATGGAAATTTTGGATTCAGTTAAGAGATTGATTCACTAAAAATGTATTGAACAATTCAGGCTAATATTAGAGATGGGCTGCGTGGGTTGAATTTAGTAATAAAATAGAAAATTAAGACGGATGACATGAAATTTAGGGTTATTACATATCTCCACTTTTAGGTAAGGTAATTAAGGAAGGCTACAATCTTTATTATTACATCAATTTCCCGTTTCAAAAATTATTATTTAAATATTACATACATTTACGTTCATAATATACTCTATGGTTCATCTGGAGCATTAAACATATTATGATAAAGATTATACATGATTTACAGAAGTACGTCAAACGCCTCGATTGTTATATCATTTTTAGTGTATCCTAAAAGAAAATTTTCTGAAATCTGACGGTTTTTAAGTTTTGAAATAAACGCCTCGAGGACTCTTACCTTACTTAATTATAGATAAACAAAATGCAGGCTTCTTCATGCTTCTTCTAAAATGTTTACAAACATTTTCTGGTTAGCATACTTACATCATTATTAAAGTAATTTAATAAGAGCAATTGCAAAAACCCATAATATACAATTCAGTGACAACTTTTGAATAATTGATTGAATTCTGTAAGTTTACTGATTTAGTATTCCAGCGACACACTTACACGATTCCTCATCCTTGCGAGTGGACAAGCAACCTCCAAGGGCATCTAAGTTAGTTGTTACCTACACCTTAATAATTTTATATTATCCACACAAATGTACTCATTGAGCTGAAATGCAGCTTATGAAAAATGTTTTTGTCGAGTTCGGCAGATATATGTTTTATAATTGTGGAAACAAATTTTGCTCCACTCTTAGCTGACTTGTTTGTACTTACATCCCATAAAAACCACATGAGATTTAATAAATTTTAAAAGATACAAAACGATTTTTTAAAGTTTGTTACATTTATCTATACTGCACTACACACAACAGTGAATGTCTACAGTAAAACACTATAACTTTAATCTTCCAATTCCAATATACCCCCGTTCCGGCTTATGATGTATTTATGTCACTATTTGATGCGATACGCTAGCGCGTGTTCTTACATGGATTTCTATTTAAATGGAATTTGTTGAAATAAAAACTAATGTTACATGGATATTAAGCTTTTTAATTAAAGTCATACCTCTATAAGGTGTACGGCTGTCATCAAGAGTTTTTCGACTATTAACGCTATTTCAATATTCCCATCTTTGTCAAACATTTTCTTTATCTATATATAAAGTCACTGGATCCACTATTTATAGCCTTTTGAATTAATTCTCATGACGTTTGTTGCTAGCTAGCAGAATTTGGTTATCTTGTACACGCACGTGATTAATATCAGCTACAATACAAACACTTCCAAAATTTCTACACTAATCTGGGACAATTCTTCGACGGTTCCCAGTGCTCGACCCACAGAGCAGCCCAGCGCGTCCCCAGGTGGCGGATAGGGGAGACCCTATCGTTGGGGGTTGTCAGATCATAATACGGAAAGCCTGGCCGCGGACCATAGTGGGTAACGTGTGTGGAGAGTGCAACGTTCCTTGCACGATAAAGATCCCTTTTGTAAATTTTGAAAAAGAGTAGGCTCATTATCGCCGCTACAAAAGGCTAAATTCTCCGACCCTACCCAATACTCCGCACTGTATTGTTTGTTTACTTGTTCCCGTCCTGCAGATAGCTGAAATACTGCTCGTTGGACATCCAATAAATAAATCAATCAAAAATATAATTATTCGGTGCACTATTATTTTTACGTATCTGTTTGGAGTTTGAATAGGGTTGGTTTGGAAGAGGGACAATTTTTGGAGGTATTTCAACGTACATATCAAGTATTAGTGAAAAGTTTATAGGTACAGAGAAATGCTAAGCATACATCACAAATGCTGTATTGTTTAACAACCTATTTTGGTTAAATGAGCGATGCGACTGCTGGGTAGTTGTGTAATTTTCAAAACTGTTGTGTACGCCACAATGCATTAATAGCGCAGCGAATGCTATGTTATAGAAAATAAACTTGACACAGATTAAGATACAGAAATCTGGAAATCCATAAGTGTTTTAGGTGCATCACAGCTAAAACTGATTGTAATTCAACATATTGCTCGAGGCGTAAAATCGTACTTAAATTGCATAAAAATGAAATAATATGCATTAAGTATGTAGGTGTAAAAAATACATTACCAAGGTCTGTAAGTACTGATTTAATTATACTATTCATCTATCTGACTTTAAAGTGAATGTCCTTTCAAAAGAACTATTGTAAACTTACTAAAATCTGGGATTCATCATGCGTTATGTTAAACGAGAAAATGTATTTTTGTTGTATATATATATATATATTCTGAATGGATAAAACGTGCTTTGAACTATACTCTGCGCTAAATATCCAAATAAATTCCAACCAGAGAACAGAACTAGACGATTTAGAGGCAAGAATGCATTTTTCTCCATTATCTTGTTCCTGTATTCGTAATAAACAGAATTTCATCAACATTGTATTATAGACAAGAAAATGACAGAATCTAGGTCCTTTAATTACACATATAGATATATTGATGATGTCCTTTCAATTCAAACACGTCATTTAGCTGAGTGGCTCCGTTAATATATCCTTCAGAACTGGAAATTGAATAAAAAATAGAAACAGCTTCAAATACAAAATTTTAATACTTACACCTCGAATATGACACCAACGGGCATCGTAGCACAAGAATGTTTGTCAAACGAGCTTATTTTAATTTCAAAATTATAAAATTTCTTCACTTATCCAAGATATTCCTGCTTCTCCAGCAAACAGTGTCTATATTTCTCAATTGATTAGGTATGCAAGAGCTTGCATTGAGTATACTGAGTTTTGCAAACGTCACCAATTTCTAAACTTATAAACCAAGGTTACAATTTTTTCCAATTTTTGAATTCAGTTCACAATGATTGTGCTGCGATGATTATTGGATTTTCTTTTGAAATGCCTCTATCAAGTCAGGACCAGTCCTGTAGTTGCTATATTATTTGGTTGTTTGTTCTAAGGTTTTCTGGTTTATTGGTGTTTGATTTGTGGATTGTCTTTTTGCACAGTTTTCTTGGTGTTCGGTATTTTACTAACTTCATTTCTTATTTATGCAACAGAGAATTCAGTAAGTGTATATGGCCCCTGATGACAACAGAAAACGCATCTATCAGCCGGTAAAAGTCAAATAAGACAGATTTACAATGTATATTATAAGACTGTATATTTGTTCCTGCTACACTCGCATCATTTATGAGATAAATGTCTAAATTGTCGACATTCTCCCTAAAAAACTAAGACATTCCTCTTTCGATATTGTGAAACTAATCGTCTTGTCCTTGAAACGACAAATAGATAAAGAATTGAAAGAGTTTTAGAATACAGTCAATAAAAACAGCATACCATGAATTTAAAAGCACAATCTAAGAAGTTCCAGTCCAAAATTTTGTTCGGAAAGAAATGAAATAAAATTATTAAACCAATGGCATACTGTTTCTTAACATTAATATTTTTTGTATCTCTGTATTAAAAAAAATACAATTTTATCAAACATTTGACATAACACAACCTTTTGTTCTTAATTTCTGGGAAATCATCATGTGGGATGGTTAAAATGTTATAATTACATCATTTTCATAATTTTGGCATTTCTCTAGACACGACTAAGTTTACAACAGGAAATGGATGATTGAATATATATTTTTTTAAAGGTAAGACATTTACTTTAAATTACAGTTGTTAATGTATTATCGTTTGAGAAATAATTTGCTTTACGTTGCATTTTATTAACTACTTAAACCGATGTTGTCTATTTGTTGACATTTTTTGTTTGATTAATAGATCAAACAAAAACGACATCAACAGTTACACCAAAATATATCACGAAGAATAAAAGCTTCATGAGTGCAGAATAGCATGATTTGGTACACACGTAAAAGCAATTCGTGTTATCTGGTTTTTATATGCAGTTGATTACTTATTTTAAAACTTTAAAATATTTTAGTATACATAAATTAAACTAATTAAATCTTTGTTGAAAGGAATATTGGTTTTATTTTATTATTGAATACACCGATCAGTTTTACGGTACCTGAAACCTATTTCTGCACTATGTGGATTTAAATACTCCTCGGTATCTTAACCTATAATTTCAATCTTGGTATCTTATGAATTTTTTTATTTAGATTTTTCTACATGGTGATTTAAAAATAATATAAGGGTATATAGCAATTTCAGTAGAAGTAGTTTTGTTCTGAAAAATGACGGACTGTATAGAGAAGTAATATCCAAGTAGGTGCATAAAGTGGATTTTCAGCAGTTTAGCATATCATTATACATTGTAATTAAAATATTTGATACTATGTGTGATTACACCTTAGAAAATTGTATTGTGTAAGCCGGTATATGGTACGAAGTATATTAACACTAGTACAACAACCATCTGTTGGTCATACCGCTGAGTTTTAAATTTTGCGTGGGTCTTTTTTTATAAAAAAACACACATTTTCCTTAAATGTTTTAAGTTTGATTTTCTAAAAAAAAATATGTTAAGCAGATAAGGTATGTACAAAAATCAAAGACTAATTTTATTGTGTGGGCACGTGGCAGTTACAATTCTTTTTTTTTTGGCAAATGTGTATGTCTTAATCGCTTATTTGCGCATGACTACCTACGTGTTTGTCTAATAATATTATAAAAGCATCAAAAGCATTTCTTTGTTACCTTGTCAGTTCGGAAATACAGTTCTTGTATAAAAGACAACTTATAGTTGCGCAAGCGTTACTGCATATGTTAGTTTTTGTCTTGGCGATTAATTGATAAAACACTTTTTGCCCAGCGGTGATTTATATATAGAACAGTTCTTAATAATCTACAACTAAAGTACACCACTGGTTATAGGCCCACGGAGACAAATTATTTAATAAAAGGTCAGTGTCAAATTCGGTTCGAAAAAGTGTATGGAAATCAGCATTTCAGTTCATGTAAGTTTGATGTAACTGATTGAATTATGAAATAACTTATAATGTGTACTGAGTCATGTACACATGTGGTTGCCCTTTATATTCGAATTTTTATACCAAGCGATAGCGAGGTATGAAATAAAAATATAAAGGCCCATCCAGTGTGAAAATGAGTAACAACGTCATACAAACTATGAGTAATTTTTATTAGGAAAATTATTTATAATAGGACAAAAAACAATTTTCAGGTTTTCTTTGTCGTAAGCATATATTCCCTCAGATGAACGTTAAAGTCTTGTTTTAAAGTTTTGTTTTAAAACGTTGTAGGTTAAATCAATTATAACCATGTATATATATACATAAATTTATTTAATTATTTTTAACAACAGATTCAATCACGGACGTAGATAATTTTAAGTGTTCAAGACGGAAATACACATTATGTCACTTATTTATTCATATACCTATTTCCGGCAGGTGTTCTAAAACATTTTTATGTGTAGTGACAAAGTATACTTGAATATATGTTATTTAAAACTGGGCCCAGCGTCATAAACATTTTTTTGCTGAGAATTTTTTTTATTCTGAATTTCTTCCAAACAAATCTTTCGTTTTCTCTTGTTGTCATGGTAAATGAGAAAATTTTCATGCTGAGCAAAACATTTTTACTAAAAAAGGTTTCATGGCGCTGTGGCCTGATGTTATTGTTTGGCATGCTTTCAAAAATAAATATAGTTACTTCAGAAACAAGGCTCGGGACATATTTTATGCGCTAGAGCTTTTGATAAAATACACATGCGTTAAAGGTGAACATACCTGAAAAGTACATTAGCAATAATAATAATAATAATGTCTTTATTTAAAGAGGGTTACACATTTAGTGTTATAACTAATCTTCCCTGAGGCCCTCATGCATTAAACAAGTACAAAGCAATCTTATTAAAAGTTTACAATTCAAAATGAAAACGTGTGTGTATACAGTACAATTAAAATCATATAAATCACACATCACCATAAATTCTACTTTGAGTCGGATATCTTTTGACACCATACTTAAAAAGTTGTGTATTTTCAGTGCTTTTTAAATCATGTGGCAATTCATTCTATAGCGTTGGTCCTGAAAACACAAATGACTGTTTGTAAAAATCAGTTTTAGCCTTCCTTTGGAATAAAAAGATTACAGGCTAAAACGTTTGTCAATGCATATGGGTTATGATTAGAGAGGTAGCTGAATTTTTGTGTTAAGTATTCTGGAGCCTCCCCTTTTAAAACCTTATGGAGGAGTAAATATTTGTTATAACTTATTCTTAGGTGGACTGGCAATATACCCAGCTGTAAAAAAAGAGTATTAGATGGAGACAGTGGGTCAGCATTTAGTATTAACCTTGCTGCTCTTTTTTGTAACTTTATTATTCTATTTAAACCATCTTTTTTACAACCTCCCCACACAACACAGCAGTAATCAATAAGTGGCAAAATATATCCATTGTACAAAGTTTTTTTGCTTCAATATTAAGGAAGGATTTGATCTTTGATAACAAAAAGATTCTAGATGAGATGCTATTACAAATCACATCAATTTGCTCTTTCCAGTTAAGATTTTCATCTATTTTAATTCCGAATACTTTTTCACAGGAGGAATTCATAAGGTGTTCTGAGAACAATTCCAATTTAGGTTGAATAACTTGAGCAGTTAATTTCTGTTTTGTTTCAATAACCATACATTTAGATTTGTGGGGATTAATAAACATATTAATTTCTATACACCAATTTTCAACAAAATTTAATTCTTTTTGCATTTCATTTTGCAAAAGCTGGGTACATTTTCCAGATAAATGTAATGTGCATATAGATCATTTATCAAGATACAAGGGTAAATCATTTATAAATAAACAAACAGTAAGGGGCCTAGTATTGATCCTTGGGGAACTCCAAATTTCACTTGTTTTTTCCTGAGAAAACATTACACAATATAACTTGTTGAGTCCTTTCTAATAAGTAGGATTTTAAAAAAAATTATCAGAGTTATCAGAAAATCTATACATACTAAGTTTCTTACAAAGAATATCATGATCTACAAAATCAAAAGCTTTTTTAAAATCAACTAACACAGCAAGGTTTACATTACCCTCATTCATTTCATGTAGCCATCTATCAATAATGTTAATAAGGACTGCCTGGCATGAATGATTTGGTCTAAATCCTGATTGTGAAGGATGTAGCAGTTTAAACTTTGATAAAAATAAGGCTATGTGGTTTGCAACATGTCTCTCTAATATTTTTGAGAGTGTTGGAAGTACTGATATGGGTATATAATTATTAGCAGATAGGCGATCTCCAGCTTTAAATACTGGAGTAACTTTTGCACTTTTGAATAATTTTGGATAATAACTGGTATCAATTATTCTATTTAGAATATAGGTCAGTGTGGAAGCAAGAAATGGGCACATAGTCGTAATATTTTTGACCAATATTATCACTTCCTGTTGATTTAGTTACATTCAATTTCATTTATGCATCAAATACTTCATTTATTTTCACTGGAGGGATTGACAATTTTTTCTTCAGTTTTTTGCATTTGTTTCTCAACAAAATTTAGATAGCTTTTCCAGATTCAAAGGAATCTTTTGTAAGACCATCTCTTAATTTTTCAACACAAGAGGTAAAATGTTCATTGAAAGCATCAGCTAGCTCTTTTTTGTCATTAACTATAGCATCATTTACCTTAATTTCATGTGGAGTACTTAAAGTTTGTTGGTTAAGACTGTTAATACATTTCCATAGATTTTTTGAATTTTTAGGATCCTTTGCCATTTCAGTATAATATTGGTTTTTTTTTAATTTTCAATAATATATTTAGTTTTATTTCTCCAATATCTATATTCATCCCACATATTATATGCTTTATATTTATCTCTTAAGATTCTAGCCTGATTTATTTCCTCACTGTACCATTCAGGCTGCTTATCTCCTTTAACTCTTTTGGTAATTAGTGGGGCATGTTTATCTAGTAAGGAATTTAAAATATTATAAAATAACTCTAGACAGATTGATGGATCACTTTCATACTCTATTTCATTAAAAGGTGCCTTTTCAATATCTGACAAAAAGAGGTTCTCTTTAAAGTTTTTAAAGTTTCTATATTCAATGGTATCATGAGCTTTCTTTTTATGAATTGCTCTTTTCTTTCTTGTTAAACAGACAGGATAGTGGTCACTGATGGCAATTTTACTTACATGTGATTCATGAACCATTTCCAGATTGTTAACATAAATATGGTCTATTAAAGTCTTTGTTTCATTAGTGACCCTCTTTGGCTCTTTTATTATCTGATGAAAATGATAAGTATTTATAAGGTCAATCCATATTTGTGGTAGTTTATCAGGCATCATGTAATTTAAATTGTGATCACCCATCACTAGTTTACGATAATATGACGTCATATTGCTTACACTTAATTAATAAATATTGCCATGTTTTCATTTTAATGGAACTGAACCAAAAATTCTCGCATAACATAAATACACTCTGCTATGTAACTGAACATGGTTAAAATATAGTTTTTATCTTTTGTAATGTAGTACAAGTTTGCACTAAGGGAACAACTATTTTGGACTTTACTTTCCAAGCAAGGTTTAAATTTTGTTTGTATTAGATCAGTGCGTTGATAATTCAAATAAAGCGTACTTTGCCTTTTATTACATAACTCAACATTACTTGTTCATTTTAAATAGAAATCTAGCTATGCAAACGAATATACATATATCGTCAGAAAATTAAGTTGGTGTACACGATAAAGGCGTTAGGCGTTCTATGTTTGCCATAACTCAATCTTTTAGTACACATAAATTACCATGCACTTTTATCAAATCAATATTGTTTGAAACGACCTTTTAAATATCATGCATGGTAATTATCTTTTTTGTTAAGAAATGTGATTGAAAAAAATAACATGCGCCTTCCTTTTATACTTAGTGCAAAAGTTAATAAATTTACTGCAAAAGTAAATATTAGATGAAAATATGTGATTAAAAAGGGATTTAAAAAACTGTTTCATATCAATTCATCATATAGAGTTCAATAAATAGCAAAGTAAAGTGCAAAAAAGTCAAACATAATCGAAGAGCTCCGAAATATTCATTTAAAGTATGTTTGTTTAGACAAAACATTTTCTTAATATTATTTATAATGTTGAACTAATCAGTCATAACATTTGGTATTAGTGTTTTCTTTGTCATATGCCTTCGGATCGTGTTTGTTTGTTTTGGTGCAATTTTTTTATCAATATCATGGCGTCGAGCTCACCCTACACGAAATGAGACTCGAACCCACAACCTCAGTGTTGACAGACCTCGTGTTTAATAGTAGACGGACTACCTTAACCACTCAGTCACAGAGGCTCTCTTTGAGATTGTGCGTCCTTTGTCTAATCGTTAGTTATAAATGCAGATCATGGCACGACACGAAAACGTGGATATTTTCGTATGTCTGTATGTTCGTGTCTTTCCTTCGAAATGTGCGTCCTTTATTCAGCCCATGGATTAGTTTGTTTTCGCGTTTTCTGTCGTCTCCTCTTTAGTTGAACCCTGGTTTTCTGAGTGCTTGATTTATTCTGTTGTCAATACTAGTCATTATATTCGATTTTTTTCCTGTTCATGTTATACATGCAGATTTTTGCACAGACTAAACGTGTTTCTTGTTGATGTTGTCATATGTCAGCTGTTGGACATTACTAGCACTAAAAACAAAAGTCTGTGGGTTACCTTCCAATGCTGTATAATTAGCAGTATACAATACTTGGAATGTACATGTAAAACAGCGCGTCTTTTATAGACTAAAATAATCTTTTAGGTCGATAATTAAATTGTGACAGAGATTTTTACAATTTGTGTATTTAATGAAACAGAACTTATTACGTCTTGAATTCGTCTCTGTTCATTTAAAATGGCGTGCATAATATATTGGCCAATCAAAATTGAATTTGGTTGAACACCTGCATAGATACCACAATGTGTGGCAATCGATTATGTAATAATATAAAAGCTCTTTTAATATATTTGGTGCAGTTGTAAGTTTCGCATTTAATAAACAGAGTAAAGGCGGTACAGCTAGTACGAATCTTTATCTATTTTATCCTTTAACCCCTAAATTGAGTAGACTATGTACTTTATGTATCTTTGATTACTTTTATTTTATTAAAATATATATTTGATTTTGATATTCGTTTCTAGTATTCCTTACTAAAGGGTTTTAATAAATGTTTTCTGGATCAAAAAGACATTGCAACAATAGTTCAGAATATGTTATTTGTTTAAAAAATGTGAAATTTTCTACTTGAAAAACTTCAGATAACTTAAATGTTTACAAAATTTATTTAGGTATTTAAGAGGAACAGTACTAATTTTGCAGAAACCTGAGTGCAAAAACAACGTGCTGCAATCGGTTTTTTAAGTAAATATTCTCTTTAAGGTAAGGATCATATATTATTTTGTGCACGTTCTTTTCATGAGATATGGTTTGTAAGCTATTGTAAACCTTTTTACATGTTATCAATGAGACGGTGATTGTTTATTTATACGTAAAGATTCTTGCAACCACTGGTATGATGCCTCTGCTGGTAGACTGTTAGTCCCCGAGGGTATCACCAGCATATTAGTCAAACTTTGGTGCTGAACAAAATATTATTGATTCTTGCGATGATATAGTCATTGTCTAAATTTACTGCCATTAAATTTTAAAATGATTTAAATTCTAATGTTTTTGTCTATTCGCTATGTGTAGCTGACCTTAGTCGGATTTGCTAATTTTGAAAGGAAAGCTCTTAAACGTCTTACTTATTTAGATTTTAAATATTCTCCGTTAGAGCGCCATGTATGAGTTTTGATTTTATGAAACGAGCATCTGGCGTAGTAAATTATATTAATCTTGGTATTTTGGATGACATTTTATTTGCAACCACTGGTGGATTGTTAGTCCTCGAGTGTATCACCAGCCCGGTAGTCACACTTTGATGCTGACGAGAATATATTTGATTCTTACAGTTATATAGTCAATGTCTAAATATACTACCATGAAATAGTTTAAATTATTTCAATTCTATGTTATTTTCTATTCGGTGTAGCTGTCCTTAGCTAGATTTGGTATAACTTTTTGCGGAAACGTCATATTCATTTGGATTTTAAATATTTTTAGTGATATCGCCACTGATGAGTCTCAATTAGAATAAATCTCGTCTAGTGTAGTAAATTGTATAACCTTAATTGCAATTGAGCTTTACTAAATAATTAAACGGTTTAGGTATTGACTTGTCTGCAGTGGTCTATAGCTTCCTGTCGTTAGTAAATAACAAATGAATTTCGGATAACTTAATTTAAATTTCTTGTAGAATATGCATATTGATGGTATTAGGTTTCCGAGCGACAAGTACGACTTCGTGATATTTTCTTTGAGGATTGTTTCGATCTTATAGTTACTGATAAAAACATGAATGCAATTAATTTCTTCCGTTTAGGCTGACAAAATATCAGATGATTGGCATATTTGCTAAATCAATACGTAAACTCAATTGTTTGAAAATATAAACATAGTCATGTATATTTGCTATTTGTCGGGTTGTTTTATTTACTAATAGCACTCAGGTAGATAAATTCAATACACTAACTGCCATTTATATAAGGTCTCCATGGCGATTTAAATAATGGCGGCAGATGAATGGACTGACGTAGCCCCGGTCTTGATTGTCTTTTTGAACAGTTAGAAATAAAGGGGATTTAATCTAGTTCGGTTTATTTATTTCGACTTCTTGTTCTTTAAATGTTTAAACGCCAGATGTACCCTGAAGATCTCGAGGTAAGCTTTTAAATCACTAACGTTTGATTGACTTATGAATGTAGTATATACGTGAATTTATCAAGTTAGTTTAATATAAAACAATTGGTTTTTATTGCGAATTTACTAAATATATCATACCAGTTTACAATTTGTGGGATACAGAAAGCTTGCTATATATGATACAAAATTAAGGACAAAAAATAAATGCTAGATAGTTTTCAATGCTTTTATGTTTATTGAGAATACTACATTGAAAACCCTACATGTGCTAAAGCCAACTCGTAGATAGAGAGAGGAGGTCCAAATTCAACTGAAATACATACAAATTTCTTAATTTGTATACAAGAGCATTTATTAAGTTTATTTGTATACCATAAAGCAATAATATTAAACTTCATATTATTTCATATAAAAAAAAACATACTTTGACGCACATAGACTTTGAGAATGATCTCCCGAATAATGTGGATAATTACATCAGAATTATTTACATTGTAATAAAAGAAGATTATTTCATCATAATAATCGTTTGTGGTAAGTCGATTACAATAGTCTCAAATATCAATACATAGTAATTTCATAAAAGTCTTAATGGGGGTAACTTAATTTTACTATATTGTTATGTTTCACAATATTTAATTTGTTAAATACTGCTTATTATCATATAGTTTGAAACAAATTAAATAATAATGCTGCCAAGATGAACAATAAACTGTGTTAAATTAAAGATATCTGTTAAATCTTTATGCCAGATTTCCTCCTGTATCTTTTAATGAATCTACACGTATTATCCTAACACAAAAGGTCTTTAAATTATAGTTAAATATGTATAAAAATGCAGTGTAATCAACTTATCTTTTACACTTTATACGAAAACTAAATACTTGACCTATTTGTTGAAAGTATATATCAAACAATAGGTTGCATATTTCGACGCAAATATATATTTAGTATAGAGATTTCGATCACCTCACCACATTACATTTGTAAAATTTCAATGAACTTGCAAGTGCAAGCTGTCAAGACGAAAACAAAAATTGTTTTTGTAAAATCTAACTTTTTTAAAACTTTTAAGGTACATCTGGATTTATTCATAAAATGCGCTACTAGGTCAACAAAACATTTAACTGCGAAGGAAATAAATATCTTTATTTCATGTCAAAATTTTACGGAATAAGTTTTAAAAATATCCCTACATTTTCTTTTATTCCTAATGGATATACCATGAATATTGTAAAATTATATCTCAAAAGACAATTAGTACAATCTATAGTCTGACATCGAAATACTTTAAAGTAAATTACTGTTTAAAATATGTATTAAAACAATTATTCATTTTAATACAATATAAAATGACATTGTTTTATATAGGAATTGTTAGTTGGCTCTTTAATACTCTCTTCAAATATTACCATAAAAGCTTGTATTGAAATCGAAATATAAAGATTTTATTGGTTTTTATTCTTGAGGTTTTCATCTGAGGCCGTCTCATCGAAGATGTTTTATGCCTAAAACGTATCCAGAGACTATCTTAGGACACATCTTTGTCCTAAGTTCTGTCACCGAAGATGTCGCAATTCAGGACATATCATAATTTTTATCCTGATTATATGACAACGAAATAAGTGTTCTAATATGGTCTTAAGATGGTCATAATTTTTCACATTTTAGTTTTAACTTTTAATATAACATTAGAAAGTTTGCTAAATAGCACCTACTTTTGCTAATTACCTTTTCTAACAAAATTTAAAGCTCATTTTCTTACTCATTATAATAAATTGTGCAACCAGTTAAAAGTCAATCTTATTGATATAACAATAGTAAAGTTACAGCGCGAGAAATCAAACTTTGAGCAAAACAAAAAAGAGTCCTTGCAGTGAAACTAGTTTTGTTTTATTATAAACTCTCTCTTAACTATATCACATTGAAATACACATAAAAGAGACATTTGATGTTTTAATTTATAACGATTTATTTAAAAAAACATAGTTTATACTTATTGATACAGGTTTGTAAAACGTTGATTTAAGTTTGTTTAGTGCAGTCCACATCAAAATTTGGGCGACTTTTTAAATTCCTAAATTAATCACACATAAATTATGTTTTTTTATGAGAATACCTTAAGACACAGTAGTGGCATCTTTGCTAGGATGATCTAAGGATACCTCGGCATGAGGTCTAGAACACGCCTTAGTCTGTCCAATGTCGACCCTCAATTATGTCCAAAGAAATGTCTTAAGAAAACGGAGTTGAGGGAGACATATTGTTTTTGTCCGGTTTTGTATTCTTCTTCTTTTTTGTATCTTTGTTTTTCTTTCCGCTCAATCTTGTTCGAACAGTTGCACTGATATGCAATGTCCAATCAACATGAAACTTTGGAAGCATGTTAGGGGTGACCTGAAGTTTTGCGATACACTTTTGGAATTTTTAATATGGCTGCCATTTCCAGGGGTCATTATATAGGACATTGCATTATCTTGGTAAATTTGTATTTGGGAGGTTATTAACATGCTCAAGTTAGTGTGGCAATAGAAGTTCCTTTTAGCAGACATTTTGTGTTGGCATCCCAACACAATAATTACTTTATATTTATAACCAATTTAATACGTTACGTTAAATCTATTTATTATGAGTCATGTCAAATGTAACAGTTTATGTCACGCTGTTGTATTATCTTGTTTTAAACAGTAAAATAGCAGTGTCTTTTTACATTTTTGAATCATTTGTTTAACTTCTGTTTTCCTTTTTTACATCGAACTTTCCGTCTGGACGCGAGAAGACTATTGTTTTCTAAAGTTCTAAACCAACTTGAAATATTCGATTTATTGATATGTCTAGATGTATTAACACAACTAGGAATGACATGGTATTAATATTGATGAAACAACGAAAGTCTCAGATATTGTATAATTGTTTAAGTTAATGATGTATGTTGAAAAGTTTTATACTGGTATCTTTAAAATCAATAGCCGTCTATTGTTACTGATGTGATAGATTGATTTGATAAATGATTAGTGTCCTGGAAGCAAAAATTTTGCTTTATTCAGGAGAACAAGTTAACAAACCGAATTTTGTATATACAAAATTGGAAAATGATTGATAAAGAGCGGTGATTTCTTGCCATGAGAAGAGTATAATTAAACTAGTTAGCATGGATATACGCGTCACCTACAGTCTACTCTCAAAGTTGAATATATACTTCCATCTGTAGGTCGAATCTCTTCCAACACTATACCCCAATTTAGGCGCCACAATTTGTGGTAGGTCGGCTGTTATTTAAACCATGATCTCCACTATCAAGATGGATGCAAACCGAAGGAGCCATATCCTATATAAATTATATAGGGTTCTTTTGATGTTTGATTAATGCTCTATTTCTTAATAGGAAACGAATTTATGGAAAAGTTCAAATATATCATGAACAATTGTTGGTATTTTCGTATTGTAAGCACGTGTTTGTTTTTGGTGTGTATGGTTTGCATGAGCATGAATATTATGGTTCACGATTGATAAAAACTACATTCCGGCATGTTCTCTATTTCCTTTTCGTTAATTTTTTTTCCAAAAAGAGTTGATTTTAACGGTTTTGATGCAGCTAACTGCGACATTCTCTTTTTTCCTACTCAAAAAAAAAAACATTACAAAAAGCAATCATTTGCTTCATGATATTAAAGTTTACATTATATATTGGAAAATCGAATCACTCATTACATGAATACACAGGCAAATTAGTTCACTTGAATTTTACGTGAAACGGCAAGCCAACTAAAATTATTGTGATACAAATTCAAGTAATTTCACTCTAAAAGGCATACGAATAAATTTCACGTAAAAATGTGTGCATTTGAATTTCAGTGTTGAAGTTGCACAAACATTATCTAAGATACGAGTAATGAATTAAAATATTAATATTTTGTATTATTAAAATAATACCTAGCAAAAATTAATACATTTAAAGAAAAAAAAACCTTACATCAGCAATGTCAACTGGTATTTATGTATTGTATAGACAAAAGTCAGTGAAATTCACATACATATTATGCATCTACTAAGTGTATTTTATGTCAAATATTACTGGACTGTATAAATTAATTTAAATACAAGAAAGAGTACAACAGAACAATGCCATAAGTAGTATACAGCGGACTTACAGCTAAAACATACACAGTACAGAACTATAAAGTACTTTTATTAACAACTATCATTAAGGATTATGTCGAAATACTTAAAACAAACTTAAATAACATTCATTTAAAAAAGCTAATTTGTCAAACTGAATTAAATACACACTACAAAGCTGCTTGTTGAAAGTGCATAACGTGAGAATATGTAACAAATGGAAATTTAGTATAGGTGTAACCCAAAATTAAATTTAAAATGTTGCAAAAATTATTTGAACTAAATGCTGCTGACACATAAATGTACGATAGGCATTTAAAATATGGTATAGTTTGTATAAGTTTGATAAAGAGAATGGTTAAATTAACCTTCGTGTTAATTTATGCTGGAAGACTCTTTTTTTAAATTCTTTGCATTCCTCGAAAAGTTACACTTGTTTGATCATTTCTGAAAAGCAAGTATTTTCAAAATTACAAAAATGTGCATAGAATATTTAGGAAATATGTCCGTAAATTATTTCAAATAGAATCACAGTGAATAGAATATACAACCTTCCAAAAGAACAGGACAATAAAACATTTAACGTTGGCTTTTGTGAAAAAAATTTTTTTTTGTTATCAGAAACTTCAATGAAGTGCATTTTTATCTCAAATCAACAAATACACATATTTCTCCTGTTACAAGTTGTATATAATTGAAAGTCTATTGTATACAGACAAATAATAAGATTACTCATTAACAATACAAATACTAAAAGATAAAGGTCACTAAGAACGAAGTTAACTAAGAGCTTACAACGATCGCCCTTAAATTGTATCTATTAATAATATTTTCAACGAGTAGTACAAAGCGGTAAAACGGTGAAAGGGTAAAATTCATAGATGTAGATAGATAAAAGCTTTTTGTGGTTCAGTATTTTAAAACATGTATTTAAAGTCCACTTACAAGAATTATACAAGCTAAATTGTCATGTGAATTATTCATATAAACCCTATAAGAGGTAGTATTTTTAGAATTAGTAAAAGAGAATTTTATACCAAATACCAAAGGATTAAATCCTAAAATTAAAGAAAAACATTTCTTTTAAAACCTTGTCAATGAAATATACAAAAGTCAAATATATGAATTGCTGTTTTCTATGATAAGCTGGATTTATGAATTATTATAAAACTTTAAACTGCACCTATTATAAAAACAGAAAAAAACCTTTCGAATCCTGCCATTTATCTTGAATGTGTCATTAATTCGAAGAAGAAATTCGTGACATGACAGTTTAGAAGGACCGAAGGGTGAAAAGACAAGTTAATATTTATATAAGTAATCAAATCATTAAGGGTAATTACACTTAAGTGTCAAATAGTTGAATTTAACACATGATCCCTTGTATGATTTACGTGCATATGATAAGTGCTTCGCACTTTATTCAGCTATGCAGATGAGTGCTTCGAACTTTATTCAGTTTTGCAATAAACATATCAACTGTCTTTTGCTAAATATGTAGGATACAATTCTAGAATATTAAAATATAACGGAAACTAATTATACGAAAGGCATAACGGAAACAAATGGCATAAAAAGCATAAGAGAAACAAATGCATATTTCTAACCACTGTGTAATATCTTTTTAGAAAAAAGTTCCATATAGCACTTTTATTAAAAAAAGGTACAATTCTTAACCATAACACCAACCTTTGATAATCCCTAAAAAACTCATCATAATGTTCTTGTGTTTGGGATTGTACTTTTTGGAGTGCGGTTGCCATATGGAACGCTTGGTAAAGCCATTCATATAGCTGACATTATTAAATTATATCACCAATACAACTATTGAACGTTGCTGACTAGTTAGGTCATATATGTCTTGCAACAATCCGATGTATTTGCAAGACCGGAAGTAAATTACCCAATCAACTGGTAGACAATTTACAAGATCTTAACATTTTTCTTTTTTCTTTTTTTATTTGTGGCCTTTGATAAGCTTAATAACTCGTTTGATTGCTTGTTGATTTAACGCCACTTTCAGTATTTTTTCAGCGATATCTCACGGCGTCTAGTTTTTATTGGGGTATGAAGCCGGAGTACCCGAAGAAAACACCTGACCTTCGGTAGCATAACTGGCAATTCGCTGAGTCGAGCGGTCCCTGCTCGCAGTGAGACTCGAACCCGCAATTTCGGTGTAGATAGACCAAGTAATAACTTGTTAACTTTCCTTTACCTAAACAACATTTAACAGAACAGAAATATTCCCAATTTTGTTGACGTGGCGCAAGATCTGGATTTTATAAAATTTTATCAATACATGCTATTTTTTAAAATAGTATTGCCACACATACATCTGCTTCAACCAAATCAATACACTAACATAAATTTACACCGTGTTTATTAAAGCTGACCCAATTAAATTTATGATATCACATATTTTGATCTTAATAAGGTAATAGGGTAGGACTTTGTCATTACTACCCAATGGTATGATGAATGATGGCGTCACAGTACAATAAATTAGCATGCAGTAAAATACGACGATCAAAAGTGATACCAGTGATTAATATATTTAAAATTCTTATCCAACAAATTTTTATCAATCTTTATATTAAATATGCTTTCGAAAATAACAAAAAACTTCAACGTCAAATACTTTGCGTATTTACATTTTCTCTCAAAAGAAATATGATATCTTTACTTAATAAGTTTTTAATTGAAAAATATATTGGTTGATGAATTGCTTTGTTGGCATCTCAATTGTGCATCTATATGGTTATTTTTATGACTCTATCTTACTAGGACTATTAGATCAATAGATGGAGATTCTTCAATTGAAAAGTTTTGTTTGATGTCCGTATAGCAAAAAGACAGTTAAAAAACCAAATATTTTTACCGAAACAAGGGAAGTTAACAAATACTTCAACAAAATTTTTGGTCTTTTAACATTTTGATTAAAAAAAAAGAAGCTAAAGTTTAGTACACTATAACTGTACTTTTCTTCCAGCAATAATTGTGCATGTCAGAAAACATATACCTCCTTTTATATCCGATCTTGTTCTGTTATAAAGAGTTTGTTACAGTCAATTTCCTAAACCCCTTTTGTTACAGGATGGTTGCCAGCTTTCATTTATTCTTTTGTGCGTATGGTCGTCATTGTTATTGTTTGTAATTTGTTGTTTTTGGTTCTTATTCTTTTTTCCCGTACTGACTGGCCACTTTATATTGGTATATTTAGGTAATATAAAATGATGAGATTTTCGCTTCCTTGAGCATAACTACAAGCATACGAAAACAATTTATATTTAAAATCAATTTGTATTTTTTTATGATGACACGGAAGGGGCGGGGTATGTCTATAAGATAGGTTAATGGTATTAGAAATCATTTAATTCTCATAACACGAAACCACATATCTAGTCGCCCCATCCAAAATACCCGGCGGGAGGTAGAAGCTGGGTAAAAATTTCTCTGTCATGTGAATTGCGGCCTTTGAGATCCAAACTTATAGATTTACTAACCGCCATGCGTAACCATTATGCTACTTAAATTTCTTCGAAAAAAATCATCCGGAACCAAATTTAAAAAAAGCTAATTATTAATTTAATTGTTTTTTTTATATTTAACAATCAGGCAAAAGATAAACTTAAAAATACGAATATAAATCATTACTGTAAACACATAATTTACAGGGACGTCTGTTCATTATTAGATTTGTGTGAGTTTTCATTATAAAAGTAGACGAATATTAATGAGGAACACAAGCTTCAGAACTTTCAACAAAACATCGGTCACAAAAGGAGAAACCTTGGATCATCATTAGAACGATTTTAAACATGAATGACGTCAATGATTTTTGTAGCCGAAATTAATAAGTTTTTGTAAGTTTACATTCGGTTTGATCAGAAATAAATTACACTCGTTTATAACGCCTCAGACGGCGAAATGAAATGAATTTAATTTTGCATATCTTTTATGTTTAAACTTTTATAGAGTAACGTTGTATGTAGGTGACACGTGAACAAAGAATTGTATGATTTGAGGCTATCATTTCTTATACAAAAATATGTCAATTTAGTCAAAAATATTGAAACGATTACTGTAGGTACGACTTGCTACCAATGAATTGGAATTGCCAGACTTGGATTATACTGTACTTTGCTTGATGGTTCTGGATTAAAGATTCATTCAATGCATTAAACAGTAAATCTTTATCTGGACTTCGAGATATACGTTGCTCGGGACATGGGTTATTTTAATTAAAAATTTGCAATATTTAGTATTGAAAACAACTTCAATAATTTATAATGTGTCATTTGTAGCCATCAATTTATTTTCTTAGTCGCCCGTCTATTTATTAAATCCTGTATTTAAATTAATATATTTAATGCATACAT
Source organism: Limnoperna fortunei (assembly GCA_944474755.1). NCBI lineage: Eukaryota > Metazoa > Mollusca > Bivalvia > Mytilida > Modiolidae > Limnoperna > Limnoperna fortunei. Next base: position 52,922,365 of record OX104111.1, on the reverse strand, counting down.
TTTAAAATATCATTCAATAAACTCGGATTTTAGCCTTTAAGAAAGGTATGTTGTCTTGTTATGGTTAAGAATTTCTTTTCAGTCGGTATTATTGATATTTTGTCAATTGCATTTATTGATGAAAGCTTTAATTTTCCATGCAGGGACTGTTAATTTTGCACGCCGTTTTGCTATACCGACTTTACCGTTGTGTAGTATTTAATATAACTTTTTGAACATATCAACTATCGTATTTTTATTGATTGAAGGCCTAGGTATTGAATAAATATGGTCCCTGTTTACATATACACTGATAAACAAAAAAACCTATAACAGTATACCTTCAAAGGAATGTAAGCACTTAGCTTTTTTAGTTTCACTTTTAACGGGATAGATGTAGAATATGCAGTGCACATTGGAATAAATAACTTGGTGAGTATTATTAATGATACAGTTTTTTATTTAGACTAACTAGGTTTTAATCACCCGAGTAACTTCACAGAGGTTATCTTTTTAATGCAAATTGTTTGTTTGTTTGTTTGTTTGATGAAGTTTTAACGCCACTTTCAGCAATTTTTCAGCTATATCATGGCGTCCAGTTTTTATTGGGGGAGGAAGCCGGAGTACCCGGAGAAAACCCCCGATTGGAGTCGAGTACACCCTGCCTGCAGTGAGAATCGAACCCGCAATCTCAGTGTTGACAGACCACGTGATCAATAGTAGACGAACTACCTTGACCACTCGGCCACCGAGGCCCCTTTAATGCAAATTAAACGAATCTATTCGAAAGGACTTAATGTATGTTTTTAAAGAAAATTTCATAATTTTAGACAATATGACGATTACAAAAATATCAATAATATTGCATCCAGAATCTAAGGAACGAGTATGATTGCTGGGCTCCTTTCTGAAAGTTTTTTTCGCCGAGGACAGGGGCCAAAATGTTTCTTAATGTGTTTTTTTTCATTTTGTTTTGGTTTTGTTGTTGTTGATAGCTTTTGATTCTTAGGAGTGTAATTGCTAATAAAATTTATGACATGACTTTATGACTTTATTATCTTTTGCGGTCTTGTTACACGTGGACCAACTGATTCATGTTGTTTTCAAATGTTATACTTTCAACAAGGAAGAATATTCTATGTTTTTTTACTAATATACCTGTTCAACTGCAAACAAGTTTGAATATCTGTTAAGACGTTGATATTCTTTTATTTTGTCAATTTTTTTTATCGCGAACTGAAACCCTTGACTCTATCGCGAACTGAAACCCCTTGACTCCATCACCTTTAAGATATAACAGATTTTGATATAATATAGACTTTATTTGTTCTCGTTTTTATAGGGTTGTTTCCTAGCCCTTGTTATCTAATTTTGTACATGCATATTGTGGCAAACTTTGTGGATTTACCATACAAGTAGCAATCAGATTTTTTCTTATGTGAAATCTGTGTCTGGAATTGACACGCATTATCTCAGTCAAGGCTTTCATCTGCCAATTGTATGTTGCACATAAGCCGATCAGATACGGTTATGTATCTCTTTATGTCTTGCTTTGAACTCGTATTTTAATCATATAGATATATGTGTATCACGAAGCTGCGTCAAATTGATTAAATTTGAACTCTATATGGTTGAAATCATGTTTGTGTTATATTTGAAAGAGAGTATATCCCAATCACATTAAAAAGAATGAAAGGAAAATATTTTACTGTATTGAACTCACTCTATATAAATATTATTAAAAGATAATTACTTTAATGTTTTATCTTTATAAGTAAATACGTGATATTTTAACACACACGTGGATAAAATTGTAAACATGTTTATCCATAATATGATTATGGCTAGCTTTACAGAGACTGTGACATTGTTGCAGGGTTGTCCCATGTGAATAATAACTGTTCTAGTATAGGTGAATCCAGTACCTGATTACTCTGGTTGATTAATATTATCTTTGTATTCTGATCTTTTTTTAAGCCAAAATCGCAAACGCTTAATTCTTATATTATTATTGTTATTACTGTAAATAACTTGTTTCACTCCACATTAGGAAACAAGGAAACATGTCAATAGCATATCCCATAGTGAGGCTCTACATTTAGACTGATAAAGGGTATGCTCAGTGAAGAAAACCATAAGTTATTTATCAAACTTATTGCTTTTCTAAAGCTTTATAATACGATTAGGGAATACTTCTGTTATTTTAGTGGGAGTCACCAATTGTGGTATTAACCACACAGTATGAAACGATTTCAAAAATTTAATTATGGATGGTTTTTTTCCAACAGGACAGATTTTATTCTGAAACGGTTTGGTCACACGCGAAGATATCGTTTTACTAATGGCTGCTTCAAAATTATAACGTGGTTGTAGTATACATTTATATGATTACGAGAAATTAAACAAAAATGCACTTTTTTTAAATGAGAAAATGTTGATTGCTTTTATCTATCTTCTATATAGATCTTATCTATGAAATAGGTAACTTCACACAAAACAATGACTGAATGTCTTTTGCTTTTAGTCTAAAACAGAATCTGGCAATTTTTATTGATGAATTAATTGATGGAAAGTACGCTGTATATATATTTAAAATTAAGTGTCCATCTAGATGTTTGAAATAGAATTACAATCAATACATGTTGAAATAACCCAATAAGAATGATGAAGAACGGTAAAATATTTTATATATAACTTATTAAAAAATTATGTTTTATTAACTACTATTTGTTTTAGACTGGCATAAAAGTATTTATAGAAGCATAAATTGTAGGTCAACTGGAAACAGTATACATGAAAGGTCAATTGTTGAAAGGGTATTTCTTCCATTACCACAAAATATGGTTAATTAACCACCAATAAATTATCCACAATATTTTATCTGCATCTACTAAAGCAACCTAGATATATAATAAAGTTTTAGATGTTATCAAGATATGTTTGTATTATTTTCAAACGAATGTTTTCAGTACAATTCTATCAACTACTCACGCATAAAAAATAAAACCGGACCCAAAGACGGCATTATATCGGGCTAAAAAGAAAGCAAATATTATTTTTATGTGTAAAGTCTCCCCATAGTTTATTTTCTCAAATCTTTATTTCTCTCTACTTGTAAATGCACTTCAACATGAATTTATATTTCATACAAAATGTAACAAAAATGCCAAATACATTCTTATTTTATTGTTGGTTTGTTTGAATGATGTTAAACGCCACTTTCACAATTTTTTAGCTATATCATGGTGTACAGTTTTTATTTGGGAGGAAGCCGGAGTACCCGGAGAAAACCCCCGATCTTCGGTAGAAAAACTGGCAATCCTTGTCAGTTAAGTGGAGTCGAACGCACTCTGCTCGTAGTTATACTCGAACCGGCAATCTCAGACAACCATGTGATCAGTAGTATACGAACTACCTTTGCCACCCAGCCACCGAGGCCCTCATACTTATTTTATGGTTAGTGGTCAATAGCAAAAATATTTATGGAAAAGTTGATTATTTTCAAGAGAATCTAATGAAGACAACAATGTGTTGAATAATAGCTCCAGTTAATTTGTGTAACTTTAGCGGTTTAGCGTTAAAGACCATACTAAACTTAAAAAATTTATTGTGAAAAAACGTCATTTTGTATTAATTTAAAGAAATATTTGTTTATATGAATAAGTAATTTAAACAGTGAATGGCACAAGTCACAAAAGTAACAACACTGAACAATGGCGTGTTAAATTGAAGGCTTGATCGATTGGTCTGCTTTTATCTTTAAATAACAAATATATTGACTTGCAAGTCTTAAAACTAGTTTGAATTCAAAAGAATATGTCTAACATATTACCGTATATATGATACAAAGTAGATTTTCCTTAAGATGCAACAAAATGTAGGTATTTTTCGTTCAAGACAAAGATTAAAATAATATAGTGCTTGAGATTGATCTTGAGTAATGAAAAATCATAAAGGACAAATTATATATATTTAAATAAATGGAAACATTGCCAAAATATGAAACTTTGTCAGCCATTTCTTTGAAGCAAGTATTCACACGTATTCATGTTTGTGTAACACATCTCCAAATGATTAAACAAAAAAGAAAACACTCTTGATTTTCAGTTTTCTTCCACAATTCTCCCAAAAATTAGCATCCTAACCCTTGTACTACCTAAATTATTCAAACCTTATATAGTCGTCTTTGAAGCCATTTACGGTATTTAAATAAACCCGTAATATTTACATAGTTCTCCCGACTATTGACCAATTATATACTTTTATCAACTGAAGTTATGCTCATACGAATTTTTAAACAAATAAGATATTTTATCACAAGGTCATAAGGTCAAGAGATGGATTTATCACTAAAGTTTTGCCTTGTCCAGCCTTTTATTGAATTAGAGATTAACATTTTTGACATGTTATATTAAGAACTCATTGATTCATCCTATGGAATTGTAGTATTAAAAATACTGTATTTTTATAGACAGCTTAAGAATGTTTACTGTTCGTATTTGAGATATTTTAGTTGCTACTGTCCACGAAGAAAGAATTATTAAAGTAGACAGGTGTTGTAGAGGATTTAATAAACTTAGAAATAAGTACTTTGAAACAAATTAAACAGTAAAGTCTGTGAAAAGAATATTTAATTCTTGTCAGGTTATTTAAATGTTATTTGAACTTTTGTTATAGTCAGTCTACTACTTTAACGTAAAACAAACACTAATCTTTATATACTGAAATCGTCTCTAACATCTTATGTGACTTAAAAAAACATCGCCGATTTTAAGTCTTCGATATATTATCATAAGCCAGACATTTGTCCTATATGAAAATATCAACCAAGTACAACATCACAACAGAAAAAACAACGAGCTAGTTAAAAAATTAACCCCCCCCCCCCCCCGCCTAAATAAATGTGACTGAAAGAAAGATAAATTACTTGCTTAGGAACAGTGAAATAAAATACATCAGACTGTACCCATTAGCCGGTTCAAGGTTTAAACCCTCCACATAACTCTTTTATGTGACTCTTCCAAGCTTGTGTTTAATTTTGTGCTCTCCTCGTATTTGTACTTTTATTTGTTGGTCGTTATTTTTTGGTGATTTGTTTTCTGTCTTTTAGTAAACAAATGAATACTATTTTTGTTTGGTGTATCCCTCTTTATAAACACGTGTCAAGAAGCTGGAACGAATGTAGTTCGACTTTCTACTTTTTAAACATTTATTGTTTAATGTGATGTTTTCTTTGCATTTAATACACCTCCTTTCCTTTTTTGTGTCCATGACGTTTTCTGCATACTTTGCATGAAAGCGTCTTACCTTCAAATTAAAAAATATGGTTTCGCATAAAAATAAATCATACGACTCTTGTTTCAATAGTTTCTTCTTCACTCTAGGGGGAAAACAGACACAATTTAAAAAGGTATATCAAGTAGACAGGTCAGATAACGGTATCAAATATTCACTAACCCTATCTTTTTTCCACTGAGAGTTTAATGTTGGTGAAATAAACGCATTATCTCACAAATGCCTTGTTGACTATAACACATAGCTAACTCTTTTCAATAATGTCCAATACCTGCCAAAAGTATACAAAAGATAAGTCTTTGCCAAATCTATAGAATGTTACAAGTTCAGTGGTGTCTTAAAGAATTTACCGACCAGACACTTCAGATATTCTTACCAACTCCTGGTGATTTTTGACAAGTCACTGTTGCTTTGGGAATAATTGGGAAGTAGATCAATAAATTAGATCGTTATTATTTTATCAATGTATGATAAGGCTTAGTATAAAAGAATTCAATAACAACAATTTATTGTACTTCTGTTCGGCTTATTAAAATTGGAGGTAAGCGAACATTCAAACAGATTAGAAGACGTATTAAACCCAATGTCAATTTGGTATTGATAAAATCATATAGTACCGTACGGGTGTTTGATATTTAAATCTTTCATAGTATATATCGACTGGACGACTCATAATAAAGTACTAGTCAGTTATTAGTGTAATGCCCGGGAGAATACGTATTAGGTCTTTGTAACAGTTTGTTGCACAATAAAAATTCTATAAGACCTTTAAATGTGAAATGACTTTAATTCGGATGTTCGACATTGAAATATTCATTTAATATCTCGGAGTATTATAACCGGGGTCACGGTAAGTAAGGAACTCTCCTATATCATTTCTAATTATTGGACTTCTCATTTTTTAGCTCATGCCATTTAAAAGTAAATGGTTAACAACAGAACTAACTGACATGCAGATTATTCATTAAGTGAAGATAATGTGGAGACTGTATTTTATTTGATCTAAACAAATCATAAATTCGTGTAAATTTAAACTAATTGTTTGAAATGATTAGCTAAACTAACATTCTCTTTATTTTCTGTCAAATACTTTATACATGTAATTACTAAAACGTTTTTGACATCCTCAATGTATTTTCTAACATCATCTTTAGCTACATTGTCTTTCGAAACAAATTACATACTATTCAAAGTTCGCTTATGTTAACTTGCTGTGAAATTGAACGAAATAACGTATTCGCTGGATTTAGTTTCTATTTGACTTCAAAGAACAAAATTTCTTCACTGCAAATTATCAATGACAGCTAAAAAAACTGCTCTATAGACGTTAAGAACAAGGTAATTTAACTTCACATTTCATTCACCTGGAAATTCATTTGATCAGTTCGTCTTCATGTGCATATAACATTTAGCTGAAATTGAAATATTTATAAACAACTTTATACACAAAATTACGTGATAGTCTTCCAAGTGTAAGCTCAGTTAGGATAAAAATAATGTGAATACTAGATTAATATATGTAAATAAATGTGCGTAAGCGTGACTGAAATTCATTACTATAGAAAAAAACACAAAGTAGAGCTCAATTATATGTTGCTTGAGATCTTAAAGCATAACACTAGTTTGTCAACATTACGTGTAGTAACTGAATATTTTTCCTCCAATAATAAAAACCATAGCACTTGTTTGTCAAAATGAAGTGTAGTAACGGATTATTTTTTCTCCAATAAAAAAAATCATAGTACTAGTTTGTCAAAATGACGCGTAGTAAAGGAATAGTTTTTCTGCCAATTTGTCAACATGACGTGTAGTGACTGAATATTTTTTCTCCAATAAAATTAATAATCATAGTACCAGTTTGTCAACATGACGAGTAGTGACTGAATATTTTTTTCTCGAATAAAACTATAAATAATAACTAAAATCTGTTCTCATAAATAACTCTAACAAAATTTGGATTTATCTTTCAATAACTGTATATAAGTGGTTTCTGTGTATTATTCTAACATAAATTATTTAAAGATGTAATTTCGGTACCACATTGTTTCACGTCGACTTAGTGGCCTATATGTCTATTTCGTAGGTCTAATTTACATAGTCCCGTTATGCAAATTCGAGCTACGATGTACAAACCATACTAGTTATCGGCTTTAGCAATAAAGCTGCAAGGCATAGAAAACAACAAAGTACCAGCCCTTCTTTATAAACACCGGAGAGGGGCATCGATTGACGAATATGTATAGCAGTTTGTAACCTACTACCTGCCGTGTCGACATTGAAGTTGCGAGTTTGACCAGACTGTGGGCAATGCGTTGTCCATCTTGACGAAACAGGGATTCGAAGTTTTTTTGCTGAACCCTTACAGTACCATCCCTTCGTTTTAAACCCGTGTAGGGCCTCGATTGACGAATAGGTATAGCAGTAAGGAACCTACTATCTGCCGTGTCGACATTGAGGTTGCGAATTTGACCAGACTATTTGCAATGTGTTTTCCATCTTAAAAGAACAGGGATTCGAAGTTTTCTTGATGAAGGTCGGGGTTTTTCACCGTGTATTACAGCTTCCGGTGTCAATAAAAACTGGGTCGCATTATATAGCTGAAAACTTGATGAAAATGGTAAAACCCCAAACAAACTAACCCGCAGAGTTCATTCATATTCGTTTAGTTTGTAGTTTGATGATATGTACATGTAAGTCAGGTTGCCAGTATTTTTTTATGTTGTTCGATTATTTTGATTATAACTTTGTTGTTGATCTCTGTCTACGATATTTTAAAAAAAGGATTGCATTTCGCTCTTGCATGTCCGTATCACCTTCCCGCGGAATCAAATTACCCGAAACCCATAAAACGATAGTGATTTCTTATAACCGTTGGATAAATTATTGATTAGCAAAGAAATTTATTGCGTCAGTCAAGCAAAGCTTTTACAGCACACTAGGCAAAGTCCACGAGATATTGAGTGAGTTTTAATATTCATGACACGTGCTTTAAACTTTGATAACAATCCCATTCATTTCTTAAATAGGTTAATGAATTGTAGGAATCGATTTGTGCTATAAACTTACAAAAATGTTTAACAGAACCAGGAAAATCTTTTAAAACACTTCACCCAACATTTTCTGTTGTTTAGTTTTAAAGCATGTCGCCTTTATGTTTTTACTGTCTTTTTTTATTATTTTCATAGTTCAAGAGTCGTCTATCTCAGTAAAACGTTTTTAAAATAAAACTAATATTACCGGATTAATGTATACATATATTGCGTCAAGTCGTTCACTATCCGTACTGAACTAACTATACGGAGACTGCAAGCTTAATTTAAGGACAGCCAGTTTATCGAGCGTCTCAAACCTCAAAATAAAAACTGGCCACCTTGATATATAGCTGAAATATTTCTGAAGTGGCGCACTATAGATAAGAAAATATACTATGTAGGTTTTAAAAGTGAATTTGAGAAAACAATTAAATACTGTCTAAGACGTATTTTAATCGCATTTCGTTTAAATTTCTTCACGTTCAATGCTTTCCAATTCATTTGTTGCAAGGCTTATATTATCTTTTTTTTTAATTTGACTGGAACCAGTATATGATTAATTTCTAGAACCAGTTTATAATTCATTTTTGACCCCGTTTGTTCTGTTTCATTTGGTTTGTACTTGTACGAGTTGACATGCGATAATTATAGACTATTGAACATTGATCAATTCCATAGTTTTGCTTTCTTCAAATACATTAAAATGTTTGTTTGATTTGGATATTTTGTGTGTTTTCTTAAATGAGTTTATTTCATTTCAAGTTTGCTATAGTTTTCTACTTTTTACGAGACGTCTGCTAATTGCTATGTTCGTCGGCATTAAATATATGGTGCCCACCTTTAAATATATATTGCCTCCTATTAATGAGCTTTCGAGTTGTAGTGAGCTGATATAAAGTTTAATTACAATTACTTTTGGCAGTTTGGACTTATAAAATGTTTGCTTTAACAAAATAAGATACAAAATGTCGAATAAAAGACCAGACGTTAATCTTTAAAGATGAAATGTGTTGTCTACATCGCACAAAATTAATTGGGTGTATATACGATTTGATCTTACAATTATAAATTTGGGATGTAATACATTTTAAATGAGTCACAATCTTGGTTTTTTATGGTTATGTTTGAGATTTTATTACATTTTACAATAATTTATAGACATGTCACGGTGTAAACTCTTACTTGGTGAAGGATGACTGTCTGCGAGCATCCTCGACCTTGACAGACAAACCGACAATGTTTTTTTTAGTTGTGGACAATGTTGACACGCCGGAGATTTATGAACGAAATATATATAGGCATAAACCCTGACAGAATACGTTAAAGACCTTGTTTTAGCTCCCTCCCTAGCCTAGGAAGGCTGTTGTTATTTGCCTGTTGTTTTCTGTTCTGTAGAAAGGTCAATTTTTAGGCCGCACTGTCGTCTGGTTACATTGGTGTTTCAAAGCAGGTCACTTTTTAAAAGTGAATCAGCAGAGTTTATATATTGAATTCTCATTTGGGGTCTACACATATGAGCTGAATGTTTATTATATGGGAGTCAAACAAATATTTACTAATATAACTTCTAAGCTATATATAATAATCGCTCAGAAATGTTTTGATCTTAGCTAAAACTTTAAAATGTCGTCGTATAATAAGCAATTACAAGCAGACAAAAAAAGATATATGAGACAGCGTCACACCTTTTTATCAACAATAGCAGGAAGTTTGCTAAACGTTAACAATCATGATCCCTAGTATTGAATTTTGTTGATTGATTAATTGATTGATTAATGGTGTTTAACGCCCGAGCAGCAATATTTCAGCTATATTCAGGCGATGAATTTTGTTGACATTTGAAAATTAATCGTAAACGTACAAATATACATCTCCAAATGTAACTGAACACTAAACTAACTTAATAAATTTGGTTGTCGTTTAAGAACAAAATTTCAAAGAAACATGCATGTTAGTTTAGTATTGTGTAAATTGATTTAAACATCAAATTTAATCTGTTTCAATAATTAAATTAAATCCCGTGTTATTTTTACCCGTTTCATTTTACACAAATTTAACAATAGGCTATATACAAAGTAAACTGTACGAAATCCCCGTTATGCAGCAAGAGTTTAATTTAATAATCCCAAGAGAAATTATGACGTACATAATTGTTTGGGCGGTAAACATTTATGTATACTGCTAAAGAGTACTTTAACGCTTCATTTATTTGTCGAACATTTTTCGCTTTCTGCGCCTAATTACTTTAAACGTCCACACGTGTTTAGACTATTTCATGAAAATATTAAAAGCACCCAAGAAAAAACTGTGCATGCAGAGTATTGAACCCATAAAAATAATACTGCAATTATTAATAATTTAACTGTGATGAAAAAAGATTATATTGACAGTTGAGATTTTTTGTTCTTTTTAATTCATAGACAATACCATACCTTATTTAAGTGTGGTCCTTTGTATATTTTAAAACTTACAAACAAGTATATAGCATTTGGTCGATTTAACAGCCATTAGACATATTTAACAATAAAAATAAATCATTCGTTGAATTAGATATTTTAACAAAAGAAGTCTCCGGTAATAGTACTAATATTTAACAGTTAGGCTGTCGTTATTTGATTCTAATCAGTCCCATTAACTGCGTATATGGTTTAAACATTAAGTGTGGTAAATTTCTGTACATACACTTATGGGCTTTGTTCCGTGCATTCTTATAAAGTCTTTGTCATAGATTTTTTATATTGGCAACATTTTAATCTTTGTCACGGTGATGTTTGCGTTAAATAAAAAAAAAGGTCGAATCCAGACAGTCACTGAAAATTGATGTATGTAACGCCACTTAAATCAATTTTTTAGCTTTATCGCAGCGCCTAGTATTTACTGGAGGGAGAAAGCCGGAGCACCCAGTGAAACCCTCGACCTTCGGTAGGAAAGATGAAAATTCTTGTCAATTAGGATTCGAGTCAGCCGAGCTCACACTGCCCACATAGCTACAATAATGTAGCTACCTTTTTTATGGACGAATTGTCCTTAAAAAAAGGAGCTACACTATTGTAGCTACCTGCCCACAGTGAGACTGGAATTTTCAACCTCAGTGTTGACAGGCATGTAATCTGTGGTAGATTACCAATTGTTTAACGAATACGACTGAAATTTTACATATACGTTTCAAATAAAGCTCTTCGTATCGAAACTAAACAACAGAAAATGTAGGGTGAAGTGTTTTAACAGATTTTTTTCTGGTTCTAGCACGTGTCATTAATATTCAAATGGCAACATTAAAGTCACTTAATAAACTCATCCACTTCTCTTTGCAAGCTTTGCTAGAGAATTTGTGTTCTGAGTCAGAGAAGTGTTTCGACGAAATAACGTAGCATTACTCAACATATGTCTGAAATAACCCAAGTCGCGTTCTCGCGATTGTTAGGATCAATAATTGAAACTATAACCAATCACTTGTCGTTCAATAGAATATAGTTATCTAATTTTAAGCATTTCATGGTTTATGGATAAGTTTTAACGCATTCACGTTTGTAACAAGGTTATATTATATTTGCCATCAAAGCTTTAACCTGATACAATTTTAACAAAATGTACCGAAACGGTAAAGAAATCAAATATTTGAATACTTATCCAGCCTCTGATAGGTTCAGTACATAAATATTATTGTAAATTATTGTAAAAGTTTAAGTCAACTGTAACGCACTTCTTATATCTTTTCCACTAAAAAACTGTGGTTAATTTTCAAAGTATTTCTTATGAAATATGTCATATGAAATTTGGTATGACGAATGTATTTTAATTTGACATTTTATAACGTGGGAATACCGTATATCTTAAATAAAGATAGTAGATTTATAATAATGAATAAACTAATATAAAACACGCGTGTTTTCTTAAATTTAAATGAATCGATGTCATTGATTGACATAATCTTCTGAAATCATATTTGTATTACATTTTTACAAAAATATTTGATTTCCATTAAGATAGAATTGAGCTTGTAACAAATTTAGAAGAATTGACCTCCTATTTCACAATTCTATTGACGAACAGTTGACCCAGTTGACGAAAATCAAATTTTAGTTGTTATGTCAAGATTTTATTTTATCACATTTAAAAATTTTTGTTTGCTTAGCAAGTCGTGTTTAAAGAGTCGCTTTAGGATATTACATGTTCAACAGTGATTATATAAAATCAATGTTTAGCTCAAAACAATTTTTGTAGTTCAAGGCTTTTACATATTGTATTTATTGCTTTTTCTGCAGAATACAGATTTTATGAATGCGTTGTTAAGGCATCAAGTGCAGAAAAGGTCAATTGAAAGGATTTTTTTTATGCGTGGAGACGCCTTTGGAGTAAAGAATTGTGTCTAGATATTCATATTCCTTTTATTTTACCTTACAACTGTCGCACCAAAAAACGTCTGACTTCCACTTTCGAACAGTTTCTTCCGAACTTGGTCACTTGTCAACTTGACTCATAGAAAGTATAAGATTTGTTTGTTTGTTTGAATGGTGTTTATCGCAACTGTCAGCAATTTTTCAGCTACATCATGGCGTCTATTTTTTTTCAAGGGGGGGGGGGGGTAAGGAAGCTGGAGTACCATTAAAAAACTCCGGACATTCGGTTGGAAAACTTTCAATCATTGTCAATTAAGATTTTAGTTGAGTGCACCTTGCCCCAGTGAGACTCGAACCCGCAACCTCAGCGAACAACCTTAACCGCTCGGCCACCGAGGACCCTAGAAAGTTTGAGATTTATTGTTACGAGGTCGTCCTCATATTGTATGTGTATTCTCCACACCATATTGTGTTTTATCTGTAAATTTAAGATATTGACATAGATTGTTGTCTACTAGAATTATTAGGAAGGTAACAAAACCGGATAATTTATAAGATAGACATATTTACAAAATATGTAAAATATGTTACAAAATATGAAACGCATAAATATACACTATACTATGATTTGTTGTGTATTTTTATGCCCCCGAGACGACATATCGTGGGGGGGGCATTAAGTTTTACTCATGTCCGTCCGTCCGTCTGTCCGTACGAAATTCCGTCAAGCTTTTCTCAGAAACCGTACATGACCGTACATGAGAACAATTTGAAATTTGGCTGGGAGGTTCAGTATCACAAGTTGTACGTCCTTAGCAACTTTCAGACCTGTTGGACTACTACTTCTTGTTTGGGACTTCATTTGTACATACGTCCGTCCGTCCATCCGTCCGTACGAATTTCCGTCAAGCTTTTCTCAGAAACCTAACATGAGAACAATTTGAAATTTGGCAGGGTGGTTAGTATCACAAGTTGTACGTCCTTAGCGACTTTCAGACCTGTCGTACAACTACTTCCTGTTTAGGACTTCATTTAACGGGGGCATCTGTATTCCATGGACACATTCTTCGATTTTTGTATTATAAAATCTATTGCAATGTTTCAGAAAGAGTGATTTTATCCACTATTGAATTGAACCAAAATTATATATAAAGGAAAAAATACAGTACAGACATTGTACAGATTAATTTATGTTTAAAGACATATAGGCAGCAAAAAGACTATGAGAAGTTTTAAATTCTTCGCGTAAAATAGCAAAAAAAAGTTTTTAAAAAGGTTGCAGTGTCAACGTTTAAATAATGCAAAGACAACACTTCCAGTGTACGCAGAGTTCATATATTTAGCCGTCTGCTTGGAACTCATTTTCTAAGCTTTGTAGCATAAAAGTCCATTCTAGCGCTATAAACACGCTAATTAATAATTATTTAATGAAAAATTGTTTACAAACTTACCTGAAACTAAGATCACTTTCTTGTAGATACGTAATTTACACCGATAAAATTGGTAATATAATTAGTATGACTCTGGTTATGTTTTAATTTTATTGGACACATGTATAAAAACTGTATACAAGTGTAATTTTTCTGATATATAAAAATGTCTCTATACTTGATCATGACATATATAGTTGGTTGATAATGACAAATGTAAGAAAGTGCTCATAAAGTTTATTTTTGTAGGCCCTCTGTTCATTGAACAGTAAAGATGCAATGCTATGTTCAGGACATGTAGTTGGAATTTATATTTTGGTTTCGGTTAGTAATAATATAAATATTTGTTAATTTCGAATTTATTTTCCAATGTTCATTTTTTTAAAGTTTAGGAAGAAAAAGTTTGTTAAGATTCCACAAAAATATGAAAAATCCCAAAATCACAAAAGCCCATCCAATAATAAAATAATTAGCTCCTAACTGTGTCGTATTTAACCCGACCAGTAATGTACCAAGATATTTTGTTATCCCTTCACGAACGATAACCATCTACGGTAGGGAGTTGGTCCCTATAAAATAAAATAATGAGCAATGAAAAAATGTGTTTGACAATGCAGGAACGTTAGGATTTTCCGCCAAAAGATAATCATGTAAAGCGAGGTCTATTAAATATTGAAAATGCAACAATAAGGTTTCGAAATTGACATATTTATTTCATACAGAGTTAAATAAACATAAGTTTTCTAATAATATTACCAATTTCCTCTACTTGAACTTGGTTATACATGTAATAAAGTTGTAACGATACAAGTTATACAGTTTGATGTGTTTGGTTGGGGTGGGATACCAACTAGACTCACTTTAGCTTGAATTAATTAATCTTTCCTAATTTGTATACGCTGCATCTCATCAAAAATGATTATATCGTGGGGGAGGGGAAGCTTGGATGATCTTAATCCAAAATGATCCAAATATCAAATTGTTTGTTGTTTTGATACTTATATAAAGGCAGATTTTGTTCCACCACAGGACTCTAAAATTGTCGTTTCAACAAAAGAAATATGATACGTTAATTTGATGCTTTCCGTAGATATTTTTGACTTAACCCATAATAATTATTTAATTCTTTAAGTAAAGCTGCATATTTTGTTTCCGTACGGCGATTGTTATTCCATGACAGATCTTTGAATTTACATTATACGATTAAACTCCTGGATTAAATACTGGAAACGTCAATAATAGACTGGCAAATTTCCAGTCCGGGTTATCAGAACGTTTAAAGAGGTGGACAACAGAACAAAAGATCTCTTCTGCACCGACTGAAACGTGACAGAACTCATTGATTTAAACAGTCTGTGATATATTGACGGAATAATTTGTCTCCGAGGAAATATCAATGCATATTTAGACAACATCCGGCAAATTCTTTTAGTCAGATTAATAAATTTGTAAAATTATGTTCATTCTAACTCAGTGGTCAAATATTTTTCTATTTTATTCAAGATAAGATATTTTTGTTTTCATTCAATGTTGTCGGGAAATTTTGAGATTACAATCCTGTGTTCGATTTGTTTTGGTGTTTTCAAATAATATTTCGGTTAATGCGTAACGAGAAAAAATTTAAATCAAAGTCTCCGTTAATTTATATTCTCCGGCTTCGCAGGTCATATATATGTTTTAACCTAAAGATTTGTTCATAGTTAATTCACGAGTTCTATGCACACTTTCAAATTATTCTTTCTTTGCATGCAAACATTTTAATTTAGATTATTAGCTGGTACCGGGACATAATAATTCTTATCATATTTTGCTTTTAAATTGTCATCTTTTTAAATTACCTAAAATATAGACCTTGGATCGCGAGGCTTTACAGTCCAAAAAATCAAAACAGCATGAAAGACCAACACTAATTAATACAACATTAGTAACTGCTAAACTATATCACAATAAGTTTTAAATCGAAAACATGCCACTTTGAATGACAAAAGCTAAGTTTAAGCACAAAATTAAACAGATGAATTATTTGACTACTTTGCATTACATTGGTTTTAAACAACCTACATCTCAATGAATCAAATAGCAAGGTTCACACACAATAATAAACCATATTACTGCTTTTCGGACGAACGTGTAGAAAATAATTATCTTTCTTTTAATTTTTAAATCGTCTCGTGGAGACCAGAAAGGGGAAACCAAAATGCTCCAATACGTTGCAAGGGCATATTGCTGTAAAGAATACAGGTGATTAATTTGCTTGAACAATACTTTTAAACACCACCGATTCTATCTTTATTGCATTTATCATCGAGTATAATAATAAGGCGAGGAATTTGCATATTCTAAATCTTGCATTTTAAGGTAACATACTTGTTTAACTAACACCCACGAAAATTCAAATATGTTTAAACGCTATCAATCACAAACCACTTTGAAAACTGATCGGATATAATTTTACTTTATATAAATCATTTCATATTGAGCAATAATGACATAATATCGATGACAATCGTAACAGACCAATTTATAAATCAATCTTTAAATCCAATTTTTCCTTGACTCGACCGTTTACAACATTTTAAATCATTACTTTCGTAAAATGATAGTTTAAAAGAACTACAAAATGACAACGTGTAGCGACATAAAACGCAAAACTGTAGTTTTCATAACAAAAGAACCATATAATGGTTAAATTTCTCATCTTATATACATATGTCAACAGTAGAAATTAATTAAACGGAAATAATTAGTTGTGAAAATCGATTTGTTTTATTAAATTAGATTTTTTGTAAATGGTTGTCTGAATACTACCAGTAGTGTAGTGGAAAACCTCGCTTCGGTTAAGGTCGTTCGTCATGCAACTATTGATCACGTGGTCTGTAAAAACTGAGGTTGAGTGTTCACTGCGGCCAGTTTTTCTACCGAAGGTCGTCTTCCCCCAATAAAAACTTGATGCCATGATATAGCTGAAAAATTGCTAAAAGTTAATTGCGTTAAAAATTATTCAAACAAACAAACAACAAGCAATGGCAATGTAAGCTTGATCATAAAAAATCACGTATAAAATTGTTTGTAATTCTCCATGTATCAGTTTGTCAGGATGTTTTTAACTTTCTAGCAAAATTAATTCCTTTTTTTCTGTCATTTTATATTACTGCTTGAAAAAGAGGAGAGTATATAGTGCTGGGGTGTCCATCCGTCCTTTCTTCTGTCCGTTAAACTATTTCTTTGCCGCTACTCGTTCTACACCACTGAATGGAATTTGATGAAACTTTCATCGAATTCTTGTCACATAGTGGCATTGTGCATCTGATATTTACCACTTGGATCGGAATGATATTTGGGTTTTACCATATCAAAACATTAATTCCTGAGGGTACCTTTCTTTTATCCGCAAACTTTACCTACACCACTGAATGGAATTCGGTGAAATTGTCACTAAATCTTTGGAACGTAGTGTCATTGTGACCTGATATTTTACATTCTTATCAGAACAATATTTGGGGTTTCTAATAACAAAAATAGAACTTTGCGTGCCATTCTGTGCCATAGGGAAGTGTGGGGTATGAAATAGTGAGCATTGCTCACAGTTTTCAGTCTAGTTTTAACTTAAAAAAAACCTGTCGGCGATAGTACAAGTTATAAAAGTGATGAAGTGCTAAAATGAGCAAAAGCAATACTTTATTAAATATGATCCCTGATCATGCTTTTATCATGTTTCGAACTACTCGGGTATTATCTATATCATAGCATTATTTCATTACACATTGACTTTTTAATTTTCTTTTCATAATTTAATTACAACATTTTAAAAAAAGCCTGCAGATCTATCACCATTGTTGGATTAATTTGTAATATGAAAACCTTGTTGTGTTGAAATTGACAAGTATAAGTTATAAGTCGTATTATGAATTCGCATATTTTTAATTAGTCAAAAAAGTGAAGGATACTTCAGATACCTTTATTATACAATATAAAATGAGTTATATCGTTTTCATCCAAGGACTTGAACATTTATAACAGTATTTCTTTCGCAAGAGCCTTTATATTTTTAATTATTCAGTCTTTTGTTACGACATTTAACTTATATTTATGTCATTTGATAAGAAAGTTTTGTGTGGGTTCTTTTTAAAAAAAAAATATTTGGTCCATTTTAGCATTGTGTGTTCTATTAAAAACGTTGTGTCATTTCAGACTTATACATGTTAATATATACAGATAAATACTATATTAAATTGATATGAGAGTAAGTGAAGGCATGTTTGTTAAGCTTAGTCCTGCAGATAAAATATGACACCTGTCTTTTTTTCTTATAACAGATACACTTGTACTTGTTCTTGCAGGTAATAACTGAAACAATGACGGAATTATTTAGAGAAGTATAAACCGTATATTTGAAACAGGCTTTGGTATGGGAACAGGTTTTAGTGTCCTATGCAATACTAAGAGGTCCGTGGTGGTAATATCAGCTAGCGTACATGACATAAAAGAAGATGTGAATGACAATATAATCTCTTCACCAAGGAAGCTGCATCCATGTGTGTCACGGGATTCTGGCATTGTTGAAAACGAGAATCCACATGGTGTTCCGGGATTTAGTCAAGTCGACACCGATAGCGAAAATAATAATATTATCGAAGATGAAGATGAAGATGATGATTCGACTGATGACGATATTCTTCCGAACGAGGTCACCAAAATTTCGCGACCTCATTCGTGTCGACTTGGAAGTCGTTCCTCATCTAACAAGAAACATGACGACATAGTATTAGCCGAGGATAAATTAGTGAAACTAATAAGAACGGGTAAAACTGGTCAAAGTGTATCAGATGAAAACCAGCAAGAAATTGAGAGGGAGGACAGTTTTTATGGGGATGCAAATCAAAATGTTTTAATAAACAAAAGTAATGAACAAAACTGTGGAAAGAAAACGAAAATAATTCGTTTGAAGAGTGGGAAGGATACCAGTGGTGCAACATTAATTGGTGATTTAAATAGTTCTTCTGGCGAGTCAAGCGATGGTGAAATGTGGATTATTCCAGATGAAACAAATGACCAAAGCAGAAGGTCATCACAGCGGAAAGGGTGGGTAAGCCAAGACGATGTTTTAGATGAAGGATCTGAATCCACGACTCTGACATCTAGATCGACAAATGGAATGGACTACTATAGAATAGTAAGTGACAGCTACAGCCGGTATGACGCAAATATCATGAAGAAAGCTAGCGAGATGTCTATATCCAGTATTTTATT
The DNA here is from genome assembly GCA_944474755.1 of Limnoperna fortunei. NCBI lineage: Eukaryota > Metazoa > Mollusca > Bivalvia > Mytilida > Modiolidae > Limnoperna > Limnoperna fortunei. Next base: position 52,903,039 of record OX104111.1, on the reverse strand, counting down.
AATGCCGACTGATGGGTTTTGTTCACCTACTAACACGGAATTGGATGAACCTATTAACAGTTTGCCTTTTCACCTGCAAAGGGTTAGTGCACGTATATTGCCTTTACAACACGCATATGGAGAACGTAATTTCAAAAAAAAAATGATTTGGGGCGTTTGCTGCCTCTGTCTAGCTCTAAAACGGTAGACAATACTATTATTCATAGTTTCAACCAAAATCAGTTTCTATATTTACATTTTTTAAAGGTCTAATTTTGAAATTAATTTCTCCATGTTATAAACATTTATTTCACACATCACGCATATTAAATATTGTAGAAGCGTAGATTTAAACATACATCACGCTTACTGTTGATAAATGAATTAATAACTAGAACCACAGTTTGTCTCTATATAGAATCACAAACATCACATATAAACGACAATGGATTGTTGATAGATTAAAACCAAATTTGACCATAGAGCCTCTAAAAATAAATCATGTCGGAATGGTTTAAAAAAGACTGCCCTACAGTTTTCGAATATATTCTAATACCACTACACGGAGCAAATTCTGTTAAAGCAGGGATTTATGCTCCAATGATTAATTGATTAAATGTATGCTTAACGTTAAGCGAGCAAAATTTCATTTATATTCAGGACGAGAACAAGTTTAGAAACAATAAATCTACAGTAAAAGGGTGGTGGGACATCGGGAACAAAATTTTGGCAGCCACAAGAAAAGTACGGAGTAATGGGTACGGGCGTAGAACTTGACCTTTTGTAGCGGCTACAACGAGCCTACTCTTTTCGAAATTTACAGATTCTTTATTGTGCAAGGAGTGTGTTACTCTCCAAACACGTTTCCAACTATGGTCCGCGGCCAGGCTTTCCGTATTATAACCTGACGACACAGCAACGCGAGGGCTTCCTCTATCTGCCACCTCGGGAGTCGCTGGATAGCTTTGCATGTCGAGCAATCGAACCATTCCAACAAGCGCCCAGTTCAAATAATTGAGTTTATAACAACTTCTAACAAATAAACAACCCTTATATATGTATATTTCAGAAAGATATTTATGGATACCATTTTACTATTTTAATATTTGTAGCTTTTTTTGCTTCTTACTATTAATGTTTATTTTTCCCTTTCAGTTAATATATTTATACATGTATATCCAGACATAATTATTGTTTTGAGTTTTTTTTTACACATAACTGCTTTTTGTTGCTTATGCTTTTAGTGGATGATGCCTTCAATAATATTAGGTCATTTTGTATATGGTTATTTGCGGTTATTAACAAGATAAATGTTAAACACACAGTACACAAAGACATTTTACATGTGAATACGTGTGTCTGTATTGTACTTGTGATGTGTTTGCATTCTAAAACATTGTGCTTTGTTTACTAATACGATAAAATTATATATTTTGATATTGGTGTGTCACAACTTTGGTTTTATTACAACTTTTGGTAACTATTGACTAAAAATGCGTCTGCTCAATAAGACATTTTATTCAAACTCCAAAACGAGACTGGTACATTGTACATATATGATAAGACACTTTCCGGACATCGCCGTATACAAAGCCAGGAATAATAATCATGGTTTATTAGAAACAGATAATAAGGGACAATCTACGAAATACAAAATAATAGATATGTGAAATAACTGAATTATAATAAGTATGATAATTTGTGTCACTCCTCGCTGATTACATACTTAAGTGTACGTGCAATTTAAGAATGGAAAACTTTAATTTTGTCAAGGTTTTAAGTGTATTTTTTTTTATACCTGCAGTTCATATGTATACTCTTATATCGATACAAATTACTTATATAATCTGATACAGCATTTCAAGATCAAATGTAATAGCGCGAATTTAGTTTTAGGTTATGACTGTAGCTTCACTATGAACCAGTTGAACTGGAGACGAATCAAACTCTTATGCTGATCACCAATAAATGTCAATGTGACTAAACGAGTGTCAGAACCGAGTACATTGTATTTGGTTCAAAAGAAATATTAAAGATCGATTGCAAATTAGCTACTTTTTTATTTACCATATCTTAAAATTCAACCAACTGAGTAAAGTGTAATGGATGTCATGTTTTAATAAGCTCACTCTGTGCCTAGAGAATAATGATATGCTTTTATTTATCAGTGGGGGGATGATAAATTATCCCGAAACAAATAGGTTTTTATATTGATTAATAGGAACATAATTATAACTATTACCTTTATTATTTCAACAGCTTTATAATTAATTTATATACATTACTCGAATTTTGATACAGGTATGAAAAACTAATTTGAATTTTCGAAATGATGAAGGATAAAACATCGGCATTCGTTCCCACTGTATTTAATTAACAATCGAGAAAAATAACACGACAAATACACTGCCATTACAATAATGAACTTCAAATATTTGTTCTATGCTAAAAACTATCATTATTAATCATTTAAATAAAATATATAGCCACCTACACAGATCTGTAGAAGCATAATGGTTTACAGTGTCATGGTATCGGTATCAAACTATCGTCCTATTTAATGCTAAAAAAGTAAAATCATTATGGTACAATGTTCTATTCCGTTTGTACTTTTCAATATATAATATATGAGAATAGGATTTTACCATCAGCTCATGAATTATTATATATAACCAGGGAGGTAAAGCCTTTTCATGTGGGTGATGTATGATACTTAGGACAATTTTAAAATTTTGCTGCGTTGTTCAATTTGATTTTTGTTGCGAAAACTGGTCATAATTATTTAATTATGACAAAAGCACTTTTAATTGTCTTGTTTCCTCTATGAAACTTACATATACGGAATTTTTAATGATGAAAGGAACACTTTGACATGGCATCTTCTATCAATATTTCAATCTTGCGCTGTGATTGGTTAGCTCTCACTGATATATAATCGTCGTAAATCTTTGTTCTAGTATTGTAACAGGATGTGACAATATATTGTATTGCAGAAGATGGACGACTTAGTAACGATGTTTATGAATTCCTTTCGTGAAAGACGACGGAAATGCAAGCTAACACAGTCAGAATATGAAGGAATTATGAAAAATCTAAGAAATCAGCTGGTTGCCTTCGTTTTTAGTTGCATCCACAACGATTCTACTCCTAGAATAGAAGTAACAGTGAGTGCACTTTATAACACTTTGTGAATATAAAGCTTTTGTTTTGTCTTTCTGTCAAACAGTTTGTGTCTAGTTATAATGTTTATAATATAATAGAAATAGCTTCCTACTACGAAAAATAATAATAAAAACTAAGAGTAACTGTTGTAAATTTTAAATCTTTTCTTTGTTTTCATAATAAATAACCCTTAAATACACACTTCAGACACTAATTATGCAAAAATAATCAAAAGGCATATTTTATCAATAATATATAAGTAACCATAAGAGAACATTCGGGCGAGTGGTTAAGGTAGATAGTCTACTATTAATCACGTCATCAATGACGACGCTGGCTCGAGTCTCACTGCTGGCAGGGTGTACTCGAATCCATTTTTTATTGATAAGGATTGCCAAATTTCCTAATGCAGTTCTGGGATTTTATCTGGGTACTCCGGCTTCTTTCCAGCAAAAACTTGACGCCACGATATTGCTAAAATTGCTTAAAGTGGAGTTGAACACTTTCAAACAAAAACACACAAAACGTTCTAACTAAATCCGTTTGTTTTCGGTGTAAAACAACTCTTACAACGACGAGCGCATTTGTGTTGGTATAAACGGCTACAATATGCTTGATCCATTTTAAGGGTATCAGTTCGCAGGTGACCGGTGGAAAAGCTAAATTTTCTGACAATGTTCCCTTTTCGGTATCAATCAATGTATTGTCCATGGACCGATACCAATAACTACAAATTAATCACAGATATGCTTTACCTTTGGTGTACAGCTGAAACCTAGACGTAAAGCATTATTTGGTCTTATTTTTTTAAATCAAATAGTCAGTGCTCGCATATGCAACTATACCTTTTTTATTTGAATAAAACAACAATCAACATATGTGATTAGTACACTCCTAATCACATATAGTCAATAAATAGGACTCGATTTTTTGATACCACAAACATGAATGACTTTTGAAATAATAAAATTACAGTAAAAGCCAGTCGTTAATTAAGTAATTTCCCACGAGACAACTATAAAACTCCAACCTGTTTCATTCCATACCATTGTATGTTATTCTTTGTAAATCGATTATAACTATAGCTTTTTGTTTACTAATATACTGCTCATACATCGATTTTTGAAAAACCTTAAAATACGTTATTTATACGTGCTTAAACAATCAACATTGTGATATTTGCTAAAAGTGTGTAGAAACATTGAGTTTTGATTCGCTAGCCATTTTTAACAAACATAGAAACGAGCAGTAGCCACAAAACATCATAGCTAATAATTGCACTTTATATCATTGTGATACTTGCTTCTTTCTTACTTACATAGAAACTAAAGCATATAACACTTGAGATGTGCGATAACAGCAGGGTAGGTCATGCACATCAATTTTTTTTCACATCATTTTTTACAGTATATTTTATATAGTAGATTTGTATCGCATAATTACGTAAACAGTTGATCATATGATCCTAAAATCAAGTATTTACTATGTTTTGGCATGCATTAATGCTTCAGTTTAAGTTCATTGGACATCAAAGATTGGATTTAAACAAAGTCCTCCTCAATCATTTCCCAATAATTAATTTTGCGCTGTGAGCTGAAATCTGATTGGCTAATTTTAAATGGAGCAACCCATATTATACGATATAACTTGTGTTCGTCACTTGACCTATTTTTACGCCGATAACATTCAAGTAGTTTCATGACGTTATCGATGGCTTTACAATTAAAATTGTCCAGATTTATAGGTTAAATTAAATTATGAGGAATTATTTCAAATTTCTGAACAGGTTTTACTCTAAAACCTGGTCTGGGTCTGTTTACACCATTCATAATATATATGTATACGTTTTTAGTTTATCATTCGCGTTTTATATTAAAACAAATTAAGAAGTAACAAAATACCGAACACCTAGAAAACGGCCAAAAAGTTAAATCAACAAATTAAAGTCCTAGAAATCGGCAAACGTTAGTACAAACAACAAAAATGTAGCAACCACAGCAATGGACCTGACTTGGTAAAGGCAATTCAAAAAAAATGTTGAGTTAAACCAGGTTTTATGGCATGCCAAAAAGCCCGCTTCCATTACTACTGTAGTATGTGAGTTGATTGTTGAAAATGGATGTGTATCGTATACCACTAGTCAGTAATAGGTGTATCCAATAATCATCAGAGCACACATATAAGATTCTTAAAATATATAAAAATAAAGAGTTCATTGCATTTAAATTTGGTTTCGACTTAAAATAAATACTGACTACTAACAGAAATAGCGCAGGATTGGGTTGGAGCACATATAGATATTGTATCTCTTATATTCCGTCCGACCAAGGGCATTAAGTTGTAGGACGTAAAAAAACTCCCCAAGTTGAAAGTTGATCTCTTATATGTTATATAACTTGTTTTAAAATAAAAGAACTCTAGTACTAATAATAAGTTTGAGAACATTTAATAGATGTAGGACCACAATAACCTTACTTGGGCAAAGTGCAAAACTCCTTCCTCTCCAACTTAAGATATATATAACCTATATTAATACTCCTCCAGGAGAGTTTCACGCGTAAACTAAGTGTAATTGTAGTTCGACGAATATTTAAAGCAAATATTATTTTGTTGACATCAAGGTTTTTTGTTTCCCATCTTTATTTCAAATGTTAATGATTATTATTATTTGTTTTTAACATATGTAACAGTTTGATACATAAATCCTTACAGTTTCTGTTGTTTCTTTTTTTCGTTGCATTTTTATACTGAATTATATTGTATACAGTAACCTTTGTTCAGAATGTGTTTGCTTTTGTAAATGATAGGTTACCTAATATGCAATTATTATTTGATGTATCACTTAACATACTATATGCTGTATAATGAATTGTTACAAGGTAACTCCGAAAATACAGTAAAAAGGTTCAAAGGTCGGGATTTTCTCCGGGTCCTCCGGCTTTCTTCAGCCAAAAAAGCCACCATGATATAGCTAAAATGCTGAAAGTGACGTTAAACAAGATTCAACAGATAAACAAACATTAGACAATAAAATATTGGCAAATATGTCAATGTATTTACTTTTAACCATTACTTACATTTAAAGTATCTAAAACGAAAACGTTATAACATTATAAAATATGCGGTCGAATAATAACTTAAATATAGACATATAATTGATTAGTAGGGTTTTTACTAGTAATTCTCATTTTAAGCAGTTACTGTACTGTATTATTTTTCCAGTCGGACACCAAGTCAATGTTTTCAGACAATCCATGGGCAGTTCAAATAAACCTTCACTCATCTGACGAAGAGGTATGTATGTTTCAATGAATTATGGATGTCAGATATTTTTATTCAACACAATGTTATTTTGTGCTGAAAACCAACCACAATAATATGAGGCGCGGTATGAAAGTTTGTTTTTAAATTATGCATGTAATGTATTATTCTAAAACTGTAAAAAAAAAGCTGTAGAAAACAAAAAGCAAAATAATAGTTTTGGGTATGTTCACTGTCATTTACAAAAAATGGTGAAAAGTCTATCTTGAAAGGATTACAATGTAATTCAACGTGAATAAAATTAGTAAATATGTAAAACAGATTTAAGCATTGCATAGTAAAAACATTGGATTCTTTATATTATGTGTTTTTGTGTGTAGATCCTTCAAACGTCAGAGAAGCAACTTGCTAAGCGGCTAGCAAAGAAAGGAATAGCTATTACCAAGGAAGATATCGCATGTTTGTTAGGAGATCATCTCAGAACAATAGAACAGCTTCAACATGTCAGAGACTCTGGAAGATTAATTTCTTCAGATTCAAAACAAGAAACGCGACAGAGACTTTTGTCAGCACCTTCGTCAAGAAACGACAATTCTACAAACAATAAAAAGAGAAAACCACCACCAAGTGCTCACCCAAAAGTCAATCAAAATCAAAAGTCTAAAACCTTAAATGACACTAAAAATACATTAAATGGAACAAAAAACAAGCCGATGACTAAACCTAAAGGAAGTCAAAAGTCAAATGCTGTGTGTCCAGTTTTTATAGACAACAACAACAACAGTGATAGTGATAGTACAATAGAAAACAGTAGTGAGTGTGATACTCCGAAAGCTCTACTTCATTCAGATTCACCAGATGCACAAACGTACTGGATACAACTATCAAACAACGAAGATCAAACACAAGCGGAGATCGAAGCATTCACTTCTTTAAATACTCCGGCGCTTCCTAATCAAAAGAACGATAAACAAAAAATTCTAACAAACAAAAACAAGACTTTGAGTGTGAATCACCATAATGTAGAGCAGACACAACGGACTAATTCAAAATCAATTTTAAAGAAAAGCACATCTGATGCAAATTTACAAAATCTACCAAAGAGTGTTGAAGCTTCAAAACCGTCAAATCTGAAAAAGAGTTTGTCATTAGACGAACAGAAGCTAAAAAGCACATTACCAACTGATCTTGTAAGTATTGATTTGTTGTCATCAAACTTGTTCGAATTGGTATACAACAAAGACTTAACGTTGAATCGCCATATTAAGCCTTATATGAAATAAGAATTACGAACCAACAAAATATAAAATGATCGATGATTTTATATTTTATATTCTGACCCAAAGTTAAAGTTTGAACACTCTACAAATTCTTTTTCTCGAAAGTATTTGCCTTATCTCCCTTTGAATATAGTTTCTATTACACACTTTGGAAAAAATAAAGGTGTCAACTACTATCGATTGTGACATTCTTTGGTGGCATTAAATCACGATGCATAAAATAATAAACTGATTATAAAAATAAATCTTTTATGTGTGACCTTATATTATAACAATTTTTATATTTACTTTGTTTGAAAACTTAACATTTAATTGTACTTTTTACTACCATTATATATCATTCAAGCATACTATATATATATTTAATGAAAACACCAAAGACCGAAGAAAGAATTCAAAGCTTTAACATTTTTTAATTGCAATACCAGACCAACGAGGAGGCGGTTGTTGCTGCAGAACTGAGTCACATCTTCTGGACAAGCAGGCAGAGTCAGACAGTAGAAGATTATTGCCAGTTGATCAAGAATGCTAGAGAAGATTTCATACTACATTATGGACACTTGTTCAAGGATCTAGTTAAGGTTAGTTTTCATTATGAAATAAAGTTAATCAAGTGGTTTATACTGAAATTTATTTGTTTTAGTTTATATTGTGAGCACAAATTTAATTAAAAATGTTTAAAAGCAACTACTCCTAACTGCAAAACTGTTAATTAAGGCATATTATACTTTGTGCAGTCGGTGTATTATACTACCAATTTTACGTAATAATAATAATTATTATTATTATAGTTATTACTGTTATTCTTTTTATATCGTTCTTGAATCATATAACCAAAGAGCCCACATAACGAAGAGTTTTATTATAATAATGTAGCTCCAACAACTTCAGTATAATTCTAATTGATATCTAATTATATTTTAATTTCCTTTAAATACTCAACAGCTCAGCAACATTGTCCATTTCGTATAACCTAACTTGCTAAATCAGCACGTGACTGATTGTTGACGTCATAATTAAAAGTATTGATGTCGTTGACAATACATGGATTCTTCCGCAAACAACACGTGACGACACAAAAAATTGTCTATTGCAAATATTAATTACTACTTGTAAAATATTGTTTTTGTTATTTCTTTTCATAGTATTGAAGTTAAAATATAAGAATTGTTTTCAGTTGCTGGTTAGATTATTGGATATAGACGACTTTAGGTGGGTTTACGCTGAACATAAATCGCTTCGCGGTTTATTGGCGTAAACCGACCCAAAGTCGTCTATATCCAATAATCTAACCAGATATTGAAAACAAACCTTAAATAAACAAATTAATATGTATTAAATGTAAATTAATGGCATCGCATTGTTGTATAAATTTAAAAGCTAAATTAATTGGACCAGCTGGGCTACTGTTGCCAAGTGGACTACGTAGTTAATTATCGATTGTTTATAACCAGGATGTCAACACTTGCCATGTGAGCTGAAGAAAAGTTTTACTTACAAATCTTAGGAGCTATCTCCCCCCTTAATTTTAAAAATGGCAAAAAGAAGTTTCAAAAATCAAATAAACAACCAAAACTTAGATAAGCATGTATTAGTCGTAGATAGATTAGGATTATAATTAGCATGGCAAAATATACTGTGGCATTGTAAATATCTGTACACGTCTTTTTGACGTTCGTAATATTGTAATTTTTAAAATTTAAAATTTTTATCAATTAAATTTGAAATGTTTCCGTCTTGTTTTATTTAAAAAGGCGATAAACCAAAGTCAACTACTATTACACAAAATAAAAAATCGCCAAGAAGTAACGAAAAAAAGAAATAAGCCAGGACAAATACTTTGTTTATCATAAACTACTGGCTTGGACAATAAGAATTTTGTGTTTATTTTGAAAAATTACTAAAAGCGGCGTTAATCTCACTTTTATACAATCAAAACAAATATGACAATACTTTCAGTTCACTGAAAAGAAAACACTTTTTGCAAATGAAACACGTATTACTTGCATTTTTGTGAATTATAAAATTAACTAAGCATCATGACTAACTGCATTTTTCATTCATATTAAAGAAATGAAAAAGAGTATTGTGCAACATCATACATTTACACACAATAAAATCACATCAAGGGTAAACGGTATGATCATATTACTGACACAACGATTGTTAATACAATGAACAATAATTGTTGTACACTTATAAACACATTTTGAACAAATTTGATTAAAAAAATAAAAAGAATAAATGAAATTGTAAAAAATTTATTAGAAAAAATATGCAGTGTTATTTTCTGTGCTAGAAAAGATAAATTTATGATATATGCAAGATATTCTTCTATTTTTATTCCGCGCTTGTACGGCTAAAACATCAGGTTTATCTTTTTCTGTTGGCCATTTGTTCTGTTTTTTACTTTTTTCGAAATCAGTGTGCTCATTTAAGCCACCTATAATATAGATGATCGTCGTAATGCCTTCATCAAAATCGTATGCAATGCCCAATCTTATGAGGGTATTTGACGTTTTTAATAATAAATAAACAAATTAACAAATTACCAAATTTTGAACTGTGATCACATATATTAGCATTTTTCGGTAATTAAACGCACATTCAAGGCTTGTATAAAGCAAAACAACCCTTTAGCTGATTTTGACAAATTACAAATTATCTCTGAAACTACTGGGTAAAAAAAAACTGCATCCTTGGATACTTTCAACAGTCAACTATCTATCTCGTGTATGACATATAATAGCCCTGCGAAAATGTTTTTACTTATGAACTATACATGTAGCTTATGTTGATTAAAAGTAACATAAAAACTAAATCTATTTGTAATCAAACTTGGTATGGATGTCAAATTTAAAAAATGTTCGGCTCAAATATGACTGTGCTTTCAAACTGCATCATTTTAGTTATTTGTAGTCCACACATCGGGTGCAGCAAGAGTATTGTTAAGAAAATCAAGATGCCAATTTTGAATATCAGAATCATTTATTTTTGTCATCGTTTTAATGCAAAAGTGCATATCATTGTCAGTTATTTGTCTATCGTAACAATTATATATGGATGACTAAAAATCGTCAACGAAGACTAGGGTTTCAAATAACGAATGAATTCAGATAGTTTACACATTTACTACAATTATATATTCAATTAACAGAACATATCACATATCTGACAGGGATTGGTGGTTACTCTAAAAAATCAGTTCCATATATCTGGCTTTATCAGTTATAAATCTCATTATGAACTTTTAGCGTGGTGTTTGTTACAAAATATTATTGATACTAGGAATACTATACCATACAAAGATATGCAAGACACAAGTTCTTTTTAAAATCGGCTAATCATCCATGATATAAATAGCTATGTATGGGGCCAAATGATAAATATCTCTGAGTTATAAATCTCTAATAATCACAAACAAAAGATAATGAAGCATAGTGTCTCGTTTATTAAAAGCAAACATTTGAAGAACAACTTTCATTCTGTTTGTAAATTGATTATAAAGTGACTTTCTATTGTGCATATTTATCAATCGACGACCACGTGGTGTTGTAATTACCCCATAAGAATGCAAATTCACTACAGTGTTAATTAACCTATATTTTAAAGCATATGAGAAATGTTTTTTAAGATAGCTTATATGTTTAGCAAACTATTGTTAGGTCTTTCTACAGTATATTATGATTGTCCTTTCACGTTTTGTTAAGGTATGTAGGTTAGTCTATGTCAAGTAATCAACATTGAATTAATGCCTATCAAAATACAATGTTGTAAATTATAATAGAAATAAAGAACGGTATCAGTATAATAAAAAATATTTAAATGAGAAATGTATTGTACGATGATCGGACAACCAACATAAAACATGCAGAACGACTTTAAATCGCAGTAGAAAACTTGATGATACACTATGTGTCCTGTTAGTACCAACACTGAAGTTTACTTAAGCAAATGCTAAAATTAAGGTCATCTCTATTGGTTGTGTTTCACTTTCTGATAATATAATTTTCATGATCAAATAGTTTCTAGATGAATGTCAGAAAATAATTATTTTAAAACGTCTAGTGCCAAAGAAATTGATATCCATTTATTCTTAAATAAGAGTTTTGTCCGAAGTGTTTTCTTTTTAATTGTCTAAGTGATTATATGTCTTTCTACTTAAAAAATCAAGCGTTTATGTATACGCATGTTTAAAAACATTTAACGTTAGGTGATGCCATTATGTAGATCAAACGATTAATTAGTAAAGTATAATTGCGCTACTTTTAATTTTTTCGTAAACCAATTTGTTGACCTTAAGTGACAGAGCTTTTAAAATGTACCCAGCAGGTGGAACTGTATCCCATTAAATGTCACACAGATCGCGTTGGGTTATATCAAATATCAAATAGCTGTTTTCTTTGTGGGAGATCGTATACAAATCTTTTACTTTGATCTTTATCAGAATTGTAATATGTTTAGGAATTTTATTGATTGTTTTGACATTAAGTTTGAGAAGTCCGAAGAAATTGACCTACGTCAAATTGATAACAAATTTTTGCTCACCTATGACTGAGTATAGAGCAAATACCTTTACATAATAGATCAGTGAACTGACAGAATACTGAGGTATCCGTATAAAGGCAATGCTAGAGTATGACAAAGAAAAGCAGCAATAAACATAAATTATATAGATTTGTTTATTTTCTTTTATCCTCCTAATTTTAAATTTGCAATAGTCTTGTCTGCGCACGTCAGATGGTGATATATTTGTTACCGTTAACGAAACATTAGGTCCCATAATTTGTGCGAATAGTTTTGCGTAGCTTGTGTTCTTTTATGCTTTCATTTCAATTTTTTTTCAGTATGATTTGAACACCAATATCAGGTACTTTTTTAAAATTGAAAATAATTGGGAATGCTGTTTTATATCGATACAAAAGAAATGTTTATTTAACAGCAGTTTTTAACGATGTTATATATTTGTGTGCTAGTTCCTTCCAGTGAGACAACTTAGTAACTAAGTTTGACACATATGTTAATAATTCAAATATTTTATTGATTTGTATTTTGTAAATTGTAATTGTCTCACGTCTTTTACATCTATGTCTGTTTTCTGAATATGAAGGTTAATCGTGTTTAAAAGGTCCCCTTTAAGTCTCTTAGGCACCCTTGTCTGTACAACACTCTACTTAACAAACTACAAATACTAATACTGAAACTCAATTAAAGTACAGTTAGATTGAGTAATTTACTAGTCTGCGTTTAAATAGTTGATTTCTTATTACTTTAATTAGTTTTCTTTGATGAATCAATTTATATCGCGACATACATAAAGTTGAGACGCGGACTTAATAGAAGAAATATTGATAAAATGTAGCATATTAAAGCCGTTCATAAAAAGGCTAGACTATAAAATAAGTAAATATTATCAAAATCCGTTCTTTATATGCCTATGTTGCATAACAAAAAATAGTAGTGTATAGAGAGATCAGTAATAATTAACAGCTATAAACATGAATTTAAAGAAAAATACCCATTTTGTACAATGTTTCGAACATGAGTTTAAACTTTGTGCAAAACAACATGTTGCACTGCACAAGTAATAATAACCGATTTTTTAGTGTGCAAAACACATTGTACATGCGTTACAATACAACTTTAACAAAACAATATAGTTTAAACGTACATCCCCTTAAAAGTACAGTAAAAAGAAAAACACCATTTGTATACCATTGTCTTTATGTGAAATATTAGTTTATTGACGATATATAGCTTAACTAATTAAAAAACGTCAAACACGTTTATGATCTGTTAAATATTTTCCATAAAAATCAAATCAAAACTATTATACTCTAAAGTTAATTTCCATAAGATCATATGTCATATAGGGCTAATAAATCATTAGATAATGCAGTTTGTCATTTCGACTGTCTAAATTTCAAAAACTCATCACTTTCTACAGTGTCCACAGTTTACCTGGGATGTCATGTTAGATTCAATGTTTACTTCAGACTGGCTTATCGTTGTTTAAATAAGCAGATTATGCTCTTGTGGACAATTTAAATTCATATTTATTTTTCTAAACAGTCGATTAAATTATTAAAAGGTATGTGAAAACTGCAATTAAAATAGATTATTATCTCTGTGGCTATTTGGTGAATTCATACGCAAATACTTATAACACATTAAAACGTCAGAGCCTTATTATCTCTTTAAATTGCAAAAAAAGACGGGAAGAAGGACAATATCTTTTCTTTTCACTTTTAGGAGCCGGATAACAAGTCAATACTATGTGGTCACCAAGGGTCATCAGATGATTTAGAAACAGTAAGTAAATTTTCTTTTATAGTTTCATAAAGTGTATTATTAGTATTGATTACTATTATAATTAGTATCGTTATATTCTTACATGTGGTAAAATCCTAATTGTAACTGAAACATTATTTCGTAAAAATAAATTTGTTAGATTTATTAAACGCTTTAACATAAATTTATTCTGATTAGACTTAACTATAAAAATTGCCCCAGTGAAAAAATGAAAAATTTTTGTACTATGCAGTATACATTACAGACATCATTCAAGCTGTCTGCATTGCCAAAATTTGTTTGCAGGAGATAAAACAGCAAAAAGGATTAATTATAAATGAATGAAATGTAGAGTTTGGGTTTGCTTGTCATGCTAATAAAAACCCCAAACAATTATATAACATCGACGTAAAGCCTATCAAATAAAATTCGAAAATGAATCAACGTTGTATCTGACGACTATTTTAACACTGATTGCTTCATTTTAGTTATAGTTTTTGTGTAGTCTTTTTTATTATGAATTATTTATAAACAGGTAAATTTCTTATATCATGTAATTTTTAAAACTTTATAGGCTTTATGGAATCCCTGTTTCACTAAAAACATAGATTTTTGACGCCTAATTTTAGATTTTTAAATGGTGAAATAAATACCAGTTTTGAACTGTTGGTTCATATAGTCGGGAAGCCTCGTCTATTCATATTTTTGAAAACAATAAGAAGTTAATGAGTCATGTATTTATGTTTGTTATTTCAGTATATACATGTTAATCACGTTTTTATTTAACATTCTGTCATTTGTATTTGAACAGTCTTTTGTAAAAGTATAAAATTCAAGATATGAAAATTGTGACAGCCTTACTCTTGCAATGAGTTTAATTTGTTGGAAAAATATGAACTCTTAGACAAGTGGATAGCGAGTTTGGAGTGCCACGCGCCTAGCAAAATCAATACCCCTTTGTAGGTTATTAAAAAGAGTACTCCATGCTTTTCAGGTGGCACTGAATTTTATCTCTTGTGGTCCAAAGCTATATCCCATTGAATGTCCTCTTGTCTCGTCCTGAATATAGCTGCAAAATTCCTCGCTAAGCTTAAAGCAAAGATTGAGTAAACATAATAAAGTTCATCCCTTTGTGTTTTCCTGAATTTTTTCTTCAAAGAGTTGACATTTTCCTTTGATGAATACCGTAAGGATTCCGGATCATACATACATTACGTACCTCATATATATCTTTTTCATGCTTTAAAAAAGATGTCCCTCTTCTAACAATCACCTATTACAATATAAATGTTTTCAAACGCGTCACATTTACACGAACAATGAAAGTGTACCAAATCTTATTCTACATTATTTGCAGATGTTTAAAATATTACATGTATATATAACCTATTTTACTTCTTCTTTATTAAACGCTGTATTTAATCTTTTCATAAATTATTACACGGCTAGAGGATAACAAAAACTAGCACAAGTCATAATATTAAGGAAATATGACATCGGTATTTGGCTTATTGCCTCAGTTGTAGACGACACAATCATAGCCTTAATTCCGTTGATGGAGTAGTACATGTAGCCTTAACTTCTTTTCCTAGTCAAAATTAAACTTAACACGGTAGGACATAACAATAGTTTCTTTGTATCATTTTATGAATAGGTAATCATCAAACCAAAAAAAGATATGCTGTTTTAGAACTATTAAATGACAGGTAAATCGATAAGTTTCTATTTTCTTAAAAATAGATAATTGAATAAAATGACAAAAATATAAAGTCGGGTAATGCATAACGTTTATAACTGCAGACACAGCGTATAATCTTATACTTTTAAGACCGATTCCTGCTGTTTTTTGCTTAAAACATAAGCGTAAATAGAGTCAGTGTAACAATGTAATAATACCTTCGATGAGCTTTGATAATGAATAACTGATGTTTTTCCTTAAGAGCATGAGGTTTTTTTTTCTTGGTTAAACCTGTGGTGGTGTTTGCTCGCAAAATCATCTCGTTATCATACTTTTATTATCTCCTTACTGTTCTTGTAACTGTTCAAATAACCCATATGTAAAACCCATATTACTTTAATTACTCATGCAAACGTAAGCAACCTGGACGATTAGCTCTATCCAAATTAAACTTTGTTTTTTAATTCCTTTTAACAACACAAGGGAAAAGAAACAGAAATTGACAGAGGTCAGTCTTATCTGGTACTAGTTTCCAAAATATCTAAATAAATTTGCTTATATAAATTTAAAAAATCCTGGTACATTTTACATACTTCAATAATTTGTATTTGAATATTTATGAATATTGTCTGCAGCAGATGATATTTTGTAAGAAGATCGACCGATTTTTCTAGGTCATAACTTTTTATTATAATCCCATAATCTTAGACACACCAAATGATCATATATGTCATAGATTGCAATATATAATAGAAGTATTAAACGAACTATATCAGACGTGTATAATCGCTAATGTCCTGAAGAAATATTTCGTATCTATAAATGTTCTATTGACATAACGAATCTGACCACTATGAATTTAAAAATTACCGTGTGACTGCCCGAATGACTTTAATGTAGGAATGCTTTATGTCTTACATCGGCCTGAATTGAATCTCAATGTATTTTTAGCCTCTAAGATGTCACTTAAACATTTTACAGCTCGAACGTTTACATTTTTGCTTTTACCATTTTATTTTGTCAAGAAATAATTATTATTAAAAAACTATTTTAAGTTTTAGACGGTGGATGATATAACTGGTGATATGTAATCTTGTGTACAATACTCCAGGGTTATGGATATACACAATAGAGAGAGATGCTTTTATCAACAGTTCTTCTTGTTTCGTAGCATTCCAAAATCATAGGCAGTTGTCTGAAATTTTAAAAACAAATACTCACATTGACTAATCTATTTGTACTTAGTAATATTATGTATAACAAATAAATTATTCAATATATTACGTAAATTTTTCATTGTGTAAACATAATATTAACATGAGTGCCATAATCCTTTAAAGTATCCAGAATACATATGTTTTACCGTACCTTTTATGTCCAGCATTTACCTCTAAAATTTAACCTGGTTAAGTTTATACAAAAGATTACATATAAAAAGCCGAACCACTGTAAATCTTAAAATAAAATAACAAACTTGTTGTATTGAAGTAGTAAAACTACATCAATCCATCATATGCACAAGGAAAATGAAAATGTAATCAAAAGTCTTACAAGACCGTTCAAATATGCATTAGATATAGTGTAGTGGAAATGCTGGTGGATTTGTTTAATGGTCCTAAAATAACATATATACATAGTTCTTACAACGAGTGTACTTTAAACATTCAGAGAACCCTTGTAGAGCATAACATTTGTTTTATAAACGATATTCATATTTTTTTCTAAACGATTGTAAGAGTTTTTTTAAACTTAAACTTCTACATCATATACCAGATCTACACAGAGCAGTTACAATTGTATCATATTTAAGTACAACACTCAATGTATGTCCCTTATGTTGACGTGGTAAGTTTGTGCTTACAAATTAACTGCCGTTAGAATTGTTTATATAAAGTCCTAAATACATTTCTGTATTTTATGAATTTATACTCTTATTTTAATGCCCTTTAAAAAACTAAACAAACATTAGTATTCCATTCAAGATATTTTGGTTGAGAAACAATGATTAGAAAGTATTTCTGATGACAAAATTGCCTGCGTATTAGCCCGCTTTACCCTACATAAACAAAAATATGTAGACCCATGAAATTTCATCAAAGCTATTTTAGATGATTAGTCTGAATTGCAAGTGTAAATATTTTCAAATAAAAGCGCCTTTGCAAACGGTTTTATGCGTAAATTAAAAGAAGGTAATTTACTTTGTGTCATGGGGTATAGCAAGAACGTCAAGTGTATAAATAAAATTAAAAGATCAATTACAGATATTGTAATAAAGCAAAAGTATGTTTTAAATATAGTTCTAAGCACACTGTTTTTATTCCAATGATGCACATTAATTATTTGAAATATTTGAAATTATTGACGTTATATTGTACTTTATTACTTTGTTATCGAGTATATTTTTTACTTTATATAGTTCAACGTAAGAAAAATAGCAATTCGTAATAGTTGTATAGCATGAGTCTATATATAAGTTTGTAATAAAATTATCGGAGTTATATTGCATTAATTGATTTGATTATTCTGTAGTTCGTAAATATTTCATCTTTGACTTAAATGACTCAGTTACAAGTATAGACATTAATCCAAAATACAAATACCAGGATTTTAGCGGACATGATGAAAGGAAGTGTTGAAATTATTCAAGAATGAATATAAAAGTAACAATATTTTAAAAATTAAAATGTCGTTAAACACGTTTTTAAAATATACATGTGCTAATCACAATAGTCAATAAATTTCAAAGGTGTGTCATTAAATAGTTTTATAGCTGCAATAAAACAGCTGTTTGTTTGGAAAATAATTGGTCTTGGGGTTAATAAAATGTCGAATTCCTTATTTGTGATATTAAAAATCGTCTACCGAACACGCGTCTAAACAACTCATCCAACCTAATCACAAATGTTGCTTGTCTTGAAATAACCTTTAACACCAGTTTAACATTTCCTTTCTTACAGTGTACATATTGGCGGGGGATCTTTAAACCTATTGTTATAACAAAAGAAATCCGCTAGTTGAACGAATATATTAAACGCACCAGTGACCTTTTTAGTATATAACTCGTCTATAATAAATTTATAAGTATATGAATGATCATAATTGGCAGTGAAAGGAAGAGAGTGAAGTGGTCATATTGGAAATATTGGAATTATAGACAATGTGTTATATACATAATCACTGATTAGCAAACAAAAATACGTGTACCTGTATGCTATAAAGGTGTATTGTCTAATTTGAAATTTAAGGTAAGGAATATGATTTTAAAACAAAGACTATATATTGATCTTACTTAAACATTTATTAGTAATTGTGTCGGTTTTAATATCTCCCGGACAAAAAAGGGTTCAAACTTGGATTTATTGTAGGAATTGGACCGTTTAGACAATAGTTTCATACAAGACATATTACAAAAGTTAGAGAAGAATGTTGTGACAGAGGATATACTAGGGAAACTACTGATTATACACATGAGGAAAACAAGTTGTGTTAACGTACAGACCATCAAGGTGGCAGAAGCACCCATCTCACGTACTCACAGCTTAACAGATGCCATAGATCCTCGACAAGATGGATTAGTTAACAGTGCCGGAAGCACAATTAGCAGAAAAAGTGAACCAGATATGCGAAGATGGTCAAAGAAGGATGTATTGGGAACATCTGATGATATCTGGGGAGAAGTAGAAAGATATCAAAGAGCTGTAAGTCTTTCAGAAAACGTTCAGATGGATGTTTTTACATGATTCATACTCATCTTTCAAGGTCGCTGAAAACATGCTTTCTCGATATTTTTCAATAATATTATATATAAAATTATTTCTGAAATAGATTTATTCATTTTTAATAAAGGATTTTAAATTTATGAATTGTAACTAGGAATTTGACAGATGAGTTTATAAATTATAAAACTGAATTTAAATAAATACATAAGGTTCAGAGGCATCGAGCGGTATTTTACTAATTGTTGTGTTGTGTTGTGATTTTTTGTTTTGTTTAATTAAAATCTAACTTGGTTATAAACGACGCACACAATATTAACAGCGTGATATACTACGTTGATGGACACAATATTTATCTAGATCTATAAACAATTTAATTGGTTTAGTAATAACAGTTTAATAAACATTATAAGCAATACATAAATGAGAATTTCAGTTAAATTCCCGTATTAATATTATAGACATCTGCTTAAAATATCTTTTTTCATTACTTCAATTTTATAAATTCTAAGTGGCAATGAAGATAAATCATATTTTGCAAATTTCAACACAATATCAGACTAATAATAATTGAATCTTTACTGTTTCCTTGCCATTTTTTTAAAGAATAATAGCAGTGCAATTACGACAAAATGAAATAAAATCAAACGAAATTGTAAATGTCATTTATTTAGTACATTAAATATTATGAAAGAAGATTTAATCGTCCAGGCTAAATACATAATTGACACCCCTAAAGATCATTAAAATCATTCATTGTAATATTATAATTGTATTGTGTGTATATTGTTATCGTGCACTGTTTGAAAAATATACACAAATTATATTTGCAGAAAAAGAACTAATAAACTTTTATTCGTGGTGATGTCAACATTATCCACATTACGCTCTTTTGTGGCTCAAAGGGGAAAAATAATTCAGTCTTAATAAGCGTCTGATGTTATCAGTCACCTACGTTAATACAAACGAAATTAAATAATAAAGTTTAAATTTTAAATAAGCAAAGCATTTGGCTCGTACTACAACCCGATATATTTTTACATATATGTCTGTTACTGCATTGTTATCCATATTACCTCTGGATTAAACTCGACGTAAATATAAGACGAGGGCATCGCTGGAGATCTAACCTGTCGGCATAAATGATATGCCAAATTATTCTATAAAAGAGTCATATAATAGCATTTCGAGCTAATGCAATGGATTCACTGCTAGTTTGCGTGGTTATTTCATAATGTTATGTCATGCCACACATTCTATCAGTTTGTTTTTTTCTTTTATTTATAATGAGTTCGAACAATTATTACATTTTAATGACAAATGACGTCACGCAGTACCCAACAATTTTCAAACATATTTAGCCTTTCATGTGATTGTTTTCTACAAAAGATATAATTGTATATTGGGTTTGTCGACGGTCTAGTTATCATGATAACTTTAATGCCTCGATTGTTACATTACAATTATTACAATATTTATTCAGTATATTGCAAAATCTTTTCGAAACTTAACGATTGTTCTAAGCGATTCAACTATTGTGTTTAAGACAAATTTCTGTATAGTGTAAAGAACAATTTTTGAGAAGGACGTTTTGAATAAATATAAAACTTTGAATAAAAAGCATTAAGTGAGTGGGAGATATTTAACCCATTGAGTTCATTATTTGGATAAATTGTCAGGCTTTATTCAATTACTTCTGTTCTTGTGATCAAATTTGTATACATAATAATAACTTTATAACAGGAACCAATAGAAAGTAAAGAGGAAATTGAAATCAATATTAAATGTTCATATTATAGTCGCCCCGATTAACGGTATGGACTGTAACCATACTGTTTAATGCAGTTTAACTTGTGTATCTGTTTATCGGTCTTTATATATCCCGGTAAAAATACAGGTTAAATACTTGATCAAGCATTAGCTAAATACCTTCAATCGCAAACTGACATTGGAAAGGCACAAACGTTTGAACAATGTGCAGATTTGTTTATTGACATGAAACGTACATTTTTTAGGTCTGATTTCGTCTTGTTAACCGATGTTTGTAATTTTGTTCATGATTTTGTGTTGCGTTTATATAAATTTTATAATTATTACAAATAAAATATGATATTCTACCCTTTTCTTTTATTAACTAAAACTGAATGGAATATGAAGCATGATCCTTTTGCACATTAAAAGTACAAATGGCTGGTGTCTCACGACGAATCTCAAACAAAAAACAAAAGAGTTATTCGCCTAGGTTATTCTAGTCGTTATTGACCCAGAAGACCATTTTGCTCCTTTAAATTTTGGCAATATTATCCGCCTGTGGGAAGGAAATCTAATGAAACGCTAGCAAGCATTTCTACCCCCTGTGAAAGCCAAGTAACAATGCGTTAAATTTTGTTAAAAAGACACACAAACATGATACATTGTTTAAAAGATCTTATCGCTATTTTAAAAAGGAAAACATATAGACTACATTACACTTTGAACAAAGCCACAGAATAAAAATCTAAAAGAAATTATATTTATAGAATTGAAGATATTTTCCTGTTCGTTTATTAAAATTTTCAACACGCGAGTATGTGGTATTTTAAATAGTAATTAATAATTTTGCAGATTAAGAGCAGACGTAGAAACGTATGTAGGTTAAAAAAAACAATAAGATCTTTAATATAATCCTCAGTTATAGTGACGTAAAACATTTTAAATTAAATATTGCACATCATAAGCATTTTTTATTATATTTTATCTTACCTTTTGAAACGTATGTTGGAAATTAAAGTTTTTCTATTGTTATTGTAGTTATATAATTGAAGATGGACTGGTATTGCTTAAGAACTGTAATCAATTGTATTATGAGGCGTTTGTGACAATATTGTCAATATTATTAGATAGAATAGCAAGACTACTACCAATTTTAAGATTATTATATCAAGTTAAACTGTATTGATACCGAAAAAAGACCCACGATGCTGCTTCCGAACAGCTGTCAAATTCAATACATTATTTCAGTAATTAATGTCTTTTAAAATGCTATCGTTAAAATTAAAAGTTATTAATTTGAAGTACTTGTTAAATTGCACTAAAACATTTCATTATTAGGTAATACCAACAAAGGTTTAATTTAGAAAATGTCAAAATTTGATGTATTGCGTGCCAGTAAGTGAGTTGGACCTTATTTGATTTAATATTAAAAGCCCTCCCCAAAGCATCTTTAACTAGCTTGGTATATTTCCTATGTGTTGACATAAATTTCAGTTTTTAACGTCATTGTTTGAGTAACAATACTTTTACATAAGACTTCTAAAGAAAACAATCTTATTTCTTTCAACGTCAAAAAATAAAGCAATTTTAAAGCTTTAATTGGCGTGTACAATAGTTACTGAACTATTAGAGTACGTTTGTTACAATAAATAACCACGCCGACAATGGAGAGCCATTGCTTATCAAAGTAGATATGATTATCAACTCAAGGCCTGATAGAGGGGGTCTTATTTCAGGTACCGAATTAAGCCATAAATATTTATAAGTCATCGTGTCAGCACTGATCTAATACTGATTTATTAATTTGCGTAAAATTTAAAATAATGCACAGTGAGAAACTAGTGTTACGGAATATATTTAAGGACTTTATATGATGGCCTTTTATGAATATATATAAAACTGCGCAGCACGATGCGTTTATATTAACATGTTGTTCTTTCTAATCGAATGGAAACAACACAAATTTCGGTAAGCAATATTTCTGATATATTTATATATTATATCTAATTATAGGTTTTAACACGTTCCTTAGCATTTTTATGAAAATTTAGTTCATTTCTCCGTAACATAACGTACGATAATTTTTTTAATATATGAATCTAATTGGAAATTTTTCTTCATACATTGATATTTGTTAAATTTTTATTCATATTTCATTATTAAACTAGTATTTATATTTATATTGTGTACACAACGAATTACAAGATTAGTACAGTGTGCAACTATATTCATTTACATGCAACTTCAAAAATATGATGTTGCTGATTGATTAAGTGGTCATTGCTTAACATTGCGTAACGCGAGAAATAACTCAGATACATTCATGACGAGTTTAATTTAAAAAAGAAAGTAATTACAACATTTCGTTATGTTGTTTTTAATTATAACTGTGGCCATACAATGTACTCATGGCTATGCAAATGATGCATGAACAACGTTTTGTGTTTTATTCTTTATTATTTCTAATACCTTATCGTGATTCGCCCTCTGATCAGATTAGTAAGCAGCTTACAAATAATATTTATAAACAAATTAAGTCTAAAATATTATACAGGAATTAATTTACATGTGCCGCGACCGTTCAATATTTGGCAGAATTTCCAGACATATTTTATGTATCGAAAAGGGGATTTTCGAGATGGAATGTATATATTATATATATACTGTAAAGGGAGTCATAACTGGTATTAGGTTTGATATATGTGGATAAAACCGAACATATATAATTTCAATAATATAATTGTTTCTTCTGATCGGCACTTGTATGAAACTTCATGTGGAAATGGTTGTGCAAAAGTATTTACGTGTATTTTTTTAATTCATTCAAAAAAAACCCTGAATATTACTATTACTATTTCCAATTATTGACACCGAGTAATCTTTCCCTTTAAGGCGATACTAGGTTCGTTTGACTTCTGTTGACATACTGTAATCTGTTAAGAGGATAATCTGTTTTGTTTGTTTGTTTTATAGAAAGTAGAGTCTGCTACAAGCTTAATCACTAACATGTGGAAAAATCGGTCTATATTTTCATTAAAATTTATCAAGCAAAAGAACGGTGTGTGTTCTATGTATGATTTTCCCGAATGTGAAACAATAGTCGCATGTTTTTAGATAAAAGAAATTGATAATTTGTTTAAATCTGTCACTTTAAGGTAATGACTTTTTTTTTGATATGTAGATATTGCCCTGACGATCATTTATGTAACGTACAAGTTGCTATAGCTGGTTAAATTTTAACGTAATGGGACATAACAACAAACCTCTTAGCTAATCGCCATAAAATAGCTCTAACTGGTACAATTAATTGTAGTATCGGCTTGTTAATCACTTTTGCAGCCTCTATTTCTGTCTGTTGCAGTTTAAAGTAATATGCCACAAACCCTTAATTAAGGGGCAAAATTTAGCCAAACGTTGTAATTAAATCTATAAACCCAAAAGCAATATTAATAAAATAACAACTAAGAAAAAACTGGTATGGTCAAATTGTTCTGGTATTAAGGGCGATCCGAATAAACTATCGTAAATAATACATCCAGTGTAATTACTTTCTCGCTTACATTTGAACGATAAATTTCTTTATCAAATTTTCACCTGTTTTAATCAATATTGTTATGTAGTATAGTAATGTAATGGCCAAGGTTGGAAATGTATTGAATACATAATGAGGTGTACGTCTGATTGTGTTTACCGAAATAATGTATAGGTGTCAATTTTGGAAGTTTTATCAGCCCATAATTTATTTTGATTTTTCACGGTAAGGATTTTTCTATTTTCTTGTAGAAATCTGCTCGCTCAAGAGTGTCAACTGGGAAACGTCGACCAGGAACGATACAGGTTCATGGGATATCTCCAATGGAGCCATTAAACGAAGGAACAGAGGATAATAACTTAACAAAGGT
The DNA here is from genome assembly GCA_944474755.1 of Limnoperna fortunei. Classification (NCBI taxonomy): domain Eukaryota; kingdom Metazoa; phylum Mollusca; class Bivalvia; order Mytilida; family Modiolidae; genus Limnoperna; species Limnoperna fortunei. Next base: position 52,878,018 of record OX104111.1, on the reverse strand, counting down.
AGAGGAGGTAACTTTTCTCTTTCTTTTTAGTTTCTTATTTTTTCGGTCATTTTGATTGGCTTTGTCGCAGAATTTTGTTATTTGAATTTATTGTCTCAAGCTTTGTCCACACATTTCTTTCTTTGCTTTCTGATTTTTATCTTCCTTGATACGGCTTTTTCTTATTTATTGCAACCCATTGTCTATTTAAACTAGCAATTCACTTTAAATTAGAACAGCTAATATACAAATGTGGCTGTTTCCTTAATTCAAAGAATCGCTTTGGTCAGTGCAAAAAATTACATGTTATTAATTTTTTTTATTATTTTGACTCACATTTTTATTGACATTAATAAAAATCTTAAAGTCTGTGAGATGTTTTTAATTTCTCTAGATGTGAAGAAAAATATGTCTGCACAATACCCTTCGCTATTTTGTTGAGTAAATTATTTTGCAGTATTGATCATCTCTTTTGTAGACGGAAGGAAAGTTTAGTGTCAAAAGTCGTCCAGATAGTGGAATAGCTGTCAGCATGTCTTCCGGAAGTTATTCCAGTTATTCAAGTTCAGAAGCCGCAAAAGAACCACATGATGATATAGACGAAGCATGCCACACAGAATCATCAGATATATTATTTGAAAGAGTAGAGAAGGTATGATAATTGTTGTAATAATCAACAGAAAAAAAATGAAATGTCGTCATAGATACCAAGGTTATAAAATTTACAACGCCAGACTCGCGTTTCGTCTAATCAAGAATAATGAATTCTGCTTTAATTGTATACATGTAGTATCAAAACTAGAAATCATTCTGCAAGGGCATACATCAGGGTACATTGCGTGCAAAAGTTAAATACGCAGTGTAAATTAATATCGTTATTTCTTTGTAGTATTGGGGTTTTGTGTGTATTTTTTTAATTGAGAATATCATTTCCCTACCCGTTGATACACAGAAAAAAACGATTATCAATATCAATTATGTTGAGAAAGTGGGCCATTATCAATATTGTTTTACGATCTGTGTAAAATATTTCACACAGGGTAGCATATACCCAAAGAAACAGTTTAAACCTCATTTATAACAATACCTAATTCCATGTATGGGATTTATGGAATTAACAGTTACATGTAACTTGTTTCTTTATGTTTACAGGTAAAACCAGAAAACTACATTGATATTAAAAGTCTAGTGGCAGCAATAACTAAGGGTTTATCTAGTACGGATATTAAAGCTATGGCAATTTATCAGTGGCTTGTCAGAATCAGCTTTGCCAAGTACTCCAGAACTACCAAAAGAAACAGTGCACCATGCACGAAACTACGCCAATTATTAGACAAAAAGCTTACTTATGCTCAATTTTATCAGGATTTATGCAAGTAAGTTGCACATAGTTGTTCTTTATTATTTCATCTAAAAGATAGAAAAATATGTTGTTACCTTGATATGGAAGAGTACAAGATTTATAACCCTTACAAATTTTTTAACTAATAATAGTGTAATTATTATTTCCTTGTTGTGATTGAGATTTTTCTTCACTATTTTTATCAAAGTTTTCATACCATATATATATTGAATAGCTTTTCTTTAAAAAAACTCAGACATTGAGTTGAAATGGCATAGTCTTAAATTTACAAATTTTCATAACAAATAAGTGTTATCAGAAACATTACACGATGGGTTCATAAACCATACAATTAAAGATACCTTAAAGATATCGAGCTGTTCAGTAGTAATATACTTGAGATGACTCGAATATTGTAAACAAAATGAATTTCTCCTTGTTCCCGCTTTAATATCATTTATATTGTTTTCGTGTCTGTTTTTGCAACTGTTTTTATTTTAACGTTGTCATAATAAGTCGTTACCTGTCGAGACTTGGAATGTCGCTAACAGCTTGTATTACCTGCTTGTTGCCTTGTTTTCAGAGCTGCTGGAATAAAATGTGAAAAGATTGAAGGCTATGTGAAAAACAAAGACTATCTTCCAGGGAATACAGTGCAATCATCTAAATATTTACATACTTGGAATGCAGTTAGTATTGATGGACAATATAGATTGGTTGATCCGCATTTCGGAGCAAGAAAAGAAAAATATTTCATGGATCATTATTTTGCAACATCACCAGACGATTTTATTTTATCTCATTTCCCCAAGGAAAAGAAATGGATGTTAATGAATCAATCAATTTCAATCGAAGACTTTGAAGGCACTGTTAAAACGTGGCCAGCAATGTTTCACTTTAATATTCGTCCTCTAAGTATGAAATCTGTGATACGAACTTATGATGGCAAGTTAAGTGTGACTGTTTTGCTTCGAAACGTAGCTGTGATACCCCAATTAGAATATGCCGGTCCTGGTGCAGAATTAGAGGCCGATTCGCTGGTAGACAATATTGATGAAGAGATCAGAGACTCTGAAAATGCAGAAACATTCCATATAACATTGCCCCAAGAAGGAAACTATTATTTTACCTTATTAGCAAATATTTTTGAAGAAGAAATAGACGTGCCTGTATTTCAATATCGTATAGAATACGTGGATGAATTGTTGTGAGAATGAGTGTATGCCAGCATCGAAATGTTTCTATATTTAGCCAACATTCAGTCACTGTTATGCGAATTTGAAATATGTGTAATGAGTACAGAGTTTGTATGCTTGTCCATTTTTGGAAATAATCAAATTTCAATTTCAATTTCAGCTGAGGGCTAAACATAAACATCTATTTACATTTACATTTATTATCATTCACCGAACGAGCGAACGAGCAGGAAAATGTATTTATTATAAAGTTATGCATGGTCCTGTGGTTTTGAGGTGCCATACTATCATTTGTAATCGTTTTGTTTGTTTTTATTTGTTAAAAAAACTACTTTCATTTAATTATATCATCAAAGTATAAAACCGGTTATAAATGATTTAAGTACAATCTATAAAACATAAATTTAAATTACTGCTTGGACAATCAGTATCGATATATGCTAGGAGAAGTGGGATAAACTTTTTCAGTGAAATGTAGATAGTCGAAAATACGTAATTGTATGAATATGACCAAATTATCTTTAGTTTTGGTACTATTGTTAAATAGACTGGAATGTCTACTAAAACACTAAATGCAAAAAATATTTTCTGTCTTAAAACAAGATCCTATCATTCAGCATTGAATGAAATATAATAATTGGGCATAGAGAAAAATACAAAAAGATATGTAATGGTTGTTCTTGGTAGTCGTTATATATTCCTACCTCGTTTTTTATTCATATGCTGTAGTAGACCGGAGGATGGATGGAACAAAATTTTGACCACATCAATCGTCTTAATTCTATTTGATGCTAGTATTTTATAATCTCTGAATTATTTTCTATCTTAATTCTCTCAAAATATGTTACTTAACTTTATTAATATATTCAAACTCGTTACTGTAATTAGATGACCATACAAAGATAGAAAAAACTACAACGTTGTAAAATCAAATACTATTGAAATTGTATTGAGAAGTAATGAGCCAAGGTAGACTTTTGTTCCACCCTTTCTTTGTTAGAGTTTGTTGTGTTTGTATCAGCCAAATCAAAAAGTCAGTTTTGAAGGCTGGGACATACCATATCAGTATTGATAATAAGTGCTCTTAATTCTATGTTACGTTGTGTTTAAATAGATTTAGAGTTTTATTCCGCATTTATTAATTTTTACATTATCTTTTGTTTCATCACAAGTGCTATATTTAAGAGACATACATTTAATGTGATCTCGTATTAAACTCTTTGCTTTTGTTTTTCCTTTCCTGATGCACAATTTATCCGTAACTCCTTCTTTGTAATCGTTAAATCAAAAAAATTCGGAAAATCCGATTAGCTTTATGGAGAAACAATAACTAAACTTAATTTAAGTATGTATACAAGTAGTTAATAGGTTTATATACAGCAAATCTCGAAATCTAAAGGTATGTCTTACAAATGGAATTAAAATTAGCAAATAATTACCTGAACATCAAAAATGTGTTTTCACATTTTTCTTCATTGTAAGTGTTTGGTTTAATACTTGTATATGTGTATCAAACCTATTACAAGTTTTTTTCTGCTATTCACGTTGTTGTGAATGTTATTCTTTCATTTTAACTTAAATTGCTACTATGTAATAGAAGCTAGACTTTTTCTATCATGTTCTTTTCATTAATATTAAACTGTGATACAATAAATGGTCATTTATGCATCCATATTTATTAAATATATTGTTGCTTAAATAAAATGTTCTTCGGAAATATGCGTGTTAATTTTAATTTTGTGTTATGATAGTTTATAAATCTATGGGCGTTTTTCACTGAAAAAATGTTATTGTGTTTGCTTGTTTCTATAATTGAAGGTAAAAACAAAATACCGAACACCGATGAAACTGTCAAAATCCACAAATCAAAGTTCGAGAAACCGGCGAACTCCAGAACCAACAACCAAACATATATTTACTACAGCACTGGTCCTGACTTTGTACAGGCATTTAATCTGGCATGCCAAACCTTACGCTTAACCTCACTTTCAGCAATTTTTCAGCTTTATCATAAAGCATAGTTTTTATTTGGAAAGACGAGAGAGTACCACAGTATCAACCATCCACCGTACGCATGTAAACCGGCTATCAGTGTCTATTAAGATTGGAGTCGAGCGCACCCTGTCTGTAAGGCTCAAACTTGTAACCTCATTGTTGGAATATTGAAAACAAACAAACGAAAGGATTTTTTTTAAATCGCATATTCAGAAAAAAACAATGAAAAAACACAATTATACAGTACAAAATTAGTACTTTTGGAATCGAACATAAGCAATATCGAAATGTTGCCAACTTTTTAGACAAAGAACAAACTAAATGCATGATATATCATTTTGTCTCGACAGATATAGAAGACCGTTTATCTGACTATTCAATCTTGTCTTGTGTCAAAATCTTCACTGGATTGAAACGGTTATAATGGTGTTTAGCGTATAAATTAGGTTGAAACCAAGACAAGTATAGGGAAACATTTGGTTAATTAGGAACCGTATTATTAGGTAGTGAAACGTTATCTTCGTAAATTGAATAAGGTCAATTGTTAACAAGTTACTAGTAACAACTTGAACAAAGGTTATTTTTAATCATGCAATTACAAGTTCTGTAATTATGTTAAAAGGAGATATCAGTTTCAAGAAGAACATTTTTTTTCCAAAATTAAGCATCAATGCCATGAGACCAGATTTAAAAGTTTGTTAATACGAGTAAAACTAGACAATATATAAGCTTGCCCGTACATTTTAATCACAGTTCGAAAGATTGTTTGTAGGTTTGTTTGAAAATTGCTTATGCCAATTTCAGCAATTTTTAAGCTATGTCATGGCGTCCAGTTTTTGTTTTGTGTGGGGGGAGGGGTTAGGCAGCCAGAATAATTGGAGAGAACCCCGACCTGCGGTCAATCCGAAAACATACACAGACAACAACAAAAAAGAAAACAAGAACTCTTATTAAAACCACTATAGAGTACCAGTTACTCCTGAAGGCTAAGTTTGTCTTAAATCATTGACAACATTCGTCTTGTTTTCTTCTAGTTACATAGAGCCAAGTCGATTTGTAGACTACACTATTGAAGTTGCATTATGGTATACATCAACCATTTGAAAACTTTAATTGCATCAATCAACACGTTGCTGGTGATTATCTACCCAACTATTTTTTGGTAGATATATGTTTATCTGGAGCATAGCGTGCCCCGAACAGATTGCATAACACAATAAATGCAAGTCGCAGAATAGATCATTGGCAAAAAACACTGGCTTTTAAGTATATTATTCAAATGGCCTTGTTAATTGATAAAAGCTTGTAAATCAGTGTTTACTAAAATTTTGTACAGACTTTTGTTTAATTGTATAATTGACCATTTGTCATACCTAGATTCGCAACCCGTTCACTGCCGCCTATCAGACAGTAGTAATGCAGGCTTTGGTATATAATTCATAGTTTATTATTATACATGGCGCAACCATGACTTTAAATCTATATGCATGCAAAAACATACGTGTTACTATTTTACATTACTATAAAGACATCAAACCACCGACACTTATTATACAAGATCAACACATGCATTTAAAATAATACAGCGTTTAAAAGGGTGGGAAATGGAGTTATGCCAGATCTTATGCGGGGCTAGGGCAAGTTGTCCTTGTGTTTATTTGTTTTGTCTATAAATGTACGTTTTACAAGTCACGATTGTAGAAGGTTATTTGGTAAAAAAATTAAACAGTATTGCACTGAAAGCCAGCATATCGATCGATTTGGTTTCATTCATATTTTATTTTTCACCCATTGAAGCAATATAACAAATGCACGCATGAATATCTTAAGTTCAGATGAGGTCAAATATTATACTGTTTTTGCCTCCTTGTGACACTGACAAAGGCTTTAGTTGTAACGACATCAATCCTGTCTTGACCACCCAGAGATTGTGATCAATTAGAACTGTTATTTTGTGTTATTTTGCTGAATGTCAATAATTTTAACAAGTGGTAAAAATTGATTTTAAACAATACTAAACAATAATTTTCTTATCAATTTCCGCTTATAAACCTATCTTGGCTGGGATTGGTGATCTTGGTACAAACAATATATCATTTATATTACAAAAATGAGTATAAACAAATTTACTATTTAAATAATTCTACTATATGGGGGTTACCTCGGTGCATTCGCGTATGGAAAACACACGCATAGAAACAACTGATGATGTTACAAGCTCTGTACTATTAAAAAATCCCTGGTTTCAGTACAATTCAATCTTTAAAGAAACGTGGTGGGTAGCATTTGTTTCCCATTTTATCAATGTTTACTTCATAAATTAAGCGTCATCTTCGATGATCATTCCCAGAGAATCCCCAACCCGTTTTCTGTGCTTATTCTAAGCAAGAATTTTTTGTGTATATTGTACTTTTGTTTATTTGTTGTCTATTATTTTTGTGATTTGTTGTTCTAGTTATTAGAGACTAATTGAATTGCGATGTTTATCGTTCCTGTATGTAAAATTATTGTTTTTCAGATTTTAATTTTCCCATGAGCTTATACGTATAAGTTCAAGCTCGATTCAGAGTCTTGCGTAATAACGTAAATCGGTCAATTGATACTGTCGTCTTTGACCGATATATTGTTGTTTTTTTATTGAAATTTTTGTGAAAGTGTCGTCTTAAATTTGAACACTATTAAACCTTGATTTAAGCCATAAAAAAAAAATTGCAAAGAAACCGACAATACAGTTAGAGTCGAAAATAAAATCCCAAAAATGTAGACAACATGCGCCACACTCAACATAAACAACACCCCTCCCCCCCCCCAAAAAAGCACAAAAAGCGAGTAACACGAACACAATACAAACCATAATATATATTTGAAATACATTTTGTATTTTTCTTTTGAAAATTAAACACAGTACATGTAATTAAATTCCACTTTGATTGCTTTGATACATTCAGTATTAAATGTTGTATGTGAAATCATCTAACAAGTGTCCATTTTATTCTCGCGACGTGTGAGAAACAATTAAATGTAAAAAGGAAATACGGTCTGGACATGATTCCCTTGCCTCCTTAAATAAACCCAAAAGTACATCTATATAGCCAGTAACTGCTGAATGTAAAATACCCTAAAAATTGAAATTGTTGACTTGTACCTATACTTATATGATAGTAAATATTCACAATTGGTACTAAATGTCGTGTTAAATCATTAAAGGAACCTCATGTTTCATAAAATGCTGACAACAAACACAATTTACTTTATGTGGAAAATAATAATATAAACTTCACAACCTTTAATGACCTTTAACACCTCAACGTGTATCGGTTTTATGTGGACCTTTAAACTCTGTTTTGCAGTCTCATTTTTACTTTTTGCAGCGTCATTTTTTAAGACAACAATAATTAAAGTACATCTTACTGATCGAGTTATGCTATATTTTAAGAATTTAGCAATGTATACGATACAGTATGGTTTGATATATGCATTAGCCAACGCTAAATGCAAAGTCCTAGCACACATGCCAGTTGCAATAAACATCAATGGTGTGCGCACTTCTCATAGAAAGTCATCATTGCGACACTGATTGTTTGTTTGTTTGAATGTTGTTTAACGCCACATTCAGGAATTTTTTCAGCTATATCATGGCGTCCAGTTTTTATTGGGGGGAGCCGGAGTACCCGGAGAGGACCCGACCTTCGGTAGGAAAAGCTACCTGCAGTGAGACACGAACCCGCAATCTCAGTGTTGACAGACCATGTGATCAAGTAAAGTACCTTATAACCACTCGGCCACCGAGGCCCCTGCGACACTGATGGACGCACATTTACCTCTGAGAGAACATAGTTTGTTAACTAAAGCATAACTTATAAATCTGCTATTACGTCTTTAAGTGATTAGTTGAATCATGTTTGTGTTTGGATTATGACTTCTCGTATGATCTTCGCGTGCAAAAGCATTTAATTACTACTTCAATTCGTAGAGGATATATATTCAAAAGTACATTTAATTCTTTAGAAGCATTGCAGTCTTCTCCAAATGTACTTCACCACACAATATAAAAGCTGCTATGTTATTAAGTAGTCCGTGCGAGACCGTTTCACGGTAGTCGAGGGCGTTAAAAGCAAGGTCTGTCTCAGTATGAAAAAGCAAGGTCTTCCTCAGTATGTTTCAAGTTAAGTGGCTGAATGCTAAGCAACAATCAATCAGACTGTCAATCGATCAATTTCTATGTCTTATTTATAGACATTGACCTACAAATAAAGGTCGCAAAATATGCTAAAATGGATTTAATGAATCATTTAGGTGTTTTATTTGTTGTTCTATACAGACTGTAAAGTTAAAGACCATTTAACACAATTCTGGTATTATGCCATCTTTTATTGTTGGTATTGACAGTCTGCTCATTTTTCGATAACCAAAGAAAATCGATTTAGTTACGCACAGATAGCTTAATCAATTTATCTGCTATTCAAATCAGAATTCAGAATAATATATTACCATTCATGTCAACCTGATCTTAAACAAAAGTACCCTTTTCGTTGTGAATGACATATTAATAATTTGGCGTATTTTACGCCTTCTACGTCTTGTGAATAAAGAAAAAACATCCATTTGATACAAGTCGCGATTTCCGTGTCTCGAACTTCTTTTAATTTAGTTCCATGTTTCATTTCTTTGAGACATGAATTTGACTCCATATTTTGTATTATTTTTATAATCGAAAATCGGTAAATTCACGGTTCACATTAGCGTTACTATCAATCATTTTCAAAAGTTAATTAAAAAATTAGTATACACATACCCGATATTTTTTAATGTTAGTGCGATCCCTTAATGCGATTGTGCAAGGTAGATCGATCTTTATGACATAACTTTCTATAAAAAATACACACACTTAGATATCATCGATAAGAAAGCGCATTGTCATGAAATCCCTTTGACTTTATTACAGCATGTGGCTATTATTAACAAATAAACCATCATTAGTTAAAATTTGACATTTTAAAGGCATTTCTTTCATGTATTTTTTATATAGTGCATGTAAGTGCACCGATTATATCACATTTAATGTATAATTTGGCTCTATGCGTCTTGATTTTGGAGACTCGGTGGTCGAGTGGTTAAAAAAGTTCGTCTACAATTGATCACGTGGTCTGTCAACACCAGACGGGTTCGATTCTCACTGCATTCAGGTGTTCTCGACTCCTATCTTAATTGACAAGAATTGACAGTTTTTCTACCGAAGGTCGGGGGTTTCTCCGGTTACTCCAGCTTCCTCCCCCAATAAAAACTGGATGCCATGATATAGCTTAAACATTGCTGAAAGTGCCGTTAAATAATATTCAAACAAACAAAAACGTCTTAGTTTAATTAAGTACATCTACAATTTACTTTCAATTATTTAATAAAATTGCATCTTTTCTTTGCAAACACGATGCACTCATTTCTTGTGTTTGGATATACAAATGGACCACTATATGGATGTTATTATTTTAGCAAACTATGCAATATGAAGAAATGTTGATGTTGACATTATCAACCAAAGAACGTTTAATAAGGAAGAGTGATTTTATAGTATAATTCCTGGTCGTGACTTTAACAAATTAAAGCATTTAATAGATCCTTTACACCTGCTCCACAATTATTATTAAAATACTTGAATTTGTGCCAAAGATTTTAATACAACTTTCTAAATTAAAATTAAGTTCACGGTTTTACCACAGTGCATGAAGTGGACCATGGGGCTTCAGACTCTCGTATGTTTCATTAAAATTATCGATGCTCTTCTTCGAATCTTGATAATTTTACGAAAAAACATTATGATGATGCAGAATAGCCTGCCTCGAGGAATCTTGTAAAAAAATGTTTTTTGGATCGTCCATTAACAAAACTTTCTTCATCCAACGTCCTTTTAACAGGGTTTTTTGGGTGTGGAGGTGGAGCTGGGGTGGGGGTAATTGTCAGTTTTATCGTCCGCGTATTTATATAATACAAACCTTATCTACATATTTTACATCTTTGAACTATATAAGCAGTCTGTGGGGGAAATTCCTACAGTTAAATCTTAGCTTTTAAGCATGATCGCTGCATAATTAATAACGACGCTTAGTAACAATTTCAGATCATTTCAGCGTTAATATATGCTTAATCTAAATTAGCATGAACATTTAAACAATGCTGTTCTAATTTTACTTAATAAATTTTACGTTTGTAATTATTACTAGCGACTCAAATAAAGAAGACTAATGGAATACACGTGACTGTTATGTTTTATATTTCTTTTATTTTCATGATATTTAGAATCATTAAATTTTTTCGATGTCAGTTACTAAGGACGCACATCTATTTCTCTCCATGGGTAAATAAAATTAGGTAAACAAATTTAGACTTGTCTACACAATTTACTTAATTTACTTATTTTAAAAAATCTTCTGTCATGCTGCAAAATATGCTTATCTCTATATTTGTACGTTTAAACCTTAAGGAAGACCTTAAGTATATACCCAACACTGTGTTTGCTGCCTTTTTCTGGTTTTTTCCGTTTTTTTTTCTCTTAATTTTATGTTTTGTTTTGTTCACGTGATTGTCTATTTATTACTTTTTACGACTTAGCTCTTATAGTCTCGTCAGTCCGTTAGGTATAGACATCTTAAACCACTAGACCAATGTCAAGCATACCTGGTATTGACGATCCGTTGGCCTCGCCATTCTACAAGAATGGCCGTGGTAACTTGGCCAATTCCTCTTCATTTTTTCAAGAAAACAAGCTCAAATATATATTCATGTTTTCATACTTTTTGCTGAATTATGCAAATTAGGGTTGTTTTGACAAAAAATTTAATATCTTTTGTTTAAATATCGGCAGACTAGTTTGAACCACATTGTCATCCCTAGAAGGTTTCTTAAGTAATTATGTCTGACAGCCCCTCACACTAACCAAGAACGCTGTTTTTGTTCCAAAGAGACAATCGTTTACTTGAAAAAAAAGAAGTTGTTTAATATATAGACAAGTCATAAAACAACAAGTTTAGTCTTAGTCGCATCAAAACTAAATATATTTCATCAGCTATACATCCATATGAAACGAATGTCATGGCCTCTGTTCTTGTGAAAAACAAATCCTTTGTCACCCCTGTGTACACGAGCGAGTCACTGTCAGTTTGTATGCTGCCAAGTTCAGTCAATGTTCCCGTTTCTGTTTTAACCTAAGCTATTTTTTCGGTCGTAAGTGTGAGATTTGTCTGCGGACAAACAACATGTTTTTTGACTCGCGTACGTTTTCTGTGCAAGTAGATGCATTTATTTCAAAATCTTTTTTCATGTCCGTTTCCATAGAGGAACATGCTTCATCATCTAATCTACGTCGTTTGCGCGGCATTTTCTCGAAGTTTGGGTCGGGGGCGCCGTCTGAGAAGCCCACAAATACTGTGTTTTTTCTGTTTAATGCCTTTGTCCAATGAAGCCTGTCTTCATCATTTCGGGCATGACATGCAATTTGTATGGAACCAAATAAGCAGTCTGTATGTTATAAGTCTGCCGTCCAACGCTTTTTAGACTGCTAGTCCCACGCTGCCAAAAAAGTCTAAAAAAGCGTTGGACGGCAGAGGATTCTCTGACTTCATGTTTTTGTCCATGTAAATTACACAACGTTTAATTTACGGCGATTATTTGTACAACTATTAACGGCACAAGATACACCATCACCATCATTTTAAAAACAAAAATATATAAATATATGATATACTTTTACTTATGTTTGTTATTGATAATCAATATAGCACGAGCAATTTATTCATGAATACTATGGCTGACGCTCCACGTGACTCATTAATGGCAGCGCACATGCAGCGAGAGATAAGCGATTGATAAACCCGTCTATATTTCGAAATTATTTAAATGATACTTTGTCGATTTTGGCAAAAATAAGTCAAATAATCATATTCACTAAAACTACATGCTAATTCAAACAAACTTGGTATTGATGATCGCCAGAATGTCCTTTATTAAACTGTATCCGAAATCAAAATAAAAAAAAAAAAACAAAAAAAAAAAAACGGAAAACCCTTGGCTCATTCCGCTTTTCAGCAAACCAATCTTTTTTTTCTGAAACACCAATACCGTGGCCGATTTTCTTAATCAGTCTTGAATAAATATATCGTGTTATTAAACGTCTCTGCTTTTTGAACCAACTTCGTATGGATGAGCCTTTGAAACTCCTTAACCAAAATAGCCGCATTCTATAGCTGTTACTAAACGGTTACTGGCAAATAAAAACACTTTTAATTCGATGCTGTGCATCATTCTTGTAGAATTTTGAAATTTAACTGTGCGTAGGGGTTTATACTACATTATTCGTTTATACTATTTTTGTGACGTGTAGTTACGGTAAGCGATGAGCGGCTCATTGGAGACTGGTTTTTTTTCGTACCTTGGTGTCGTCAGCGTTTCCGTAGTAGTCAATAAGAAAAATAAACGTAACCTCATTCATCGTCTGCGTTACCGTAGTAGTGAACAAGAAAAATGAACGCAACCTCGCCACGCAAGTGAATCATAGCGGTGATAATACCTCTACATAACACATTCGGGGCTCGTATGAAAATTATGGACTGATTAACTTTTAAAATAAATCATTTTTAACCTTGTATTTCACTAGTCTTTTCCATCTATTTCTGGTTTCTTAATCCCTACTATTTATGAAAATTTAATTAAAGGATCAACTGTTAATTCTTTTTCCGTCGAATTAGGTTTAGGAATTATAGTTCATGTACATTGTTAATTTATTATATCAAATGGCTGAATGTCACGTTTAAAAAGTTACTGTCAGTAGAAAACTTTCGTGTCCTGAAAGGATATTGTTTTTATGAAATTAAACTCATAAAAATTTTAAACATTTTGACAAAACATGTAAATAAATTTTACCACAAGTTCACTACAAAATATGGGAAAACATGAACATTTTCCAAATTATAATAACTATAAAGGTGTCCTTGAAATCTGTTTGTCCTGGCAATAACCGATTGTACCAGCCGCTAGAATGTATTTCTATAAACTTTGCATAATTGAATTTCCGATTTCGTCCATTATGACACAATTACAATAGGATCCAATTATCAATCATTAATGTGAGAGATCTTTGGCGACACATTATGCGCAGGCGTTAACTTTGATGACTATTCTACAACTTTGCATATGTTTATTTGCAAACTACTTGTGTTTAACTATCCAACAAAGATATACAATTAAAAATCCCATCAGAATTGATGCCATTGATTTGTGAGGCCGTTCGGAATATAGAGGGATGTGATTTGAAGCTATTTTCAGACAGTTTTTTTTTCAATCGTGTATATAAGTTAATTAACGGAGAACGCCATGGTATCTGTATGGATCCGATGACCAGTTTAACTGAATCAAATAACGCTTGATTTGATTTAAACATATTTTATTTGCATAAAATACAAAAAGGTATTAGACACAAGTATTCCCTACTTATGAAGTCTTCACCTATACAATACAATAAAAATAAATCTATAGCATTTATGGCATGCAAATCGAAATAAGTTGATAAAATATATAGCTTAATTTGAAATAAAAAACAAAAGTCTTAACAAAACAAATAAGTAAGAAAGAAACTGAAAGAAGATAATAAATAAAGATAATACAAGGAAGGGTGTGTGTGGTGTGTGCTTGTCTGTCTGTCTGTCTGTAGACATGTAAAATTGATTAAACTATGAGAAACCTTTTTGTTTTACTGATGAAAGAAAAGACATGCGGTAGTACGTTTTCATATTGTTCAGTTAAAAGTGTGTTAGATTTACCAAGAAGATCGAGATCAAGACTACCCTACTGTATGACCCAATTGAGATCGCAAAGTAGTTTTTGTCATTAACGCTTTGAGTCAATCATTGTTGTGTCGCGCGAATATTACTCGGAAACTGGACACCAATTGATAATCAGTCAAAAAGAAACCTATTTTTTATATGATCATTTATTTGTTTTATAATACTGCTTCAAGGAGTTAAGAGTAGACAACTTGAATTTAAATCATATTCCGACATTGATCTGGTTAATTTTTACAATTTAGACCTTCATTTTACATTAAACCTATTACTGTAAGACAAAGTTTCCCAAATATAAGACTCATGCCAATGCAAAGTACATATACGTGAATACAATTGATGATGGTGACTTTTGTAATTAATTGCGTAATAGATGGATTGCCTAACGTCTAGTGAGGAATATTTGCTGTAGCCATTTTTATGTTATTCGGGACGAGAACAAGTTAACTGAGAGCAAAACCGTGCTTATTCCGGTTTTACTTCGTGACACCTTGGGAAGATATATTTGATTAACGACCAATTACCACACGTTTTAAAAAGTTTATTCTGAATTCCACCGTCTTTATTTTATTACTACGTGAAACCAAATGCGGTTTATTCAGCGACATTTCAATAAAATGGAAGCAATGCCAGATAAGATTTCGTTAAGACTGAAAAATGTGTACCACCAAACCACTATCGAAACTTTTGACCGCTGTTTTAACAGCAAATGAAAATGGGGCTTCACGAAATCTTGGTATGCATGTTGGAGAAGAAAGAAAAGACAATGTTCCAGACATTTAATGTTACATTCCGCTTTATTGATGATGTCTTGCTCTTTGAACATGCTGAATCTAGGTACTATTTGCATTTAATTTACCCTAGCGAGCTTAAAATTGAAGACAACACAAAAGCATTTCGGTCGGACTTTTACTTCAACCTACTTCTTGAAATAGGCTCGAGAAAACTACAAACAAGACTTTACGACAAATAACAGATAGACAAACGTGATGACTTGAACGACCAATTGTCAACTCTACGTTCATCGATAGCAATATTTAACATTAAGCTCTAGTTGCTTGGTTGGTTTTCTTGCTATTTTTAATATTAATATGCTAAACTAACTTCTTTGAATTTAATTACTTAAATACGACTGTCATTTCTAGCGTAGCATTTTACGCCTTTTGGAAATTCTTGACATCGCAATGTAATTATTGAACTAAATAACTAGTTAACTACGATTAAATATAAGAAAACCAACCAAAAACGAATGATTTTTTCTTAAGTTCCACTACAAGTGAAAGGATTTGAAAGGGAAAAAAGGCTGCTGAAAACAAAACTAAACAAATCTTAGTATATGTTAGAACGAATAATCGTACCCTCGCTATTTTTGTTAATCCGACTAATCACAAAACTAACTTCGGATTATAACGGCAGTAAAATTCGGCATAAGTAAATGTGAAGAAATGTTCCACGAAAGGATTCAAAATTGAAACCAACTTGTACAAGATTATTCATGTGATGAATCTCCAAAAATTTTCGATTCTGTTCAGTGATCGGACTCTTCACAACTCGTGTCCATCAACTGTACCATCATGCAAGAAAACTAGGTCTGTTTTTAGTGAAAAAAAGACGTAATTTACTATCAAACAGGATAAAGCCGGTTTGCGTTCCATTGACATCCTTTCTTACATGTTGTCGCTATTGTTCTTAAATAAAAAAACAATTTGGCATTTATGTTAACTTGGTTAATTTTTTAATTCGTAGTGTATAATTACGGGTTGTTTGGACGACTTCTTTATTTTAATAATGAACACCTGGGGAAAATATAACTCAAGTGACCTTGTAAAATGCTATTTTCTGCATGATTCCATTAAAAGTACAACGTTAATAGAATTATTATACTTCCTACCAAACTGTTAAATCACAGTCATGGGGAAAATTTACCCACAGAAATGTTTCCGTTCACTTTTTAGTGTTACCGGTGCATGCTATCAAAATATAGCTTTTCTTTAGCGAATCGAATTTACAACGCTAAGACACCATGACACATATTCGCTAGCAAACTCTAGCATCCAAAACCAATTAGCAATTACAGATTTTTTTTACAGGTAATCTAATTCAAAATTTAAAATTATTATATATGACAAAATTACTTGAAATACAGTCGCGGGAAGTAAATTGTATTTAGACATCTTAGTATTTTTGTGTTACGATTTTGCTGTTAACTACTAAGCTACTCAGACAAGGGTTTATTTTACTTAGGCTGATGTTTTCCCTCGCGTCAATTGATCATTATAGGAATTTCACGTCTCAAATATGACCAGAAATTTTTTTCACGGGAAATCTATTTCTTGATTTGACCTTTTCTTATACATGACAAGGACAAATAGTATCTCATTAGAGGCAGGCAGTGCGTACTCCTCCGGAGCACATGTGTGCACCCATGGCTTTTATTAGGCGAAAGACATATTATATCCATAATCTTGTAATCTAGGATTATGGCTAAAAATATATTATGGCTAGCTAATTATACGATAGTCGAATCTTTATATGACTAACGAACATCAATTTAAGATAAGTAATTCTTATGTGTTTGGATTACTTACTTTCTGTTTTTGTGTTTTTGTTTTTTATTTATTGTTGTGTATGTTTGTCTAATCGTGTCTTTCGGTTCTTGTTATTTGGTCGACTTCCTTTTACTTTTTTCCATACATGCGCGAAGCAGGAATTGCTTCCCCTCCCGGAGCACTTGGACTCACCCTTCTTGAGTGGGTTTTGTGTCAATCAGGTTTAATCGATTTATGTTGTGCGTAAGTCTGTTTTCCTACCGCAGGTCGGGGGTTCTCTCCGGGTACTCCGGCTTCCTCCAGAAGCATTGGAAAGAACTTGTCTATATAATACATATTGCAAATTAATGTTCTATGTTCTATGTATTGGAAATGAAATTGCCGATTTTTTTTATAAATTTGAGATACAAAAATATGGAAGTTTAATAATGCAACGGAAAATAGCTAGACTAGCGGTTTTAGAATATGGTAGGTTTAAATGCGTTTCATTTCGGGAAAACGCACAATCGGGTTTTGCTTGCGTGCCTGTTAAAGCGCGACAACCGCTATTTAAATAAGTATTTGTAAATCAACCCATTTTTATCTTTCGAAAATAGCGAATGAATTGATTGATTGATTGATTGATTGATTGATTGATTGATTGATTGATTGATTGATTGATTGATTGATTGATTGATTGATTGATTGATTGATTGATTGATTGATTGATTGATTGATTGATTGATTGATTGGTTGATTGATTGATTGATTGATTGATTGATTGATTGATTGATTGATTGATTGATTGGGTGTTTGCTTTATGTCCAGCGAGCAAGCTAAACAAGAAGCAGAAATTTTGAAATGCCACTGGAAACGTATATGTATGGGTAGGGCGGAAAATTTGTAGATTTTTTGAAGCGTCTACAATGAGCCTACTCTTATCGACATCTACAAAAGGGGTCTTTAGCGTGCAAAAAACCGCAGCTATCTCCAAGCACTTTACTCACTGGTCCGCGTTCAAACTTCGTATTATGACAATTAACCCTCCAACGAGAGGCCGGCATCCCTTACCTGAAAATCTGTAAGGTATTGATGTTGATTTGTTGATTACCAAGAGCATCATGAAGTTGTGATGGTTACATCCATAGACAACTTTATATTTTTAATAATTGGTTATTGTGTGTTAAAATGTTTATATGACGTATGTTTGCAATCAAGACTGTGACAATAACGAAATACCGTATAAGTGTTTTTTTCGTCGTGATTTAATTTTCGCTATATATTAGCGGTAAAAGTTGGAACGCGAAATATTAGTATCAGTAGAGTTTGTCATTCGGATTACGGACTGCGAAAATTACATTACGCACAACAACAACAAAAAATCAGACAGGTTTTTGTAACAAAAACGCTGATTTTTTTTCCCACGCGAAAAAAACCACTTATATTGTATTCCAACTTTATCAATGAGCTGAACAAGGGTAAAACTCAACGTAACACTCAACCTTGATTTTAATGCAAATAAGTATGCACATAGAATTGTTCTTGGCAATGATATTAAGATTACTATGAATCATAGAAATTATTTTGTAGTTTAAGCTGTTTTAAATTTCACTGTATAATCTTATGTACTAATATTAAGTATATACAATAAAACTAATTTTGCCCAATACCTGTTGTACTTATTACAACGCTAAATTGTCTTGTTGTTCAGTTTCATCTTTCTTAATTGTTTTGTTTGTTTTTAATTTATGTAACTGTATTATTAAATTTGCTTGATGCATTCGCAATTCTTTATAGAATGGCACTCGTATTTGTTAATCTATTAATACTGGAATATCTTTTACTTTGTGCATAACTTGTATATATGAAATGCACGTGGTGAGACTTTAATAAAATATTGAATCTGAATCTGAATCTTCAAACTTTGAATTTTCTTAATCATTATAAACATTTAACAGGTGCATTTAATACACTTTTTTCACCTTTGAACACCAATCACACCTAAAGATGAGTTCCGACTGATACATAGACAAATATATTTTATCAAAGCCTCACCTCTATACAATTATATGCAATAAGTATTTACACAAAATATATACAAATGTAATAGAATGAAAAAAATATAAGAACATTGAGAACCACTCTTAAATGAGTTATGATAGACTCTATAACATTAACATATAAAATCTGTGAAAAATAATATTTTAAAAACAACGTATTACATTTTTATATCAAATCACTATGATGTTTTTGTCATAGTTTTGGAGGATTTCTTTTTTTTTTACGTAAAACATGTAAACATATATTTCTCTGAGTATGTTATATTTAAGGAATAAAGCGCGCTTGAACATTTATAGAGCAAAATATTGCTATTATCATGTGTACTTTAGCTAATGTGTTTTTTAGACTTGCACATCGAATATGACGCTATTGGTCAACTCGGAACACAAGAATATACGAAAATCGAGACAATCATACAGATTTGAAGTTAATAACTGCTTCAATTAAAGATCGTTCTGAAGAATGGCAAAGCTCCTGACATCGATAACTTCAATGCAGAATTGTTCAAAGTAAACCCTTCATTAAAAGCTAAAATACTTCAATCATTATTCGTTGATATATGGAAAGAGAGTGCAATAATGGTATAATCATCAAAATACTAAAGAAGGGTGACCTCTGTATCTGCAACATTCTTCTATCAATATCAAGTAAGATCCGAGCCAAATAAAAGAATATAAAATGCCATAGATAGTAAGTAAGAAACAAACAAGCAGGATTTAATTCGCAAACGATAGGGGTGTACCGACCAGATTTTTATTCTTAGAAACATGATACATGTAGAACAATGTAATGAATGGCAACGACAACTCCACATAAATTTTATAGATTTCGTGAAAGCTGTTAACAGCATTCCCAGAAATACCGGGGTAGTTTATGGAAAATTGTAAGATCGCATGGTATCCCAACTCACCTCATCAATCTTGTTCAAGCTTTTTATGATAACTTGGAATGTTCAATGGAAATACTGATCTATACTTCCCAGTTAAAACTGGTGTCAAACAAGGATGTGTAATGTCATCTACACTCTTGATAATTGCAATAGATTGGGTTATGCGCCAGACCACAAATATACCAAGAGACATGAGATGTTAAACCATCACATTTTTTTGTAGATCTAGATTTTGCGGACGCCTTAGCAACGCTTTCTCATACTCACCAACATTTAAACAAGTGTGGACACAGAAAAACGTCTCGCCTGCATTCCGCATCAGTAACGAAAATAAATTTCGTCATAAGCATTACGTAAATAGCATTAAATATCAGCAGCGGCCTGTATACAAAATATTGTCACCATACCCTGCATAGTTACAGGGGAACAGCCGTAACCCAAAAACTTTAACGTAGTCGCTGGACCGTGAAATTGAGGTCAAGGTCAGGTGGAACCTACCAGACAGTCATGTACTATTCATCAGCAACCTATATACCAAATATTATCATCCTACCATGCGTAGTTACAGAGGAACTATCGTAACCCAAAAACTTTAACGTAGTCACTGGACCGTGAAATTGAGGTCAAGGTCAGGTGACACCTATCAGACAGTCATGTACTAGTCATCAGCAACCTATACACCAAATATTGTCATCCTACCATGCGTAGTTACAGAGGAACTGTCGTAACCCAAAAACTTTAACGTAGTCGCTGGACCGTGAAATTGAGGTCAAGGTCAGGTGACACCTACCAGACAGTCATGTACTAGTCATCAGCAACCTATACACCAAATATTGTCATCCTACCATGCGTAGTTACAGAGGAACTGTCGTAACCCAAAAACTTTAACGTAGTCGCTGGACCGTGAAATTGAGGTCAAGGTCAGGTGACACCTACCAGACAGTCATGTACTAGTCATCAGCAACCTATACACCAAATATTGTCATCCTACCATGCGTAGTTACAGAGGAACTGTCGTAACCCAAAAACTTTAACGTAGTCGCTGGACCGTGAAACTGAGGTCAAGGTCAGGTGACACCTACCAGACAGTCATGTACTAGTCATCAGCAACCTATACACCAAATATTGTCATCCTATCATGCGTAGTTACAGAGGAACTGTCGTAACCCAAAAACTTTAACGTAGTCGCTGGACCGTGAAATTGAGGTCAAGGTCAGGTGACACCTACCAGACAGTCATGTACTAGTCATCAGCAACATATACACCAAATATTGTCATCCTACCATGCGTAGTTACAGAGGAACTGTCGTAACCCAAAAACTTTAACGTAGTCGCTGGACCGTGAAATTGAGGTCAAGGTCAGGTGACAGGTGACTGACTGGCAAGTACTCATCATAAGCTACCTCTGGACCAAATTTGATGGACCTAGGGCTTGGGCTTACAAAGATATGAAGCAAGATGTCAAGTGTTTACGCCGCCGCCGCCGCCGCCGCCGCCGCCGCCGCCGCCGGATTCCCATACATATGTCTCGCCTCCAGCGACTTTCGTCGCAGGCGAGACAAAAAACCCCCAAAACATCAAGACTTCAAAACGTTTCATGACAAATTGGATTAATACGAAAAGGACAGAAGTAATGATTTTATATAACAACAGTGATACATTAATACAACTAAATGGAGATAATATAAAAAAAAGTCAGAAGCATTTACTTACTAAGATAGTAGATTAAAAAACGATGGAGGTGCGGAAACAGATATAAACAGAAGATTATCAAAGGTACGAGCAGTTTTTAACAATCTAAACAAAGTTTGGAAATCTGGCGATTTACAACAGTTGTGTTATACCAACATTATTAAATGGATCAGAGTGCCGGCGAATGACAGAAAATGACCAGCAAAAAAACTGTCAACATTCCACACAAGAGCCTAAGAAGAATAATGAGAATCTTTTGACCAGACAGGGTCGCTTATGAAGAACTCCTGTGCCAGTTTGAAGACATAACAACAACAATAGGAAAGAGATGATTGAGTGGATGGGCCGAAAAGATCAAAGAAACCTAACAAAAACTTCTCTACACTGGACCCCAAAAAGAAAACGACGCAGAAAAAGACGTAAGACCAAAGATAACATGGAAGCTTACAGAAGAAGTTGAGACGAATAATTTACACCGAACCTGGGGAAGCCTACTGACAAAAAACAGATACAAATGGACAACTTCGTAGCTGCCCCACACGCCAAAGGGCGTAATGGTCAGTAAGTAAGAAATATATAAGTCAAATCAATAGGGGTATCTGTGTTGCCACTCAAAACATTTATAATGACATGCATATGCAAATCTCTAAACAAATAAAAGGGTGTGGTGGATGGTGGTGGATGGGAAAATTCAATTTTCTTTGTCTATCAAAAAGTATCAATAATGAAAATAAAGATATACCACATGCAGTACCTACGGAACAAAGAAAATATGTTAACCAATAAGAAATCTGAGTAGATCTTCAAAGCTAATACTAGCCCCAAAGTACTAGATCAAACTATTAAAATCATTAAAGGGTGGAAAGAAAATTTCTGCTCCTGTTTAAAATTATTGTTGTAGTTACTTCATTTTCTGGTTGTTGGTTTGTTTTTTTGACAGTTTCCTAGGTTGTCAGTATTGTGTTATTTCCTTCGTTTGCATTAATATTTGTCTTTATTGTTTTCTTTTCTTTATAGAATTTCACAATATTCCGTCAGATATAATTAAATCATCAATTCATTTAAAAAGTTTTTCATCAGTGTATATCTTGAATGCATTTACATTTGTGCTAAATTTAATTAAACAGTTTTGAAAACAATATGGCCAAAATTTCTAGTTTTAAAACTAGAAAAAACCGTAAGAAATTCTTATCAGCTCACACTCCCTGCTTCCCAATGTCACTTCTTTTGTTAAATCTATGACTAGTATAACTACCTGATAACTCAATAATTCAAAGAAATATACATCATATGTATGACACATATGGTAAATTCAATACGAAAGTTCTAGTCTTATAGCATTGAGCTAATGAACATTACATATTTTTATTTGCGACAAAATTAGTAATAAAAACAAATGTAAAAAATTGAACTCTTTAAAGCATGTTAAAAAAACAGAACATCCATGTTCTAAAAACACATATATACGGAAACTGTGGTATATTCCAACATCGAATACGTTTAGTATATGTGGATTTCTTCTAACATGAAGGTAAGAAAGTGCTTATTTACAAACTGGTTCATAATATTTTATTGACAAAGAACCAGTTGACAATGACAGATAAATTAGAAAAATCATTTGTAAATACTGACGGAAAAAGTATTTACTGTCGTTATTGGAACGAAGAACAGCAGTCTGAATCCCAATCCAGAAGGTTTGTGTTAAATATGACCATAATTAATCCGTTTAGGAAATGAATTCACGTCTTTCCATATATACATAAAACATAAGCTCATCAGAGCTTATGTTTTATGTATATATAAACTGTTATCGTTTGTCTTACCGACTATAAATAAAATTTACTTGACTTGACTTGACTTGACATATGCGCGCCACCTACCGGTAACATGTTCGGTAACTCTAGTTTACATGTAAGACTGTAGTTGGTATACAAGCCATAACATAAATCTGTCACACTATACCTTCAATAAACAATTAATTGGCACCTACGTAGGTGAAAACCCCATTAAATAAAAAGGGATATTAAAATATGTATCAGATATACAGACTTTGCAAACTTTTGTCAAATAAAAGTGTGTATTTAAAAACTCCTAATTTATAAGTATACACAAAAAGTGTTAACATATGAACTGTAGTTAATAAGCTGCTAATAAATTGTTAGTATAAATTACTTTCACACTTTGTGCCCCAAGGAAATTAATTACCTGTTCATCGGATGCAAGATACCATACCTGGCTGCCGGTTAGATAAAGGTGATTTTTATTGTGTACAAGTAATACATTTATGTCATTTACATTCCACGTATATTCGTTGGAATATACGTGGAATGTAAATGACATAAATGTATTACTTGTACATGTAATTACAAGCCTCTGATATATGTGAGCACAGATTTCAATAGGTTGACAGTTATCAGTTACGGATAATTTAATGATTACATATACCTATAATAAAAAAATATCCCACTGAGAAGCTTCCTGTACAGGTGAATGGTGTTAATTGGAAAAGGTACACGTGCAATTTAGTAATAATTACCATGGGAAAATGTATTGTTTGTTTCGGATACGACCTTCCAAGGTATTTTTTACCCACAAGATTTGGGATAAGCATTTTCCAAATTGCAGTCGTAGGTTTAGTGGAATATGTCGAAAATAAAATAGCTTAAGATTATTTCCTTTTTCATGTTTTTAATTGGAATGTTTAAGAAAATTATTGCAACCCAGAAAGGAGCATCGTTTTATTGCAGTCATGTAGAGATGTATTAACACGTGATTTCAAGCCTATGAAGGAATGCTCCTCCCATCGTTAAGTTTTTCCCGCCACACCTATTGATTGGATTGTAATAGGTGTGTTGCTTTTGATACACGGGGCCACCCACCTGTCAATTAAGTCACATCAGGCGTTCAAAGGAATGACAATAGACACTGAATACTCGCATTGTGCACGTCCGATTGTTGTTGACTTTCTAGACAATTATATTATCTGTCAAATGAACAATTGTGTGAACCCAAAAATAAAACTGGAACGTCACAATAACGATGTCAATATATGTTGCAAAACATTGTTTTTATGGTTTTTAATGCATTGGAAATAAGTATTTTCTCACTGAAAGTTAGTGGTAAGCATATACTGCATGTGCGAGTCATACATGTAAATCGCGGTTACCCGCCCCTTTAAGGGAGGTAACACCACTTAATTCGCAATCGGCGAATTAATATAAGTCTGTGACTTTTTTCCGGATATATGTTCAATCGGTCCTACTTAAATACGCCTGCATACGCCTGCCACTAATTCTGACATATATTTCAAAGAAAAATAACTTTAAAGAGTACAACAAATCATTTTGAACCTAAAAAGTACTTTTATTTATTTTATATTGTTTAGCATTTTTAAGTGAACACCTAATGTTAAGTCATGTCTGTATGACGCGAATATACACTGAACAAAATATCTTATATCAAATATGTTTATGCAGTCCAACATTTTGTAGATTTATTTATTACTTCATTTATTGTATAAAATAATTTACTTTTATTGGAATAAAAAAGTTATAAAGTCTTCCAACTGATGGTTTACAAGAGTTACGAATTTGTATCTATTTATGAAATGCGATAGAAAATGTATTTAATGCGCAAGTACATCAATAATATGAAATTTTACTTTTGTAACAATAAATCTACAGAATATATAAAATTAAACTTACCCCAATGCTAAATCCAAGTTGACTGATTTACATTAATGTGTAAGAAACATAATCCAATCATCAAGTCATGCTTGATTTTTACTCACCATAATTAACATACGACTTATATATGACATAATGCAGTTTGCAGAAGAAAATGAGATCCCTGGCCTTTTATTACTTATAGATTTTGAAAAAGCATTTGATTCAATTTCCTGGGATTTCCTCTTAAATGTTTTGAAATTTTTAAATTTTGGTGAGTCAATAACAAACTGGGTAAAAGTTTTCTACAAAAATATAAATTCTGCTGTTATTCAGGGTGGGCATTTGTCAGAATTTTTCAATATAGAACGTGGGTGTCGGCAAGGGGATCCTTTATCTCCTTACCTCTTTATCCTTTGTGCAGAAATTTTAGCAGTCAAAATCAGAAATAATACAAAAATAACTGGGATATCAGTTACTAAAATAGAGCATAAGCTGTCACAATTTACAGATGATACATCCTTGATTTTAGATGGTCCTAAAGAATCATTAAATGAAGCTTTGAAAGAATTAGATTGGTTTGCGGATATATCAGGTTTAAACATAAATTTTTCTAAAACACAGGTTATTTGGATTGGCAGTAAAAAATACAGCAAAGAAATACTTTGTCCAAACAGGAACCTTGCTTGGGGTGAAACTTCTTTTAAACTATTAGGTATTACATTTGATGTAGATTTAGATAAAATAAATGACATTAATTATGACAAAAGAATTCTGCAGATTAAAAATGTTATTAAGCAATGATCTAAGCGCAATCTTACTGTAATAGGCAGAATAACAGTGGTGAAATCACTTATCCTACCAATACTTAACCATTTGATTATTTCATTACCCAATCCAAGCGATGAGACTATAAAAAAGTTAAATAATCTCCTGTTTTCTTTATATGGGCTTCACCAATTCACAAAGTCAAAAAAGAAGTATTACAAAAGGGTTATGAAGAGGGTGGACTTAAAATGATTAACTTATATGCTTTCATTCTTGCTCTAAAAAGTACTTGGATAAGACGAATCCTTCAAACTAACAGTAAATGGCAAAATATATTTCTTTCTACTATTGAAAGTAAACAAATATTTAACTGTGGAATGTATAACATAAAACAGTTGCAAATGAAAATAAAAAATAAATTTTGGAAAGATGTTCTAAAATTATAGCAAATGATAATTGAAAAAGAACAAAATAACACATGGGAAAATTTTCTTTCAAGTCCAATATGGATGAATGAAAAAGTCCAAATAGATAATAAGCCAGTTTTTTATAAAGACTGGTCTAATGCTGGAATTATATATATAAATGATTTAATAAACACAGATGGATCATTTTACTCTTTTGACCATATACCACAAAACTTTTATATAAAAAATAATGTCATGAAGTATAATAGCATTATTGCAGCTTTAACAGAAGCTGCAAAAATGTTTATAAAAGAAAATTATAATTTGAACTCGCCTTTCATCCCATCAGTCATTCAAGTGTTCCTAAAAAATACCAAGGGATCTAAAGATATGTACTCCATTCTAAACAGAAATCAAAGTATTCCGAATGGTAAAACTAAATGGTGTGATATCTTTCATACCAATGAACAAAATTGGAATAAATTTTTTAAGTTACCATTTGTAGTCACCAAAAACACCAAATTACAGTGGCTTCAGTATAGAATCAATCATAGAATCATTGCAACAAATAAATTTCTCTGTAAAATCAGAATTACTGATGATCCAAAGTGTACATTTTGCCAAACAAATATCGAAACTATTGAACATTTATTCTGGGAGTGTGAACATGTACAATCATTTATTACAGATACTGAAAATTGGTTTCTCTCAAATGGTATAAGTATATCATTCATCTGCCAAAACTTTCTGTTTGGTAATATAAGTAATATTTATTATGGAAATGCTGAAAATATTATACTGCTCAACATAAAACAATACATATATAATACTAGGTGTTGTAAAGGGAGATTAAGCCTGCAATCATTAAAAGAAAAGCTTAAACACATGTACTCGATTGAAAAGATGATGTTTGTTAAAAACAAAAAAAATGACCAAGTTTAATAAATTATGGAATGTTTTTCACATTTTATTAAATTAAGACTTTATTATGTATACATATATGATGAATGTAAAAAATATATTATTTATAACTTACAATACTGTATCTTATATATTGTTGTATATATATCAAGCAGGAATGGCAAAATTTCAGTTTTTCACTTGAAATAAAGATACTACTTTCTCTTCTTTCTCTTCTTCTATATCTACCTTTCTTAAAACTCTTTAAAAAAAATTCAGCAACTGTTTTTTTTTTATATACATATAACTTAAAGTTACTACAATCCTATAAATATTCATTATTATTGTGATATTCATATGTAGATTTACTGTATGTATTTGTTGTTGGAAAATAAAAAAATTAAATTAAAAAAAAAAAACAATTGTTAAATTACCGCTAATCCAATTAATCCAATTAAAATGACAGGTTATGATTTGTGTTCACAAGTGAGATGATTTCAACTGCAAAGGAACTTGATGTAATTAGAATAATTATAGGACCTCTACAAATACTAGTAAGATACGATTGTATACAAAATTCAGTTCAATTCTTACATTCAATCTCTAAAGATTGTCCACTTTATTTATGATATTTCTTTGTATATTTATTAGTTTTCATTGACTCAGTTAAACCTACAATAAAGTTATTCTAACTCTTATTATTGTCTTATTTATGGTTAAATTGATACATTAAAAAAAAAGTGGTGTCTTCAACCTATGCCAACATTTTAAAAATGTCCATTCAAGGAATGCCAACATGCAAAGTACAATAGATGTTTTGATATAGTAATTAGACTATTAATTATGTGTAAATCAGAGGCAAAATTATTGTACAAGTTAATGAGAATCCTCAATTATTATTAAATTTCAATTGCACAAAGTGGCACTTTTCACTAGAAATTTGTATATATACTGCTGACTATACCGGATTTTATCAGTAGTCCAAAGTATGTCCAATGCACAGTTAGACATTCAATTTGTTACAAACAGACTAAGGAATCAGACCCTAGTCCACAATGGGTATAAGATTATGTATAAATATACTGTTTTTATATCTAATTTTTAATTAAGCTATCAAAAATTTACAAGACAATTATTTTTTAAAATAAATTTTAAAACATTATTATTATTATTTTTACAAAACAGAACAAAACCCTTAATGCAGATTTTACCTATATACACCTGTACACTAACGAATTGTTTATAGAAGGGATTAAAATGTTTATACAACAATTCAATGTATGCCAACATTTTTTTCTTACCTTTTTTAACCAAAAATAAAAATGTTGGCATAGGTTGAATGAACCAAAAAAGCAGAACCACTTCCTCGCTGTTGGGTCTGAAAACATATTCATGGAAACAATCTATTAATTTTTATAACATAATATGGCTGTGAGTTTGTCGTCTTCTTCTACTTTAAGGTCTATCGTATATGTTGGTTTTTAACCAAACCTATTTTCCGAATAGACCACGCCTGTGCAAGTTATACCCATGTTGTCAACAATTCACCGTTACAATGAATGGCCTGTTATTCCTCAAAACCTTTATTGAAAACTACCAAAAATACATATAATTCATTCTAAAACTATTTTTACATCATAATACACCATAAAAAATTAATATAATGCATAAATATGATGGCAGGCGTATACTTTTTTACTGCAGGCGTACTTCTATTATGGCAGGCGTATTTAAATACTACCCATGTTCAATATCTGGAATAAAATATGTTTTCACTAAACATGACCATAATTTATTTTAATATAATAGTGTATTATTGGTAGACATTGGTGACTTTTGATGTATTGCGACCCAGACACATGATTACGCAAATTCGAGTGTACTGCCATACTCAGTGACCAGTTACTAGTATGTATTGTAAAGTAACAACTTCAATAAAATATTTGGAGATTCTTGTGTATCATTTTATTAAATCCGTGTCTGTTCACCCTACACCTGGTCACCAAGTATCTCTTGCTGACAAATTATTCTTGCCACCCGATCTTTTGACAATTCTTGTGAAAAATTGGCATGTGTAATTAATTCACATGTTAACTGAGCAATACATGTACTATCCACACTTGTTCTTTTTTAAGAACACCTGCATGGTAAGTGGCTGGTGACACAATGACTATATCACTTAAAAAAAAACTATTGTTAAATTACATGTAATAACATGATTCAGGGTTCACCACAGGTTGTTTTAGCATGGAGAGCCGCCACGCTTGATTTTTCCCCGCCACACTTCATTTCCAAGCGCCACTTTAAAATCCATGTATGCCACGACTCAATATTAACATGACATTCCCGGTTTCACTTTTTAAACCATGAGTGTATTACCATCCCTTAATTTTAAACTATAAAGGGGGACCATCACCCTGACACGTTTATTGTTAAATAAACATCCTAATTAAGCATATTTTCCGCCCGAGTGATTGTTACCTGTGGAGAATCGGATGAAGAACACAGCAGGTAACATATTATTCTGGTACCCTGACGATGATATCCTCATGAGCCTAAGCGGCCTTCGGATATAACGTCAGGTCAGGAGCATTGGATTTCAACGGTGAAAGCGTTGAAATTTGACGTTCGGATATTCTCTAAACTGACCATTTAGTATTATAGATAAGTTCAAGTAGAACGAACGTATTATGACGTCATTCTCTTTGTGACGTTCAATGTTTACATTTCTCAGCTGAGTTTACATTATGATTTCATAATTTAAATGTAAAGGTAAAATATAATTAATATTTAAATTTTATAAAGAAAAGGTAATCCTAGATTTAAAAAAAGATTGGCATGTGCATGTGATATTAAATGGCGTCATATAATCAACCAATGAAAATGCTTATATTGGAGGTCCTGACCTGGTGTTATATTTGAAGTGAAGCTTGCGTCAATGAAAAATATTGCACCAGGAGACCATATATAAGGAAGTGTTAAGTTATTTGTGAGAAATTGAAGTTTTGGCATTAACAAAGACACATGATAGAGCTGTGATTGACTATTGATTTGGCAATATATATGGTATAGTCAGATAGTATTTATTACTCTGCAATACTTCTGTAGGTAATATGTTGTTTCAGTCGTGAAATTGATATTCAGTTATCCCAAATACTTTTTATCAGGACTTTACAAGTTATTAACGGGAATCAATCTGGATAGAAATTAATCTTTATCATGTTTATGATAATTACATACACACAAATGTATATTATTATTGAATAAAAATGCATGCAGTTTGTACATATACAATTAAAGGCATATTTGTTTTTCAGGGGTCTAGTTTTCATCTGCCATGGACTTGCAGAACATTGTCTCTGGTATACAGAACTAGCCATGTACCTGATTGACAGTGGATTCTATGTATTCAGTCATGATCATGGTAAAATAGTTGAAAACTTAATGTTAACACTTTTTATTGGTAATTTGTACATTTTCCTTTTGATGTGTAACGCTGATAAAGTCAGTAACAATGTACTTGTTTTTATCAGTCAATTTATCGGGTCAGTAGATAAAGTACTGATAAGGTAGGTAACAAACTTCTGGCATTTATCACTAAACTTATTGGGTCAGTTGGTAAATTAAAATAAAAGGAATATACATGTAGGACATTTTGTTTTTGATACCAACTTTACCACAGCTTACCGTATCTGGTTGGCCCTAAAAACTCACATGATACTTGCTGTGATGTAGTCAGTATCAAAAACATACTTAGTATTGTCCAATATCTATATCTATTAGTTCAACTTTTTATATCTGTCCATCTGTCCATGCCTTTGTGGTTTCCAGATGAATGTGTCAACAGATTTTGTTATCAACTTTGCACAGCTGTTAAGTATTATAAAATGAAGATCAAGTTCAATTTTCAGCACTAGCTAATTTGTAGTTTTCAACTTTGTCCAATTAAAAAGTTTTTTGGTCAACTTGTAACTATTCAAACAATGTGTTAGGTATATAAGTCTGGTTGCTTTTGCTTATCACTACAATGTTAAACAGTGTACTAAGTACCTAAGACTGCAAAATTAAGATTATCTTAAACACTTGCCATATCCAGACATGTTCATATGTTTTCTTCTATGAAATATTGCAAAAATCTGAAGGCAAAAAGCAGAAATGATTTTGCATTTTCATTTTTTTGTATTTTAATCTTTCTGAATCAAACCAGGCATGCTGGAAACCCAAAACAAGAAAAGACAAAATAAAAAAAAACCAATCTGATTCTTGCATTTGTATGTTTTGTTTTTGTGTTTTTTTTCCTTGTCTTCACGTTTTCTCTCACAAAGTATTACAGGAAAAAATATGGAAATTGACACATCATGATCAGGCCACTATAACTAACAACATCAGTGACTAATATTTGTATTGTGCCTTTTATTTAATTTTATAACATTTAAAACATAACCCTTTTTCCAGTTGGTCATGGTCAAAGTGACGGTGACAGAGTACATATAGATGATTTCAAAATATACGTCAGAGATGTATTCCAGCATGTGGATGAGGTGAAGAAAAGATTCCCAGACAGTACTCCTGTCTTTATCATAGGGCATTCAATGGTGAGTTTACAAGTCAATAAGTAATAGTTGTATGACTCTGTGATACCACTAAATTTACACAAATACAATTATTATTGGAAAGAAACATTTTGTTGTCATTGTATGAACATACATATTTAAGTTAATATGCTTTTTATACCCCCCGCAAACTTGTTTGGGGGGGTATATAGGAATCAACATGTCGGTCTGTCCACATCCATTGTAAGCGCCACTCCTCCTAAACCGCTTAATGAAATTTAATGAAACTTAGGATAAAGGAAGTACATTATATGTAGATGTGCATGAAGGATTTTTATTGACCTCGGATATCATTAAGGGGAGACAATTGGACTTGAATGTGAAGTGGGGGTATCGCTTTGTGAGCGTGCTCACAGTCCACACTTGTTACATTTAATTGTTTGTTTGTTTGAATATTGTTTAACACATTTTTCAGCAATTTTTCAGCTATACTAGTATCATGGGTCCAGTTTTTATTGGGGGAGGAAGCCGGAGTACCTGGAGAAAAGGCCAGACCTTCAGTAGGAAAACTGGCAATCCTTGTCAATTAAGAGTCGAAGGCAGGGTGCCCACAGTGAGACTAGAATCAGCAACCTCAGTGTTGACAGACCACATCATCAACCGCAGACAGCTACCTTAACCACTCTGCCACCGAGGCCCTGCTTTTTATACCCCCCCCCCCCCCCCAAACTTGTTTGGGGAGGAGGGTATATAGGAATTAACCTGTCTGTCTGTCTGTCCACATCCCTTGTAAGCGCTTCTCCTCCTAAACCGCTTGACAGATTTTGATGAAACTTTACATGAAGGAAGTACATCATATGTAGATGTGTATGAAGAATTTTCGTCGCTGTCCGATATTATTCAGGGGAGATAATTGGACTAAGACTTTTTAAATATAGTATTCAGTGCGAGACCTCGTAAGTGCAACTCCTCCTAAACCGTTTGATAGATTTTGATGAAACTTTACATGAAGGAAGTACATCATATGTAGATGTGCATGAAGAATTTTCGCCGCTGTCAGATATTATTCAGGGGAGATAATTGGACTTTAAGTGAAGCGGGGGGTATCCCTTTGTGAGCGCGCTCACAGTCCACACTTTTTAATTTTAGAACAGTATTTAACTCTCAGCATTTATTAAAGAATTTACCTGCAGTTGCAATACGAAAAGTCTTGTATATTTATCACTATTTTACCTGGTGTAGATTTCACTAGTTTAAATGCATTTTCCTTGGTTTACAAGAATGTGTTATTTGCTTGATCACTTCCTGGAACTTTGGCAGTGGATGACCATTTATTATTGTTAAATGAGTATTCTTGATCATTTAAATAATAGTTAGGGCCCGTCTACTTAGTGGTGGATGTCCTATAGTGATCAGTCTGTCTGTCCATCCTTTTATAATCATGTCAGGATTACAACCTTTTAGCTCATCTGACCCAAATGGTCAGAGTGAGCTACATGTATTCTCATCACTTGGTGTCCGTTTTCGTTGGACATAAACTTTTCACATTTCAATCTTCTTCTCCAAAACCACTTGGCCAATTGGAATCAAACTTGGCAGGAGTGTTTATTGGGTGGTTCTTAACAAAGTTCTGAGTTTTTGGTGCTGATCAAATATTAAACATGGCTGTAAGGGCCATTAATGCATTCTGAATGGCTGAATTTAAAAACTTTTCTTCTCGTAAACCGCTAGGCAGATTGATTTGAAATATTGCAAAAACGTACCTACGATGGTCCTCTGCAAAGTTTGAGTTTTTTGTGCTGATCCAAAATCCAAGATGTCCACCATTGCATGACTAAGTTTAACATACTAGTAGGACCCTTTTGGAAAAACATACAAACAATATCTTCTCGGAAACTGTTCCACACAATGAAGCCAATTATAAAAAATGATATTTGGATATTTATCTTATTATTTTGAGTTTTTCAAGCCAATTACAAATTGAACATGGCTTCCAGGGCCACTAATGGGTTCTGATTGGCTGAAATTTCAAAAATCTTCTTTTTACAACCCTCATGGCAGATTGATTTGAAATTTTGCATAAATGTACCTTAGATGGTCCTCTGCAAAGTTTAAGATTTTTGTGATGCTCCAAAATCCAAGATGGCTGCCACCGTGGAACAAAGCTTAACATAGATAGGCTATAGGAAAGCCATACAAACAGCTCCTTCTCTGAAACTGTTCCAAACAATTAAACCAAATAATGAAGAACTGAATCTTGGATAGCAATCTTATTATTTTAAGTTTTTCAAGTCTTCACATAAACTCTTTAGAATTTGATATCAAAATTTGCAAGAAAAGTTTTTTCTCTTAAGAAGTATTTTTGAAAATCATTTGAGCAATACAGGCCCATAAGAGCCTCTAGTTTATTTTCGATGTAGGCTTTTAATATTTGGAATGTGTGTAGATATAAATATCAAAGCACTTTATCACTTACCATGATTAATGACCTTTGACCTCAAGGTCAATGGGGCCCACTGACTTATTTCTAGTTTGTAATAAATATCATCATTTAGTGTTTAAATTACATTGATTATTATTCTGTCTGACATTCAGTACAATGAAGCAAAACACATTTTAAAAGAGTAGCAGAGAACATATATATTTTAAACCTTTGTTTTATTTATATATTTATTTCTGTTCAGTTGGGTTTCTTTTGTTCAAATGTAAATTTGAATACAAGTATGATAAACTGCTTTTCAATTCCTAGCCAATGTATAAGGTAACTGTAAGACAAACTAGCATTAGGTTGATAATTTTATGATTTTAGTCACATTAAAATTAACAGGACAAACATTTTTAAGTCAATATCTAATTTAAATTAAATCTTTTACTTGCTCCTCCCTTTTTGTATTGTCACTATGAAGATCTAACAACATCCCATTACAGGTCATCTGAGGATGAACTTCTGTTTTGACCAATCAAACATTGTTATTGCCAGGCTTTGGTGTTGTTGAATCCTCTATTATTATATGGCATATCTCAGCTGGTATTATTGTACCTTTTTCATCAGTGAACCTGAAGATAAAAGCTTAGATTTGATTGGTTAATATTTTTTCCGGGATGCCCAAATTTTTCATTGGATTATATTTACATGTATATCAAAAGTTCAATCAGAGATGACCTGAGATGTACAGTAAAATTATTGAGAATGTTAATTAATTTGAATATTTCTTTAAGATTTAATTTTGGATTAAATGATCTAGATTAAACCAATTAGAAATTCAATGTTTTTATTATACCCTACTCCCAATAGGGGATTTAATTTGTTTGGTCTGTGTGTGCATTGATTCATAACATTTTCTGGTCACATTTTTCTCAGCCATAATAAATGATACAACACTGCCATTTGTCAATAGCATTTTTGTTTAGATTTATTTTCAGACCACTCTAAAGTTATAGGGCAGGGGTATCATCAGGGAGCAAAAACTTGTTGTTATTGTTAACAAAACCTATATACATAGGAATTCTTGGCATTTCTTTGAAATATCAATGTTGATTCGTCATTTTAAAAAGTTAAATATACCAATATTTATGCAGCTTTTTATGTTTATTATAAGGGAGGAACAATCTCAGTACTTTGTGGATTTGAAAGACCAGACTATTTTAAAGGAGTTGTTTTGATTGCGCCAGCTCTCATACCAAGTCCAGATGCTGCATCACCTGTTAAGGTTGGTATATATATTCTGATGTCATTTTCCAGTTGAAAATTTATTGTTATAAAATATATATCTTAAATTTTATTCTGATTTTTTTTTGGTTTGCAGCCTTTCATGTGAATCAAATTAATTTTTTCATAAAAGGGAAACCTAAAATGATTTTAAATGACTTTTTAAAATAACATTTTCAAAGGCTCTTAAATGGAAACAAATCTAAGTTTTAATGTACATGTACATGTACATGTAAGAAGGGGAGTGTTTCTTTTCAACAGAAAAGAGTCAATTGTATCATGTGTTTAGGGTATACAAAAATTACAAAAATTTCAACTGTTTTTTTGTCCTCCGCCACAATGCGACGGAGGGACCTAGTAATGGTCTGCACCCCTGTGCATGGTCTGTGCATCTGTGTTTGAGTGTGTCTGTCCGTCACACTTTTGTGGAAACAACTCCTCTGAAACCTGTTGACGGATTGCTTTGATCTTTAATTGTTATGAAGGGTAGATGTGCATGGTTTACCGTCATTTTGATTTGTCAAATTTTGTAGGAAATATAGGACTTTAGGCAATATAATACAATAGTAGATCTTGTGGACGCATCTCTTCTGAAACCCCTTGATAGATTGCTTTGATATTTGGTAGGATTAATTGTTATGATGGGTAGATGTGCATACTATACCATCATTTTGATTTGACAAAAATTTTGTAGGAGTTATGGAACTTTGACTGTTTCAGCAATATGATACAATAGTAAATCTCCTCTGAAACTGCATGACAAATTGCTTTGATATTTGGTAGGATTATTTGTTATGATGGGTAGATGTGCATACTGTACAGTTATTTTGATTTATCAAATTTTGTTGGAGTAATGGGACTTTGACTCTCAGCAAAATAATACAATGGAAGACTTGTGAACGCATCTCTTCAGATAGCGATTGACAGCTGATTGTTTTGATGTTTGGTTGGATTAATTGTTATGATGTATAGATGTGCATAGTCTACCACCATTTTGATTCATTAAATTTAGTAGGAGTTATGGAACTGACTATTTTACCAATATAATACAATGGTAGATCTTATGGATGCATCTCTGAAACTATTCAATGGATTGCTTTGATATTTAATAAGATTAATTGTTGTGATGTGTAGATGTGCACTACCACCATTTTGATTTGTCAAATTTTGTATACGTTATGGAGTTATGGAACCATTTTAGCAATATTGAACAATATTGAAAGGAAATGTTATGAAGCACTTTACTAGAGTTTCACATTTTTTGTGAGGTTTTAAAAGTAGGTGCATAGCTCTGCCCAAATACCTTTCAAAACAGTTCTAATATTACATGCTTATTTTTTTTTCCCGAAACTAAATGTATCACAAAATTTTGTGTTTTCATTTTATTTTGTCACGCCTCTTAGGCAATTTGATACTGCAGTGGAGGGGGAAATTTGGCTACATGTAGCAACTTGCCCTTGTTTTGTTTAGAAACAAAAATGTGTGCCCATTTTAATGCACATGCCTTGTTTTTAGTAAGATAACAGTATATTTTTTGATATCTTTGAAGTTTGGTATAATAATAAAGGCAAATTATCATAAACATGAACTTCTGAAGCAACTCAAGTTTTTATGTCAGAAAGTAAGGGATATAAATAGACATATTTCTATAAAACTTATGGAAAATCAGGTCATAAAACAGCAAAATCAAAGGTAATGAATTCTAATATATAAGCTGAATAAGAAAATAAACAAAAAGCATAAAGTATTAACAGTTTAAACTAGAGGCTCCCAGGAGCCTGTAATCGCTCACCTCTTACCCAAATGACTTCAACTTAATTTAAAATTTTTGAAATTAACAGTTTCAGTCTACATGTAGTTGTTATAGCTTTTAAGTTACAGTGCAAAAACTAAACATTTCTTCAAAAATATTTTAGCTAAGTACAATAAGGTGCCATCAGACAATATCTGAAAATTAAATGGTTTGTTGGCATTGTCCTTTAGGGTAATTTAGAAATTTACAGTTTTACTCTAGGTGTTATAGACTAATTTATAATACAAAAACTGTTCATTTTTCCAAATTCATAATTAAAGGGCAATAACTCCTATAAAGAGTCATCTTGCAATTTTGGACTAAGCAATCATTTGTAGGGCTTCTATTGCTGATCATTTGTGCAATTTACAGTTTCAATCTAGCTGCTTTAGTTTTCAAGTTACAGGAAAAAAATGGAAAATAAAAAAAAAAATTGGCATTTATGGGCAATAACCCATATAAGGAGTCATCTGAAAATTTCAGACCAGTTAAGTGAATTGTAGGGCTTTTATTGCTGATCATTTTTGCAATGTATAATTTCAATCTAGCTGTTATGGTTTTTAAGTTACAGGACAAAAACAGAAAATTTCATTAAATCAAATTGCAATTTAATGGCAATAACTCCTATAAGGAGTCATCTGACAATTTCAGACTTATATGGTGAATTGTAGGGCTTGTATTGCTGATCATTTTTGCTATTAACAGTTTCACTCTAGCTGTTACAGTTTTCAAGTTACAGGACAAAAACGGAAAATTTCATAAAAAATTGCCATTTATGGGCAATAACTAATATAAGAAGTTAACTGACAATCTTAGACAAATCAAGTGAATTGTAGGGCCTCTATTGCTGATCATTTGTGCTATCTACAGTTTCAATCTAGCTGCTATAGTTTTCAAGTTACAGGACAAAAACAGAAAATGTCATAAAAAATTGTCATTTAAGGGAAATAACTCATATAAGAAGTCATCTGACAATTTCAGACCAATCAAGTGAATTGTAGGGCTTTTATTGCTGATCATTTTTAATATTTACAGTTTCACGCTACCTCTTATAGTTTTCAAGTTATATTGTAAATACCAAAAATTTTGTCAAAAATCATCAATAAAGGGCAATAACTCCTACAAGAAGCCAATACACAACTTCACACTAAAAGCAACTATTGTAGACCTTAATGTGCTGATTTGAAGGAACGGTTTTCTCTATAGCTATTATAATATTTGAGATAATGATCAAAAACCTGTGCTGACACCCATGTTCTATTTTTAGTAACAGTGGCCATCTTTGTCTGTTGATCAACACCCTGGGTACAAACTTGAAACTAGGAACCCTAAGGATGATTGTATCTAAGTTTGAACAAAATTGGCCCAGTGGTTTCAGAGGAGAAGATTTTTGAAAAAGTTTACGACGGATGCCAAGTGATAGCAAAAGCTCACATGGACCTTCGGTCCAGGTGAGCTAAAAAAGCAATTTGACAGAAGAATTCTCAGCTAGCTACAAAAATGTATCAGAACTTCTACTTTTAAATAACGCACTATCACAGGTCAAAGGTTTTTTTCAGGTAATCTGGCTTCGTCCCTTAATAAGAATTGGATGCCATGATATCACTAAAAAATTGCTGAAAGTGGTGTTAAACACCATTCAAACAAACAAACAAAATTAAGAAATAGATTATTGCGAGCGGGCTTTATGGGAATTAGAACATGGTCAGACCTTATATTCGTCAATATTTTATACCGAGCGATAGCGAGGTATAAAATGAAGACAAATATAAGGTCTGACCATGTTCTAATTCCCATAAAGCCCGCTTGCAATAATCTATTTTGATTCTAATATGTCTAATAAATGTTTTAAAATTTCGAAGCGGTTCTAAGAGGACGCTTTCAGTGGTAATATTGTTGTTTTGAAACTAATACGATATATCCCAAAACAGTATGTTAAAGCAAATAAAATTGACATAAACATATATTCTCGTCATTTTATTGAATGTACGTACCTTTTAAACAAAAATATTTAGAAATCTTAACGAAATTGCATTGTTCCAGTTTGAAATTTTCAGTTCAGCGTAATATGACGTCGGAATTCTAATTGTGACGTCATATTAAATCGAATGTAGAATTGTTAAAAAAATAATGTATAGGGAGTAGTTTAAATCATATGAATCTTAGAATTCAGACTTAAAATAACTAATTTATTAACAATAACGATAATTATGGATAACACATAACAAATGGCATTTGTAAGTCAGTTTTTACATGTACACAAAACACGCAGTTACTCATGTGCGAACGGCTTTGTAAGTAAACAATGCAAAAATGATACTAACAAAAACATGGAACGAACAATTGAAAGGTGCCAAATGAATTTTTTTGTGGTAACAGTTTGACCAATCAAGTTTTGCAGTCTACTTAAGTGTTGTTCTCAGCTTTATTGTGTAACAATGAAGTAATGAAAATTACTATTTGTTATATTAACATTGTAATATTTCAGATTTTCTTTGGAAAAATAGCTGCAAAGTTATTTCCGCAGCTTTGTGTCATACAGTTGGATGCAACAAATGTTTCACGTGATCCTGCGGTTGTAAGTATAAAAAAAAAATTTAAAAGAGAAATTTTAAAGTTCTTCGAATTAATTACATGTAAATGGTTATTAATTATTTATTCTGTATATAAATGCTAAATATCTGACACATATTCATTTGATATTTACTATTAAAAAAATTAATCAAGAAAAATTTCAAAGTACTTTTAATAAATTACGTGTAAAAGGTTATTTTGTGTGAAAATTATTTATTCTGTATATAATTTCATTTGTGTTTCTAGGCACGGTTGCTATTTGACTGTGTTGTTAGCTGTTTGATTTTGTGTCATTTAAGAAGGTTGTTTTTTAGTTGATTTCAAGTGTTTAGTAGGCAAGGGTGCTATTTGGATGTTTGTATACATAGTATAGGTGTGCAGGTCCAAAGGATTTGGATTTAATTATATTTTCCTAAAATTAGAGATAGTTTGATTTTGTCCATTTGAACAATATATAGGGGTACATGCCATGTTTGGCTATCTTCTCCTATATTTATATATTTATATTTAGTATTATGTTTGTACATGTAATGAGGGTGTGCAGGAGAGAAGAATAATGATTTTTATTTTTATTAAATTTTAATAAAATTAGAGATACATGTAGTTTGCAGGTTGCAGGCCATATAGGGGTACATGCATTCCTTGTACTTTCTATTTTCTGTACAGCTTTGTAGCTACAGCGTTTATACTTGGTAGGATATTTGAACACATAATGGAGGTGTGCAGGGCCAATGGAGTTTAATTGTTGTGAAATATTCTTAAAACTAGAGATGCCGTAGTTGGACTTGGTTTGCAGTCCAGATAACTCAGATATGAATACATGTTTTGTCTGGCTATCTTCTTGTACAGCTTTAATTGTACAGTATTCATATTAAAAAGTAGCATGTTGGTACATATAATAATGATGTGCAATGCCAAAGGATTTTATTTTCATTAAAATGTTCATATAATTAAAGATAGTTGAATTGGACCAGATAGTGTTTGGGGTACATGCGTGGCTATCTTGTCCGTCATTTTTAGAGCTACAGGATTATATTTAGTAGGATGTTAGTACACATGGTGAAAGTGTGCTGGACCAAAGGATTTTGGTCATTCAATTTTCTAAAAATTCCTGCTGCCTGTTGCAGCATGCTTGTAAATACATAACAAATAATTAAATAGCTTTACATTTTTTTCAGGTGAAAAAGTACAAGGATGATCCTCTTATATGGCATAATGGCATAAAAGCAAAGTGAGTTTTTTGCACAGTATGCTAGTCTAAACATTCTTAATTCAGTCAAAAGTTATTGATGCTGATGTCTATACACATTAAAAAATAATTTCTTGCCAGTTACAAAAAGCTATCAATTTATGAGTTCTCAATTTATTTTTCCAAAAGCACTCAAATTCCTAAAAATCTAAAAAAATTAAAATGAAAGAAACTTGTGCAGCCATGTGAAAATGGTAATAAGAGTTCTCTGTTGAGCATAAAATGACTTATAGCGGACCACATGAAACCTTTCCTGAGTATAAGCTGGTGTTGGTCAAGGTATTTAAACTTTGGAAGATGAACTGTCCCATTGTTTGAATACAATACCTATTGTTCTCTGTGCAGTTTATTCATGATCAGTGGGTACTTTAAATCTGACAAGGAAAATTCAATCACTCATTGATTAATTTTCCTATGCCAAAAAGTTAACTCCCCAATGGTGAAAATACATGAAACTTCACTGATTGTAGGGGGGAATTGTTGTGCAATGCTTTACTATATTATATGCCATATTTATCATTTAGGACAAAAATGTCTATTGCTGAACTTTTTCAAAATTTTGCAATCTATTTTGCTATGTTTTCAAATACTAGCAACAGGTTTTAATGTCCAAAAATGAATTTTTGTTGTCCAATTCCAATTTATTTCTATTTCTGTTTTAAATAGACATATTTTTTATTCAAACCAATTATGTTATTGAAATTTGTATTTAACATTTGGTTGAGCAACTACTACATGTTCTTAATAATGACCATGTTTATATTTGGGTAGATCATGGGCTTGTTGATTAATTAGTATTACACAGTTTTTATCTATATGTATCATATTTCAGTAATATTGTCTTTCGTAATTG
Source organism: Limnoperna fortunei (assembly GCA_944474755.1). Classification (NCBI taxonomy): domain Eukaryota; kingdom Metazoa; phylum Mollusca; class Bivalvia; order Mytilida; family Modiolidae; genus Limnoperna; species Limnoperna fortunei. The sequence continues at coordinate 52,836,036 of OX104111.1, read as the reverse complement.
GAATAAAAATACAAAATTAAAAAAAATATAAAAATACAGTCATGACAGTATACATACAAAAATAAAACATGAGGGTTGTTGGTAATGCTTGTAATGCTCAAATTTTGGAGCACCTGGTTTACACCCCAGAATTTGTGTCTCCAAATTAAGTTTTTTTGTCCTACCCAATAGTAGGGTTTAAATGTAATGTTTCTTTTTTTAATTCTGTGTTTGATGCAATTAATTTTATGTGTCATTATATGAGGAACTGCCCCTGTAGATTTGTAGAAAAATCTCAAAATGACAATAACTTTTTTTATTCTTTTTTAACTGAAAATTGACACTCAACAAGGGAGATAATTTTAATGAATAATCCTCAGTGTTTAAAAATGTTCTCTGATTTTCATTCCATCTAACACAGCATCACAAATTGCAGTTCTTGTGTGATCAAAAGTGAAATCGCTGTTTGATCTCAATATCTGTTTCATTATATGAAAGCAGTATTCACATGTATTAAGTTGTGGGTGGTACAGTGTTTGATATATCAGGGTAACTCATGCTACTCTTAGCAAATAAGGTAAGTTAGTGTTTATTATATGTGAGTGATGGAAAGCACAGTTATCCATAATAATTGTGTCACCAGGTACAAAACAGAGGTTGATGACCATGTGTTAGTCTATCATTGTTGATATCAATACCCTCAGCAAAAAAATTTAAAAGCTCCAAACTATTAGATAGACCATTAATAACATTAAAATAGTCTACACCAATCTTGAATGTAACAGATTAACTGTATAATTAGCATTTGAAGCATATCTTTGTAATTCAAATGCTCTAGAACCTTTGACTGAACTGCCATAATCCCTATTCTCAGTGGTCTTTATAACACCACTTTCATTAAAAAAATGTAAGGAACTTGGGTTTTTAGTGCTTGAAAATTCTACAAATTCATCAAATTGCAGCTGGATATCATCTTTTTGAGTTTCTACAGGTAAAGTGTCCAATTTTGTGTAGGAACATCCAAGTTCATGTACACACGAATATGAAAGATATTTCATGGATGGAACATTCTGATGATCACACACCACATTTCCAAGTAGTTTGTTTCTTATTTCTGAATAAGTCAAAGACGGATTTGTATATTAAAAAATTCTACACATTTTAACATTTCTTCTGTCATTATGTCCCTTCTAGACTGCTGTACTGTTTTTTATTTACATCAATAGGAATATATTTGCTAATAGTTTTTTGGCAAATAATTTTATTTGAAACCCTCTTAGTTTTTTTTCCTATGTTTGGCCTCTCTAGTTTTTCTTCAGGATTCATTTTTAAAAATCAGGCAAGTAGCAACAACCTGACCTATTGTTTGTTCCATTTTACAGGTGAATATAAATGAAAAGATTTACCTTTATAACAATCTGTACATATATGTATTATTACAACACCCCTATCTTATATTTGATCCTTCCACCTTATGTCCAGTCCAACAAAAAACTGTTGCCATTATTTAGTTAGCTCAGTTATAACATGACAATTTACAGCCTATGACCAAAAAAGACTTTTTTTTATAACTGGGACCTGATTATAAGAAATACTCTGCAACATTCAATGAACATGGATTTACAGATGTTGAAACAATATGCACTATGGAGACAAACGAAGACCTGCTCACTATGTTTCTTCAGGGGAAACTTTTGTAAATTTTATTTTAAACTAGTCTGATAGAATTGGATATGAGCATTAGATATATTAATGTTTGAAATAATAAATATTCATTATAAGTGTTGTTAGCTTGAACTGACCAGTGTTGGATTAGATGATATAACATAAATTATAGTATACAGATTATTTGATGATTTGCTCTCTGTGGATGGATTTATTTAAATATCTACTGCATAAAATGTCTGTGAAGTATGAGTTGAAAGTATTTATACCTTACCTATAGATCTTCAATTAAGACTATTGTGTTGACAATTTTATTTCACGAGAAACAAGTATAAAAGTAAGAAGCATGAGATAGTGAGAAGCTTTCTTCTAATTGTGTATACACATAACTAGATTATTGTTAATAAATGTTTTTGCTTTGCTAGACTTTTTTTATATTTTAAAATAAAAACGACAGTATTTGTCAAGCATATATGAGACAATTTAGCAAAACTGTATCAAAAACATGAGATCTGAAATAACAGTACTCCAACACCATCAAGTGAGGTAAGAAAGGCCCTATCAGCAAACAAAAGTCAATATCATTACACTGTGTATACATTGGTAAAAATTTACCACATTACTTCCATAATTTGTGACTTACTAAAGAGAACTACCACATAAAAATATTATTTACTTATAGTCCACTCTTCTAACATCTACACATTAGGTAGGTTTCTTTGGCATGCAACTAAATTATAGCTGGTGCACTGGCTACCCACTATGGTCTAGATCTGTGATAAGGCTTTCTGTATTATGTTTGGAAACCCTCATTCATTTGTAAATGCTTGTTTTCAAGGAAAACTCTATTTATTATTTTATTTTCTTTATGAAGAAATATGGGGAATTTGACTGGCAGCCAGATGTATTAGTGAAAAAAAGAATGCATATACTGCATATACTGTTCAAATAAAATATGGTTTTCTTCAGAATTTATTGACATAAAATTGTTACAATAATTATTTGGTCACTGTTAATAATAATACAATTAAGTATAGGCATATATATTTTCATAAGGGTGTTTAGTTTTTTCCATATGAAAATTAATCAATCAATGATTGACTTCTCCTTGTCAGATTTGAAATACCCACTGAATAAACTGCAGAGAGAACAATAGGTATTGTTTTCAAACAATGGGACAGTTCATCTTTCAAAAGTTCAAATTCCTTGACCAACACCAGCTTATACTCAGGAAAGGTTTCATGTCGTCTGCTATAAGACATTTTTAAGGTACACACAACAATTGTTAGAAACTGTTGTGTGTAGTGTGCTTTTTAATTTTTTTGGAGCTCTTTTCAAGGGTTAATTAATGATTCATCTTTTTTTCAGATGGGGTTTGTGCTTTTTGGCAGCTCTTGACACCATACAGAAAAAACAAGAAACAATTGAATGGCCATTCATTACATTACATGGAGATGAAGATAAATTGACTGATGTTGAAGGTTCTAAGAAGTTGTTTGAACTAGCAAAGAGTACAGATAAGGAAATCAAGGTAAGACTACTTTTATACTAAATTGACGAAATACTATAATATCAATTTCATTTGTGCACAGTTTCAATTAGGTGGATTTTATGGTTAAACATTAACATGTGGTCCAAAAATTAATTATGGGAGTACACTGTAATACATGAATGAATGGACTCGGAAATTAAAAAATATTTTTACCAAGAAATTTTAGTACTTAACCAATAATCACATAAAGTCAACTTAAAATTGTGTTGAGCCAACTTACAAATTGTGTTAAGGTATCCGACCCATAATTGACCACGTGATCATATTTGGTGTCCCGGATGTCCATTGTATGTCAATGGAGTAGACCTCGGTAATGTTCGGCAAACATCGGAAATACTATTTGAGCAACTAACTTTTTTTCCTCAAAACTGTTAACATTGACTCAAAGTAAAAAAAAAAAGTTACTTTGTATTATTAATTAGTAATATATTGAGTTAATAAAGCTGCATTTCTTGGTCTAAAAATAAAATTAAACGGTGACTTCAATTATGGGTCGGATACCTTAAGCCAACTTACAAATTGTTGTAAAACAACTTACAAATTGTTGTAAAACAACTTACAAATTGTTGTAAAACAACTTACAAATTGTGTTAAACCAACTTACAAATTGTTGTAAAACAACTTACAAATTGTGTTAAGCCAACTTACAAATTGTGTTAAGCCAACTTACAAATTGTTTTTCTCTTCATCTTGTTAAAATTTACCTTTCTGGAGTTTGTAACAAGCCTGACTTGACTTATCTTTACTAAATGTATAGGTGTATAAAGGCCATTACCATCAGCTGCATAATGAAATAGAACCTGACAAACAAGTTGTTCTCGATGACATAAGGAACTGGTTACTGAAGAGATCTTAGGCAAAATACACTTGTACTATGGGGTACCAGAAATTTGAAATTACTGAGTCTAATTACAGACATATAATCAATTTATTTCAATATTACTTCTACTTAAAGACATGTAAAGTCTATGTTATTCTATTTTTTATTTACTTTAACTTTTATAATATTTGAATTATTTGATATACTGAATTACTTCGAGAATATTGTTTAGAAATTAGCATATTGATATTTGAATAAGTTTTTTTTTGGTCTGAATAGTAAAATATAAATTTCTTTTCTGATCATTTATCCTATCAACCTCTTTAACAGAAAGTTTGGACAAAAGAATAGATCTGTAATCTAGAAGTAATACTGTGTTGCTAGTGAGAGACTTCAATTTCTGTACTAATTAGTTGTAACAAATTATTGAATAAAGATGGTATCATATCATATAATCATATCATATTTATAGCATGGTAGCTAAATATTAACTTTGAACATTCCTGTTTTTATATGTTAAAACATATTTTGTTAAAAGTTATTCTATTGAAATGTTATAATTTTTCCAAAAGGCAAATAATATTTCATATATCAAAATATTTTATTATATTATTAATTGATAATTTTGCTGTATTTTAATTTGTACAAAGTCTACCACGTGATATTTTGTTATCAATCAAACAAAACAACAAACAATGGACAGTGTTGGGAACAAAAAGTTTGCACCCTTAAATAATAATGCGATTTTTGTTTTTATTTTGTTTTATTTATATTTATATTTTTTTTTTGTGACAAATGAAAATAGAGCAAAATTATCAATTAATAATATAAAAAATACAGCCTTTCTCTTAATCAATACAAGTTATATATATCGACCTCGAGTTGTAGACTACGTCCTCGGTCGATATACATCTCTCAGTCGATATAAACTTGTATTGACTACGAGAAAGGCTGTATTTGTATAATAACCATTTTTTGATTACACAATTGTTATCAATTTAATTACCTCGGAGAAATAACAGTAATTATCTTATTATGAATTTCTTTTTTTTAATGGATCTGTTATCTCTGTTTTCTGAGGACTGCCTTGTTGTACCATTTTATATTCTTGTTTTTATATTATCATATATTTTTTTTCTATTTTTATTATGGCTATATGAAATGATCTGATGGCATAAAACTCTGCAATTATTTTTTTCACAATTTTAAATTGTTCTTGAAATTATTCTTTTTTAACTGTTTGACTTAAATTTTCAGGCAAAAGTGAAATGAATAATTCATTCTGTCTAGTTCTAAAAATTGCTTTGTTCAATGAAAACCACTTATAATAAATTAAATTGTTTTAATGTTTAGTATTTCAACCATCTTGCCAAAATTTTATGAAAAACCTTTGCAGTTAAAAATTTATATATATTTTCAGCATTTCAGTTAACAAAAGTCTTAAACATAAAGTTGTCATTTTTCATCATTTTCATAATATTATTTGCTAAAATTGATATGAGTGTGTATATTGCAAACATTTATCAAATATAATTCGAATCGGATACTCTTTAAATATAATGGATATTTCATTACAGACATCTTTTAAAGCCAACTGACAAACTACATATATTTGTTATTTCATCATGGCTTTAAAAGCAAAACATTTAAAAACTGTAGAAAATGTCAATCAATGGTTTATCTCAAAAATAAGCACATTGATATATTGTTGTTTATTGCTTATTTAAAAAAAAAGCAAATAGACATATCATTGTTTTTTTGCTTATTGTGTAATGTATCAATGTTCAACCATTTTATGACCATTTTCTTGTGAAACTGACCAATGAATGACTTTAAATTACCAGTGAATTTCTTTTAACTGACCAGCATACACCCTTAAACAAGTCTTATGATTATGTTATATTCAACTATATATTCAATACATATTTTATTTCTTTACTTAAACTTTCTTTGCTTTTTTACAGTAAAACTTAAAAAACCATAGACTCTAAAATAATTAAAATATTGTACATACTAGTAGACATGCACAAGATTTTTGTTTTACAAAAATACTCAATTAATTCAATTACTCGTTAAACAGTTGTGTACAATACACTTTTTGTTTTGAAGAATCTCAAGCAAATTATGGTAGAGTTGATGAAAGACAGGAATAATTTTCTTATTAATGAGACATTGCAGTACATGTATTAATGATTTGCATGTGTGAAAAATTGAAAACTCTTAGTGGCCTATTGGTCTAGATAGTTACTCATCCTGTGTGGATCATCAGCATGTCAACAATGGGATTGTGAGTTCTAAAATAACTTTAAGCAGGTTTTGCTCAACTCCAATCTTAATTGACATGGATTTGCAGTTTTTCCACATCCTCACATGTCAGGGTTTCTTTATCCACGAAACCGTGACAAACTTAGCTAGAAAATTCCCAGGCTAGAAGATATTCATATTCAAACCTTCAAAATATCAACCAATAAAATTACTTGAAAGAAGCAAGTGTTTGGCAGTAGTCATTCTTACTAGTTCTTGAGTGAAAAGAAAGCGTAACGCAACTCATAAATAACGCAGTAATAACAAACTATTAACACTTCTGTACAAAATACACAGATTTTTACTTGGTCTGTGCAACACATCTGTTTGGTTTATTTACAATGGACATGGGGATATCACCAAACTAAGTCGGGAATGAGAGCGAGCTTTTGATTGGCTACATGCAAGTATGCTGTAGCCAATCAAAATAATGACTTCTAGCCTGGGAATTTCTTAGCTAAGTTTGTCAGGGTTTTGTGGACACATGAGGACACAGAAATGCCGACTTGTGAGGATAGTTTTTTCACTGAATAAAGGGATCCTCACCAAGTGATATATAAACTGAATGCCATGAATTTTTTTGTGAAAATATTAACATTTTTTAATTTGATTAATGGTTACTTGCAGTTGTTTCATAATGTTCTTAAGGACAAGATTTTCCCTACCTTTACAGTTTACAAGTCATAAGATGCATATTTTCATCATTTGTGAATTTATAATTTTTATCTGATTTATTGGAGATTTGTTTCCAGTTTTAATATTTGTATCCTGCAATGCTAAAAAATACATTTTATATTAACAAAAAACATGAAAAAGTGACCTTCAATCCGATTTTATCGAAATTTTTGGAAAGTATTCTAGTGAAATTGTATTCCACAAGTTGTTGCAGACCAGAACAGAATACTAGATACCATTCGAAGAGAGAACAAGGGTATCAGGAGACTTGAGTCAGCAGTACTTTATTCAGCACTGCTGAATAAATCAAAAATTTATTTGGCTATCTTTATTCTATAGCAAATGTAATGACTGCAGGATAAGTAGAAGTACAGGTTATAATACTAGTAACTTCATACTAAAATATTACATTTGCTAAATTTAGTCTTATGCTTTTTTATATTTTTTGACTAAATGTAAATCTCTTTAAAAATTTTGGAAATGAAGTATCATATAATGTTACTCTAAATAAGCTAGAATATTATCCATAACACATCAAACATCATTCAATCAATCAAGGGGCCTTGATAAAGTTAGTTAGTCACTATTGACCACTTGCCTGTCAACACGGAGGTTGTTGTTCATGCCTTATGTGAGCATGTGCTATATTTCTTAATTAACAGTGATTGCCAGTCTTCAGCCAAAGGTCGGGGGTTTCACAAGGTACTACAGTTTCTTCCACCAATTAAAATAAGATGCCATGATAAACCTAATTCAAACAAACAATCAAATGTTAAACAATGCAAACTTATTTTTATGACAAGCTTGTCTTACAGTATTTGGTTATATTTAATAAAACTTGTAGATACATTTTTTAATACACAGATCATTAAATTTTTTTGCTATACCTATTACTCAGAGCAAATTGGAGGAATTGCATAACCAAAAACAATCAAAATATTTTAAATTAAAAAAAGTGTGGTAGTAGGGACATTAAAGGACATTGATAATTGAAGTGTCAATTTTATTGTCTATATATTCAAATCAGGAAATGTGTCATTAGTTTTTCAAATGACAGTTAAGGTCATAATATCGATCAATGTTTCTGTAAGTAGCATACATCATAACTAATCAAATAAAATGTTTCCTTTGTTGTTATTTATATGGTTTGTTTTATGATTGTTTAAGTACATCCTGTGCTTTTTGTTGAGAGACCTTGGGTCTGCAGATTCTTCCTCATAACAACAATCAAAATTGTTTAATTTTTATATATTTTTCTATTTTCTTGTTATCTTTGAGATCTTTGTTTTTGCATCAGGAAATTGTTATGTTTGATAGCTTTTGATTTGCTCATTTTTTGATAGATTATTATTTAATTGTTGTGTGTTTGTTTAGTGTATTCATTGTCAGAAGTATAATTTGTTGAGATTGGTTGAAAGTATTTTGAGCACAATTATGTAAATCATATGAAAGTAAAACAAATAAGCATTTAGTCGATTTTTCATATGGCTTATTATGACTGTTTTAATGAATATATAGTTTATGTTTCGAGTTTTACAAATGCAGGTTGATAATGTTGTCATCTTTACAATTAAAATATTTTTTTTTACAAAGTGGAGAACTCATTTGTAATTGTGACTTACATGACACAACGTAATTTTCTGTGACTAATGGTGTGACAAAATAATTTATATAAATATATATACAATGCATGCATTGTTTGTTAGACTGTAGTCTATAATAAATGTTTAAACAAAACATATATGGTGCTAAAAGATTCATAAAATAGAAGTACACATGAACATAATATAATAAACATAATGACATTTTACTGTGAGAAAAACAATACATTTTCATTATTGAAAAAATTATCTCATAGACATTTAAATATTATGAAGGCTTTTGTTTTCACTATAGAAAAATACCTGGTTTGATGATCAAGATGTCCAATGCCATAGTGTAACAAACCGTTAATTAGGCTACAAACACAATTTTCAAAGGGGTCACTAAGTGCAGTGGCTGCGACCATTTTAGTCAGTGTCATGGTACTATCGATATATCTAATCAAAAAAGTGTAGCAACTCCAAATTTGAAGTTTACTTAAATATTAGATACTTAATTTCATTGGATTTTAAGCATAAATCAATATATCAATCAAAAAAATAAATAGCATTCCTTTTGCACACTATATTAATAACTACAGCAATAGTCCTGACTTGGTACAAGCATTTTAAAAGAAATGTTGGTTTAAACAAGGTTTTATGGCATGATTGAACAGCACTTAGTTTATCTTTGGTTTTTACTTACTGATACCTTGATTACCAATGTTGTTAAATTTTTATTACTTATTAATAACTACATTTATTTGTACATGTAAACTTGTAGTTAATTTAGCACATCTTGCCAAAATAAGACAATTAATGTAGACAGTAGTATATATTATTTATTATGTGAATTCTAGATTTAATGTTTTAGATTGTTTTCCACACTAAAATCAATTGTGAGTTCTTTTTGATTGAAACTATATATTATACAATTTTTTTTAAAATGTGCATTGTTATTTAAAATAAATTTGCTGTTTCGACAAAGGTGTCAATAATTATTATCATAGTTTGACACAAACTATGATATTAATTATTGTTATAATAAAGCAAAAAGAAAAATAAATAAATTCTCTTGTGAACAAAAATTGCTTTTATGCATTTTGATGAAAGCTTAATTTTTTTTAAACCAGCTGAAAAACATTCCTTTGTGCTTTGGAAACAGTTTAAACTTCACTTTAATACAATAAATAGCTATTTAGTTATGAAAAAAATTAATTTAAATTCATACATTTTCATGATGGATTTTTGATAAATTACAAACATTGTGGTAATATATAGAAAAATGTTCTTGGTTTTGTTTTAGTATGACAAATGATGACCTTTTTTACTTCTATTAAATATATACAGAAATGATGAAAATTAAATAAAATATTTGACAGTGTTTTTACTTCTGTTCTGCCCATATACCATTAGTTTCAAGGATTGCTCTGCTTGTGAGGCTGCGTAAAGCAAACAAGATTAACAGTACTTGACATCTCGTGTTGTAGTAACAATTAAGTTACATTTGATATTTCTTCCTCAAAAAGCAAATTAAAATCAACTGTTTGTCTTTATACATTAACATAGAGAGCTAAGGTATATATCTTCAGCTGAAGAAGTCTTATAGCAGTGGGGGAAAAGGATGACAGATAATATGAGCATCTGATCAACCTTAACTTTGAAACATGACATCCTTGTCATAAGTACACACAGTGAAACACATCATTTTGATGCACATTTCTCTTGATGATTGATTATACATGTATCAAAATCAAGTCTTGTTTAAGCTTTAATTGCAAAATCAATCTCTGAATTTAACAGATAATTTTGTTTATTACTTCTATACACATTTAAATATGTCATTTGTTTGTTGTTGTTTTTGTATTGTTTGCTTGTGAGATCACTGGCTTTCTTTGTTTTCTAAATCCATAGTAAAAACTGTGTGGTAGTCTTATGCTACACCACTAAACAGATAATATGTTCACATCTATATGTATGTTGTCAATCACTTTAATATACAAGTAGATGTCATTTTCTGAGCAATTAAATCACAAAAACTTGTTCTCAGGACGTTAAACACTAACCTGCTAATTAGGCAAGCACAATATCACAACAAAAACTTAATTCCCATGCTTTGTTCACTTACAATTTAATTATAATTTAACAAAATATAAAAATTAAATTTGAGATGTTGACCTTGATAAACACACAATCGTTTGCACAAGAAATGTAGAAGATACCACAGACATGACATAGGGGATAAAAAGTCTGAAGTTAATATGGTAGAACAAACCTTTGACAAAAAACACGGACAAAGCATCAAAACAAATACAAAAAACGACGAACAACAAAACTCGGTAGATATGGAATGATAAGTAGTGGCACGTGTATAACACATCGTATTAATAAAGGTAAGATCGTCCTGAATATAGCTAAAATACTGCTTACTGGAAGCAATGCAAACTAAAGGTAAGTGTAGTTATCAAAGTTAAAGAGATCGAAGGGTAATAGTTGAACCAACAAAAAAATATATGAAAACCACAATAAACTACATATTTTTGGGATCTGACCTTACCATAGCAACAGATCGAGAATGTTAAACTTGCGTAAATAAGAATATGATTTGGTACATAATTTCAAATAATGCTGACAAGAATTGATGAAGTCAATTCCAATACTACTTTTAGTAGTATTGAAAGCAGATTTTACAAAGTAAAACCACTTAGACTAAATTCACAGTTAAAATACATGCTTAATTTATTGTTGTATATTTCAGTATTGTAATTTAGGCATGTTGTAATTTAATTTTTTTATTATTTTAAAATTATATCAAGAATAGAAAGTCCATACAAAAATAAAAATATATTACTACTTTCGCTTTCCTCTTGTTTATAATTTATGCATAAACAAATATATTTTGTGGTTACATATATCTAACATTTGACAAATGGTTTACATTTCACATAACAAATTAAAATAATGTCTTGAAGGTGTTACTTGTTTCTTTGCTACAGATAATCAGCTGATAGTCACTAAAGGTGATAACCAAAACTTAATATTTCGTGTGATCTAATATCGTGCCGTAGGTAACAGTATAATTTCTTGTCAAGGAGCATTGACAGACATGTGAATAGCTGGTGCCTCGGGCAAATCAATTGACATATCCGAATGCAGTACTTACCTTATTAACAAGTATTGTATATTTGGAACTAAACAGGGAGAACCAATAGCTGATCAACTGTTTATGTGATATTTTTATTGTTTACAGGAATATTATTGTTGGAATACTATGTATAGTGACTACTCATAATTGTGTTACTCTAATGGAAGTTCAAATTACGTATTTAAGATATTTTGAAAAGGAATTACCGCTGTAAAAAGGATTATTATATGTCATTTAAAATTCTATCGGATAACATGTAAGTGCTTGAAAATTGTTAAGATTAAATTATAATTAAATAAAAACTAAACCAAATGACAGAAGATTTAAGGAACAATTATTGGCTAACATAATGCTTCTGTGTTTATCAATCCACACCGTATAAATTTCATCGTTAATCTAGCTTAATACAAGATTTAGAGGAATGATTCTTAGAAATTCAGAAAGCCGGGTGTTCAGTGGTTCCACGGTAGTTTGATTTATAAATAATGGTATTATTATTCAAACCAACCGAAGATAGAGAATGTCTAAAGTTGTTTAAATCAATAGTTTTCATATTCCTTTAAGAGAGCACACGTGATTATCCTGTTTCAATAATTGCACGTGTTTTATTTTAACAACTATTTTAATAAGGTATGATTTGATCTATGTATTCAACATGATATTGTTACATTCCTCCTTAAAATATGCCTTTAAAAATGAAAAATAAAAAAACATGAATTATAGGCTATTATGTACTGTTTAAAATATATATTTCATTTTTGTTTCTTGCATGTCTCGGCATTAGCGCAAAAATACATATATGTATCAGGAAGTTTGTCTGTTAAGAAGACCTAAACTGCAGGGCATAACAACTTGTTATTATTGAAATGTTGTCAACTTTTGTATATAGGGTATGAATAATTCAACAGAATGGAATATGAAACTGTAATCGTGCACATATAATACTTCTGTTTTCCATAATTTTATTGTTAATTCTGACGTACCATTAATCCTATTATTTTTTTCGTTGGTTTGCACAAGAGGATGAAATATCCTTATGCAGAAATATATTGTATACATAGAAAATCACTAAAAATAAAATGTCTAAATACTAAACATACACACAACAAAATCAAAATAATTTAGACACGAGAGAGACATACGCGCCCTCGTAACAAACATTTAAAATAGACAAACCAATTTTAATAAACCATAAAAAAATTTAAAATGTCTAACCATAATCATCCTGTATTAATTATGAACATAACTTTTTTGAAACCTTATAATTTCATATGCCTTTCATGATTATACAAAACAATGTAGCAATTGAACAACGAATTCAAATGATATAGTGCAATGTTATTGCGCCTAATGTATCTTTTACCTTTAGTTTCGAAATTTGTCATCATTATAAAGACAATGAACGTTTTATCGTTTTATCAAAGGAATAACCATTTTTCTCGACAATGAATGAAAATAAATTAAGCCATTAATAATGTATCTACAATACCTAGTTGCTCAGTGTTTTACTTATTTACAAATACACAAATAAAAATTGTTCCGTAAAACTGTTTAGGATCTTTGTATATTATTTGTTTTTGATTTATTTGCGTTAAAAAGGTTTTCACATAATTCTACTATATATCCAAACGAGGTTTTATCCCCAATACTTGTAATAAGTAATTTGCATAGTGAAATATTTTAAATGAGTATACACATTGCAGTACTCGTCTTCCCAAGCCCAGTCAAGTAAAAAACCCTTCAAGCTTTTTAAAAGCACCATTATAAAGGACACAATCACTTAAAGCTATAGCATTATTAATAATTAAGATGATTTAGATGGGTTGGTTGATCATGTCACAGTATGAGGTGGTCAAAAAATTTTCCATTCTAAATTTATAATTAGACTAATTACACTTACGATAACTACGAAATTGTATAATTTAAATGATTATTGAAGAGAAAAAGGAACATGAAATCAATTCTGTATTATTCGTCTTTATACTTGCCATGTGGCATTGATGCAGAAAACAGGAAGTGTAAAATAGTACAACGTTTAATTTACCGTTCAACATTATATCACCTTTTCTTGATCAATGGACATCAAATTTGTTAGATATAGCACGAATAGCTTGTCACCGTCCAATGTGATGGCTAAAAATATGTGACACGTAAGTTACAACTTTGCAACATGCAACGTATAGCGTGTTGGCTCCGGTTAAGTGCATTGTTATTTACAGGTCACCTGTTTATTTTCTTGCTTTCCCTTTGAATGGCACTGATTTAATTTATTGCACATTTAAAGTGCTTATTTATAATTATATTTATATTATCGATTTTTCACGTAAATAACAAAAATCGACAAGGATTGCCAGTTTTCCTACCGCAGGTCGAGGGTTTCTCCGGGTACTCCAGCTTCTTCCCCCAATAAAAACTGGACGCCATGATATAGCTGAAAAATTGCTGAAAAAGGCGTTAAACACCATCAAACAAACAAACATAAATAACAAAAAATAAAAAGAGATTTTACTGGACATTTTTAGTTATAGACTTTTATCTTATATAGAAGCAGAAATATTAAAACATGCATATAATGTAAACTAGACGGCGCTTGAGCTAATTGACCTAATTGTTCTTGTTTGTTATACTAGTTATCATTTTATATCAATGTAAATTTTTTAGACGCTGTTATTAAGTCGCCCAAAACGAAGTAACGAAGTTTTGGCGACTAATTGTTTTTTGCAACGTTTCGTATTATTATTATTATTTCGGTTTCCACTTTTTCTAGATCGTGAACTTGTCCGACACATTTCTCCGAGACGCATTAATAGAATCATATGAAACTTGGCACAGTTGTAAATCGACATATGGAAGGGTGCAGTCAATAGTCAGAATTTTGATAATGGCCGCCACTTGACGACACCCACCCAAAAATAGCAAAAATTTTCCCGTGGTCCGATTTCAACGAAATTTGGTATGGAGGTAGATGTTAGTATTTCGAGTGAAATGCTACCATTAAGTTTTTTCTCCGGCATCGGGTTTCCAAATGGCCGCTTAAAACGTGTATAATTTTCAATGTTATGCGATCCCGATGACATTTAACATGCTCCGATTGCAACAAAATTTGGTGTGGAGGTGGATATAAGTGTATCGAGTTGAAATCCAAATTCAGAATTTTTTTTCCACCCGGCATTTCAAAATGGCCACCAAAAACGCGTCAAATTTTAAAGGTTGTCCGATTTGAATGAAATTTGAAATGTAGATACATCTTAATGTCCTGAGTGGAACGCAATACTATCCATTGGGATTTTGGGCGACTTCTGTGTTGGCATCCCAACACATTATTTTTAATTGAATGTGTATATCATGTGCAATTATAAAGTAAAATCACAATGTGCTTCACGTCTACAAATCTGATGGATTAACTGATATTTTATACAATGTTAAGATTAATATTCTTCTTAAAATGTATGATTATATGTTTATCCATGTATTAACAATCTCTCGTATTTTTGTTCTGGTATTAGTTTTTATACAGCGTTTTTAAACAAGAGATTCGATTGGAATTTGATTTGGATTTTAAATATATTAGGGTTTGATCGCCACTAATTAGTCTTAATTAGACGACAATTTATTTGCAACCTATAGGTGGATGTCTCTACTGGTGTACAGTTATTCCCCAGGGATAGTCACACTTCGGTGCTGACAAAATATTGAGTTAATCAATTATATAATCAATGTCTAATTTAAAAAATGCTCGAAATTCTAGATAGTTTTTGCCGAATTTTGTGCAACGTTTTGAAATAAAATGATGAAAGCTGTACATGATCATTTGGATGTTTTACTTTTTTACTCAACATATGCGTCTGGCGTAGTAAACTCTTTTAACCTGGAAATCTTTGATGTTTCGTTTGCAACAACCAGGTAGAATCCTCTGCTGATGGAGTGTTAGTCTCCAAGGTATCACCAGCCCAGAAGTAACACTTCGATGGTGTCAGGAATATCATTGATTCTTTCAGTGATATGGTGATTGTAAATATTTAGTGCCCTGAAACTTCGAAAATTATTTTAATTCTAAGGTTTATCTGTGTTCAAGATGAATACGGCATTAGCCGGTTTTGGTGCATAGTTTTGAAATTTCGGTGATAAAATCTCTACATCTTAATCATTTTGAATTTGTAATACTTTCTGGGTTTGAGCTCCACTGACGAGTCTTGATTAGACGAAACGCGCGTCTGGCGCAGAAAAATTTGTTTAACCTTGGTATCTATTGAGGACATGTGCAAATCAAGGTCAGAAGAAACTGACCAAGGTCATGTCTCTAGACTACTAATGGTTAAGACCACAGGTCTTTATAATTTACGGAATTGAAAAAAACTTCAAATAACCATTTGAGTTGTACCTTTTTTTAACTATCTTGCATTATTCTACACACTCGTTATGACTAGGATCTGGTTTACAATAGAACAAATAATATATAGATAAATATTTGCGGATATGATTTTATGGCCTATTCAATGACGAATGATAACATTATTTTTTCTTGAACACAGAATCGTCATCAGATATGTACAGCTCGCAATAGTAAATGTGTTGTTTGTCGCCTATCAAATGGACACAAACTGTCTTCATGTTTACGCATGTCACATAATATACAGAAACAAAGACTTTATTTCTATCTTTATGTTGTGCATTTGTCTTACATGGCGACATGTTCACAAATATGTCTGATAATGGGTTTGATCACCGGTCAAACCCTTTCAGAAAAGTATTTTCTTTTATTTTGGAAATAATTGCATCAATACTTTTTAAGTTAGCTAAAAATGATTATAGTTACTTGTATTATTCAACCTGTTAATTTTTGTGTTTTAAACATCGTATGATTTAGAAACCAAGATGTTAAAAAGCACCATGCTTCAAAAAACAATAAATGTTTTCATAACGTATTTATGATGTTTATTGTATTTAAAAAGCAATGCTATCATTAATTCAATTCTTATTGCAGGTAATTACTTCAGATGATGTTAGGAAGTCAGCATGTAGCCAGCTCAATCCTCTTATTTATAGTACTCGCAGGTAAAATATTTATATTTATTTATGGATTAAAACAACTTTAATAACAATTTTTATGTTACTATGACTTTGGAAATTATAAACGCCTTACTTGTTGTTCTAATTTTTGTGTTGCTTAATAACAAAGTTATCTGTTTATACTTATTATTATAGTTAATATAATTATTAAAAATATCAATATTTAATGCATTTCCATAAATTTGTTCACCAATAGATCGACTGAATGTTTGCATTAGTAATGATTTCTTCGAGTATAGAATATTTCTTGGAACTCATTGTATAATCATAATAAAAATAGAAACTATTGCAAATGTTACTTTAATGTTAACACAAGATATGATTTTGGGCATTAGAACGTTAAGCGTTTTTGACATCTGCTTTTTTAATTTAAAAAAAAATCAATTAAACTGATGATGTATCTTTTTGTTGCGGTTATTGAACCGTTTTTATCAGGTTTAATTTCGCATTTAAAGGTTCTTTAAGATTTTTTAACTTGTTTGCTTCTATAATTTTTGTTTTATTAATTCTCAATGTGAAAGATATGCTTGATGCATAAATAATTAAATTTGTACTACTTCATTTTTAAGTGTTTCGATTGGCAGGCGACCTTTTCGGATGAAAGATACATTATTTCAATGAGGAAGATCAAACTTGGTCATAGTATCATTCTGTTTAATCCCCTTCGCAATTAAAATTGACTTGACAAATTTTATTTACTGCATTAATAACATAATGGTTTTAGTTTATTTTTCTTTTATTTTAAATAGAATTTGACAAAACGAAGGATCGTGATGTATGTATGCACATAAATCAAAATGATAATGTGAAAAAATGTCTTGATATTGTCATTTGTACATGATATCAAATTACAGTTATAAAAGCATGTTATTACTATCTGTAAACAAACATGTTTTTCTAATAAACAAGACGAACTGAAACGACGTTTTTAAAATTGAAAAAATTAAAAGAATCCTTCGTAAATAAAATTTGCATCAATTGGCGCAATCAAGCTGGTTTCCTAATGAAATAAGCTTTGCGACTAGATATAAACGCCGTCATCCCTATTCAGTATGCCTAGAAGAAATTATTTTTGCTTGCAAGGAGTGAAAACATCGTCGTTTTTCTGTACCCCAGGGTTATCTTGGAGATAGAAAAGCGATTTCAGTTTTCTAGTTTGTGCATGATTTGATGACAATGAGTGTTCGAAAAGGAATGACATTTTTAATTGAAATATTAACATTTAAAAAATAGTATGCTTTATATTCTGTTTATTTCTTATATACAACCACTACTTTTTGATAGCTGGACAAATTATGCATAGGATCATAAATGTCATTATTGTTGTTACATATCTGACGAGAAATATGTGTGAGACTATATAATGTAATTATGTCGTTCGTAAATCATGACAAAACATTCACTAAATACTTTTCATGATTACTGCATATAATTATAGTGATACGAACTCAGATTGAGAAATCAACAACCTCATGCCATTAATTAGTTATGACTTGTCATGTACAAACTTAAGGAAGATTTTCCCGTTGATTTATACTGGGTGGACATGTTTCGTTTATGTTTTGCAAAATATAAATAGATTTATCGCAACCTTAACCTTTTTTATTTTTAGTTATTTTCTTTTATTAAAGTCAGGAAAATTATTTTTAATGATAAATTCTCGTATGTGTTTTTTTTAAACATTCCATTAAATAAAACTGTTCAATTGCGATGCTTTCATTTAAAGCCAAACAAGCAAGATGGTCTAAACGTATTATACATTAAAACAATGGTTAGAAAAAACGAGAAAAACAGTAAAAGATGGCTATTCAGCATATAAAAAACAAGCACAAAATGCAGAGACCTTAATCTTGTAAGACATGGGAATTTGTTTTGACAATTATGTTCCCTAGCACATTTTGCAGGAAATTTCCAAGAGCATGAAGGGAGGAGTAAACTTCACAGTCAATAGGAGGAATTCGCTTTTTGTTACATTTCAAGTTTTTAAAGTATTATTGATACGGTAGTTATAGTTCTACGTTTTATATAATACATGCAATTAGATTGATCTGAAAATGACATAAATTTTTGAAAGTTATCATTTCAACTACAGGTATTGCAATTAATAAGACTGTGTGTCATTGAATAATTACATAATTTTTATCAACCGTTTATAAAATAAACAGAATTTTAAACAATCAGGATATGAATTTGGGTTAATAAATGAAAGGACACAATTACCAGTAATCAATTGACAGCACCTTGCATCAGAAACAACTGAAAAGCAAATGCGAAATTAGTTTGTTAATATTGCTGACTCATTGACATTTAATAAAGAGGCAAATAAAATACAACATAAACTTAATGGTTTTTGCCGGAAGAAAGGTTTGGTATAATTTAAACTAAGCAACATCGTATAGAATTTTTTTAAACGTTACATTCCGATCATAACTTACAAAGTAAATGATCGATTAAACGTGATTATGATAAGATACAAACCATTTAGCTGAATAACCAGGCATTCAAATTAGCTTAAAATGACAACCAACATTTTGTCGTTTTATCCTACCACTGTAAATTTATTTAACATAGACAAGGGTATTGAATAGAATATATAATAAATTATTTTATTTTCAGAGCAAATATAATTAATGCTAGAACCACAATGATTTTTTCCAGAAAAATTTATTGTAACATACAGCCAGTTTCTCAATGGACCTAGTAGAATTCCACAAGACACAATAAAAGACTTTCGAAATATTCCACGGTTTCCAGGGAATGCAGCAATTGGAAATTTTCAGAGGAGTAACTTGAATTATGTTCAGCAAAACAGTTTGCGTTTTCAGCAGATCGATCCAAAAGTATTTGATAGACGTGATACAGAAGCCTCTGATTCTGACCGTGGAAATACAGGAGGAAACATTGATCTGTCTCAGTATGATAATTCAGGATTCTGTCGGGATGGTTGGTCCGAGGCAAACGTAAATGGAGTTCCTATATGTATTCGTGTAAATACTGAACCATCATCCTGGGATGATGCACAAGAAAACTGTAGAAAAGAATATTCCTTTTTATTGAAAATAGAAGTCCCTATCAAAGTACAATCAAAATCTATTGAAGATCATTTGCTTTCTCTAGGTAAGCTTTCTAATTGGAATATAAGCATTTATTGTGTTTATTTCCGTGGAATTCAAAACCAAAATATAAAACAAGTCACTTTGAGCTCATGCTACCTGATGAAATTCCTGTTCTATACTATCAAAGAGGTCTGAAAATAAAACCCACATTATGAAATGATCATACAAAGTCACTAAGAAAAGTTCAGTATTGTATCATTTTTTAGTCCTGGAAAATGATTTCTAATGGAGAGAAAAAAGAGAAAAGAGTACACCTCTACCATACTTCAATTTAAATAGTTTTGTTTTCTCCGAAATTAAATAAAAAAGAATCTAAGATACCGAGTAGTGTTTAGTAAACGATGTCCAGGACCTCACTAGAATCGGGGGTGCGTCCAAATGCTCCGAAAAAGTAAGCAACTCTTGCTACACGCTTGGCACCCATCGTTTCAGTCAGTTTAAAATATGTAAGACGTGTTTATGACTACAACACCACGGGTGTCGTCGATTATCGCTTATTGTGATTTTTGACGCCCTATTGTGATCAGTCTGTCCGTCCAAAACTTATAAATTACATGCTTTTTAGAGATGTAGTATTTCATTTACTGCTCTGAAATTGCGCAATTGTTTTCTCTTTCACAAGGTGTTGATCCCTTTTGCTGATTAGACGAAACATTCGTATTGCGTGGAACTTTATAATTCTGTATTACTAACTTTGACGACTTTAATTTTTTAAACTATACTTCGACTGAGACCATACTGTAAGGGTTCACTATGCTCGATCCACAGAGCTGTACAGCGAGTCTCCAGGTGGCAGATAAAGGATGCCTTCTCGTTGGGGGCTTGTCAGGTTAAAATACGGAAAGTCTGACCATAGACCACAGTGGTTTACATTTTTGGAAGGTACCACGCTTCTTGCAAGACCCCTTTGTAGAAAATTTGATTAGAGAAGGCTCGTCGAAGCTGCTATAAAACGCCACATTTTTAGCTCTCAATCATATCCTAAACTTTTTCAGTTGCATTCAAAATTTTGCCCTTTTGGTCTATCATCCCGGAAGCAATTGTTTTGTTGTAAACTTGTTCTCGCCCTGAATATAGACGAAATACTGCTCGCTGGACGTGAAGCAAAAACCCAAACAATCAATCAAATATCTGTAAAAGTTCATCACATGTTGGTGTATTACCTACTGATATATATTCACTATTCACTATTCTATATGCATGACTAGTTCCGCTAGTTTTACCATTCTTTTTTTGAGATACTTTTATAATCCTTGCACTATATCAATATATGGCAAAATCCGCAAAGAAGGTATTGTCAAGCGATTCAGCAGGACAGAACTATTGAATATTGAAGATACAAGCAAATAGACAGATATAAGGTCAGCTTTGATTAATTTTTGCTCTTTCATAGGTCACATGTACACATAGCCACATTAAAATGGTCAATTTATTTTCAGTCATTTGTTTGTAAATTTGTAAAATTGTAACAAAAATTTTTTGTCTAAATTCACCAGTATTGTTTTTATTATTTACAGGTATTAAAAATGTTTGGACCGGTTTACATTCCGAACATCAACATTTGGTCTGGGATGACATCAGTCCAATTCTTATTAATGGCAAATCAGGGTAGGTTAAAGCATGTTATAAAGACTGATATTCAGTAAAATATGAGTCAAGGTTTGACAAAATCGTGGCTAAACAAAAGAAAGAAGGTATAACAACAAAACAAATAGAAACACAACACAAAATCTAAAACTAGAATAACACGAAGCGAATTCAAACCCGGGTGAGAATCCATGTGTTCCGGAATGGTAAGCTACCCCTGCTTGAGTGTTTATTGTGACAACTTAAGTTGTTACCGCAATATTCTTAAACAAAATCACATACACTTGTCGATCAACACAAGTTCCACACTGTAAACAAGTCAGTAAATATTAAATCATTAAATCACACGGATAATAAATTTGTATCAATGCGTATGACAATAGACCTCAGTACACACAATTTATGTGCTGCAAACATAAATATATCAGAAGAGACATAAGAAATTAACATGTCTTACTCTATAAAGTCAGTTTCAAACATTAATATAGAGAATTTGAAATTAATGATTAACCCGTCAAGCAAAATGTTATATCCCACGCAACGGAGTTGCGGATGATATCATGTTTTTGACAGGTCCTTCAGTCCTATTCTTGTGAACACAACTACTCTGAACCTACTGGTAAGCTTTTTGTAATACTTGGTAGGAAGGAAGGACACCATATGTAGTTGTGCATATAGGCAGGAAATTAAGATCAGATATTTTTTGTAGGAGTTATGCACATTTGAACTTATAAATATATGCATGAAACAACTTGTAATAGCTTCAAAATTCTCTCAAACAACTGATCAGAATATTATGAAACTTGGTAGGAATGAATGGCACCATACGTAGTTGTGCACATTGATAGTAAAGTATGATCGGATATTTTTTGTAGGAGTAATGTCCTTGGAAATTTTAAATTCTCAAGACTTGTAAGCGTAGTTTCTCTTTACACTACTGATCAGAATTCTATGAAACCAAGGCCTGGTAGGAATGAAGGACACAATATGTTGTGCATATAAATTTGTAAGATTTAGCCACTTTTAACCAAAAAATCTCTCAGAATATATTTATGAATCAACTCGTAAGAGCTTCTCGTCAGAACTACTCTCACAATTATGTGATGCGTGGGTTATGTGAGTGTGCTCACTAAGGTTCTTATTATTTTTTAATAATCAGTTGTCAGAGTTATAAATTAGTCGGATCCACATCCTGCAATCTATATTTTTATAATTGTAGATCCGAAAGATCCCCTTGGAGCTGGGATCAAAATTTTGCTGATGATTTGGATGAACTGTGTGGAGAAATTGATATACAGGATAATTCACATATTATTCAGACTAGAAGACGTAAAAAGCGTGCAACAGATGATCGTCGTAAATTATTGGAACAGTTTCAAAATTTCTTTCCACAGGCAACACCTCCAAATTCAAAAGAAGTTGTCGAAAATTCACCATCAAAAGATCTTGGACAAGTAAATTTTGCCGATAGGTTAAGAATGATGAATAATCAGAGACAAATAGTAAATTTTGCAGGCATGAGTCAGCAACGCCAGCTTCCAAATATGCAACAATCATCACAAATGATTAATGGACAGTTGCAGTATAATGACAGTCCAAAGAATCCGCTAGATAACAAAGACATTTCAAAGCACGATTTCCACTTAAATGGGTCACCATCAAACGTCAGGCCTTTGGACAATCAAAGATTCTTAACTTTGCTCAATATGTTACGAAGTGGTTCTATTCTGCCATCAAAAGAAAGTCCAACTAAGCAACCGAAAAATGGACTAAGTGTAATGTCAGATTATAATAATAAAGTGGTGACCATCGCGCCAACTGACGAAATAGATAACCCAGTCGAACAATTACAAAAAATAGGAGAACTTTTTAATAAAGAAAAGATTATAAGTAAAACTGACGATGACGATAAACACTTAAAACTAGAAACCATAACTCCAGAAATGGCTACTTCGTTTAAAATTCAATCAGAGAAAATAATGAAGAATGACGATCATAGTCCTACAGTTGAAACAGTGTTTAATAATCAGGACAAGGTAACAGATATCGATATTAAACCTACCCTAAAAACAGAGAAAAGTGATAAGAAAATAGGTACAGTGTTTGAAAATCTTTTCAGCGATGACCGAAGTAAGATTGAGTCTGAAAACAGTAACAATCCAGCTAATATTAATTTGCAACAAACAATTTTAAATAATATGAACAATAATTTACCAAAACCTGATGATACAAAAAATATACAAACTCAGCCGGAACCAACTTTTATAGGAAAGCCAATTAACATTATCCCAACATTGGACAAAGATAAATCAGAAGGTTTTGACGAATCAGATAATCAGAAGGTACAGAAATCAGACAGAGCAAAGGCTGTCCACGAGAAAATGCTTCTCAATATGCAGCATATGCTTCAAATCATTCCTAGTGCAGCTTTGCCACATGCGGCAATAGGTGATCAAGGAATACAAGTTAAAAAGGAAGATGTTCAAGAAGATGCCCTCAAAATAGATGACAAAAGTAAGACTTCTAAAGGGGTCTTCTTGCTGAAACAACTAGATAATATTCCGAAATTGGAAATCAAACCTAGTGATGTAAATATTGGTAAAGGAATTTCTGAAAGAGACGAGATAAAATCGATTAAAAAGGATAGCCCTGTTAACTCAGTAGCTGAGACAAAGTCGATACAAGATTTAAACAATAGACTCAATCTATCCAATCCATCAAATGACCAACTAAGCGACGATAAAAATGAAGACGGAAATAAAATTGTAAAGATACAAGCAAATATTGGTAGCAACGGACCTATACCTATTGAAATTATCAATTCAGATTCCACAAACACGGAAACAAAGAGGACAAGTATTCACAGTGAAGATAAAGACAAAGACGATAATGACATGTTGTTAAAACTTTTGGAAGGAATGGAAAGTAATGTTGATTTAGATTTAAATAACGACACTTCAATCCAACTTCTAAAAAGGAAGCTTGAAAGTAAGCTTCAGTTACCAAATAATGAGAATTTGCAGACAACAACACAGAAGACCATCGAGGCAGTTACACCAAAAACAGACGAAAATGACGATATCAACCTAAACAATAAACATGAAAATAAAGTATCTGTTGGGGGTATACTCATTCCCCCATTCGAAATCGAATCTACGACAATACTAGTCCCTAAGAGTAATGAGACTAAAATAGAGAGTACCATTAGTACAAATTTATCTGGCAAGATTATCGATGAAAACTTTGGCGGCAATGTTGAGAATATTTTGAAGATTTTAGAAAAAATAAGTGAGAAGAAACCAGTAGTAGAAACAGAGAGCGACGTATTAAGTGGAAGCATCATACAACAAATGGTAACGAATGATAGAGAGGGCACAAGTATCCATTTAACCATACCAAACAAAGTCGAACAGAAGGAATACGAAAATAAAACATCAGCTCTAAAGGAAACGAACGACGATAGCGACGAAGTAAAGTCATCCGATACTTCTTTAACAAAGTCAGACGAAAATGATAAAATACTTTTAGTACAAACACCATCTTTAAATGAAAATGAGAGCAAGAGGAACAACGAAATAAATGTTAAAAGGACACCGGGTGGAATTACGATTGGAGTAAATGCGGAAAATGAAAACGAGGGTGCTATTCTAGATCCTAGGGGTTTAAAAGATGATATCAAAGCTCCAATAAAAAATGATAAAGCTCCTTTTATAAACAAAGCTGAAGACCATAATGATCACGTTATAGGAAAACAACACCCATTGATATTAGAAACTGGTGCGTCATTTGTTCAAGATTCAATGACAAAGGGAAATGACTATGTTTTGGCTGCAGAAAAATCACAGTTAATAGCCAGTCCATCTATTGCTATTGAACGTGCAAACGTGATAAGTGCCGAATCCACCCCAAAAGATACCACAAACACTGACAGTTTTATATCCCTTAAAAAAAGTAATGATACTGGTATTACAAGTGTTATTTTTAAAGAGGCTGATGATTCAACAGAAGAGCAACCTTTATCCTTAGTTATGGACGATTCAGTGAATGTATCAGCTCAAGTAAGTGAATTAAAGAACACAATTAAACCTTTACCCAGCGATGCTACATTAATCTCCGTAAATAATGTAGCTATTTTGGAAGACAGTTTATTAAAAAAAGAAACACAATTAAACGTAGATGATTCTGCAGAGTTGAGTAACGACGACAATGTCTTAGCAAACGAAAGTTCTCCAAAACAACCTGATAATAGCTCTAAGAGTAAACATTCTGAGTCGATAGATAATGAAGCGAAACAGTGGGATAAGTTAATAATACAAAATAAGGATATGGACAGGTCTACAGATATACCAAAGTCATATGATAGAGAAAGCGATGATGAAATTTCATCAAAAGAAGTTGCCTCAGAATTGGATATTAAAACGTCAAAAGCCGACAATAAAAACGTATCTGGTGTACCTATTAATGTAAGTGCAGTCCCAGTCAAATTACCTGAATTTGAAGACGAAAGACCATTATTTAATAATGATTTTATATCCAAAGTAACGAAACCAAACTTAAATATTTCTGAAGACGAACCTAATTCTGTTGAAGAAGATAGCAGTGAAAATAACGAGACTGTTAAACAAAATATAAATAATGTGACCAATGATGAGGTTGATGAATTGATGGATTCTGATAATAACGACACTGGTTCTCAAAAAGAAAATATTCTGAACGATAAATCTGAAATAAAGCTTGGTAAAGAAGGTGAGGAAGTTGTTCTTGCTGGTGTTGAGAATCTGAGTTCGTCTGGCAAGGAAGTGTTAGAGGATATTAGAGATAATTTGACATCCACTGAGGAAAAACGCACAGACGATGCGTTATTGTCAGAAGGTGACGCTAGGACGAAGACATTTTTAACGGATGACCTAGATTCAAGAAAACAAAACATTTCAACAAATGTTAGTTATCATGAAGAGCTGGCGGATAATTCTGATGAAACATATGAAATTAAACTTAAGGACGATAAAGTGTCATTTTCGGACAACTATGTTTACATGTTAAATGACGTCTCAGATTCAAATGAGACTGATGGTATTGAGAATATCAGAAGTGATGAAGATTTGTCGGACGTTTCACTTGATGCTTACGATGTTATTAATAACCAAGAACAAACGGATATTACTGAAATGTCTTCGAATACCAGTGATAGCACATTATCGGATGAAACAGATTCAAATGAGACAAATAGTATAGAAATTGAAAATAGCGACAACCATGATGTAATAACGAGATTTTCAAAGTATGCTTCAAGCGAAATTAACGAAACACAAAACACGCTATTGACCGCTAACGTTCAACATGACACAAACATTCTTGAAAATGAAATAATCAGCAGCGATGACAATATGGATATGTTACTTGATACTTCAAATGATGTCGATATGGTAGACGATGTCGATGAAGAATATGAAGAATTAAGCGACACTCAATTCAACGATACTAGCGAACTGGTAGCCGATTTTGATACTGTTGCAGATGAAAGTGAAAACGTTGGTAAAGAAATATTAAGCGAAGAATTGTCTGAAGACATTGGTAGATCAGGAATCATAGTAAACAAGAGCGACGAAAAAGAATCAAAAAGCACTGATATTGTTATTTCATCCGCAATCACTAGCGTTGAAAGTTTCGAAAATGCAACGGAAACTATTATTTCATCTGATGACATTCTTGTCAGTGAAGCTGCATCTCAAGATGATACCGTACGTCAGTCTGAATTCCGTGATCTTGACACTACACAAACAGCAGATGATTTGTTAGAAGAAGAGGCTGAAGAATTTGTTCCTCCCGAAGACATTATTGAACCTATTCCTCATTCAAGTCAAATGCAAGCTAAATTTATCACAAACCAAAAGAAACTGATCATGAGATTGGGAGGTTGTGACAAGCCAAAACCTTCAGTTTGTTTTAGTCAGCCTATTAAAGTTTATACAGATGGTAAGTAGAATATTAAATAATAAATCACACTCTCTTTGAAAAGAATGAACTCTTTCTAATCAAGAGACTGTTATCAGTACCTCAAAAGAAATTTTGAAAAAAATGTACCAAATTGCGACATATTCGCATCAGTTTAAATCTAGAACGCATTAAAAGGTTTCACATTATTTTGAATTAGTACGTTTATAACATTACGTCAAACAATCGCTTTTTAGTTTCTCATTGATAAGATGTGCTTGGATGTTTATACGCATGTGTCCTTATTTTATAGTATTGTATTGCCAAATAAAATGTATAAAACAATCCATAAATATTTTTCGTTACATAGATATAAGTGACTTCAAAAGAGTTTGACTTTTTATTAGAACTCTTAATATTTGCATGATTGATAAACATAAAAAAACTTGTAATAAATCTGTTTGGAAAATTACCAAGCATTTTTGTCATTCAAATCCACGGTAAAAGCTCTTTGTGAACTAGATAAATAACAACTCTGTTCTTGTCATAAACTTTTATTATACACGTTTTGCCTAGTAAACTGGACTCTTTAATATCCCTACTTTACAAGGAGAAAAGTAAATGCTTTTTTTTTAATTTGGATGAGATAAAATTAGATAACTAAATAATGACCATTTTATTCGGTGTTTTTTTTAAAGTTTTATTGGAATTATAATATTTTGTTATTTGTTTATTTGTTTTTTCACAAACAGCAAATTTGATGTCCAATTAAAGGGAGGTAAGATTAAAATCTTACAAAAAGTAGTACAAGAAATTAAAATGGATTACTAATACGATAAACTTTTTACACATTTTACCACAGTGTCAATGTGTGGAACCGGCTGGTTTGGAAATGTTTTTGTGGACAAGTGTTATCGATACATACCACAGGCAATGACATTCACGTTTGCACGAGATATGTGTTCCCAAGTAGGCGGACAACTTGCCGTTGGTGACAGTGTATTTCTACGTAGATTCATATTGACATCGGTAACTCTGGCAAGATTTAAGTCAAACCTGCAAAGTATGTATACATTTTTAAGCAAGATGCATGCAATCATCCTTAAGTAATTGTGTTGACTGTTGATTCATCTGTTATATAACACACATATCTTCTGTTTGATTATCACTAGAAGAAAGCTGGAAATGAAGAAATTTAATTAATAATAATGTTTTCATTGCAATATACTTCCTAAACATTTGAGACTAAATGTCCTGACATCAAGATGTGTATGACATTCTTACTCTGCGAATACATCCCATTTATTTTTAGACGTAATTTTTTAAATGTTTTTTTACTACTAACGATTTCTTTCTTATAACTTTCTAGATAATGTAATAAGCGTTTGGATTCATACAGATGCTAGCAGCAACACATGTAGACTGCTAAGCAACAGTATAGGAGTACATAATGTGAACTGCCAAACAATAGCTGAAGCTGTTTGTGAGAAACCAAAACAACAAATTAGTAGGTTTCCTTATAAAAAATATAACGAAATAGTTTTTCCGTTATTCAGTTGTTGCTAAGTCCTATAATGGATTAGGTTGTATCACGAAGCCTAAAATGTTTTATAAATGTTTAAAAAAAACCGACGAAATAATGTCGCAAACAGTCCTAAATGGATAAAAACAAATAAGCGTAATTGATTTCATGGTTTATGTGTACAGATATTATATAGTCTATTAAAAGAACTAATTTGTTTATACCACATGATTTTGGAACATTGTTTTTTTTGATGCCGAGTGTGTGGTTATTAACGCAGAAAGTTGTAATCTAGGTCGCAGAAAGAAAAAAACTCTATTGGAAGAAACAAAAAATCATAAAATATAGAATTGCTATGTTTGTATGTAACTAATAAATCTTAATTGATTCGGTTTTAAATTAAACTCGCATTATATTGCTTTTATAGGCTCATTGCAAACATTAGATAATACAGACAACCATGGTTTTGACTACGTTCAACCGGAAGTGAAACAGTTTTCTATGAATGATCTCAACAATAAGTTACAATGTTCCTTGACGAATATTGCTCCAGAGCTTCCAGTCATATGGTATAAAGATGGTGTACCTCTAGCAACAAAAATTACACGACCATCAAGTCTTATGTCTAACAGCCCAACAGGTATTTATAGTGTAATCAGTAGTTTTTAAACAGTTTGTTTAACACCAGATAAAAAATACGATATTTATATACACACGCATTTTTAAAAATCTATTTACTATAATATTATAACAGAAATTTTACATTATTTTTACGAGAATTATATCAACAGAACTTTTTGGTTTACACCATGTGTGAGCTGATGCTTACAAAATCCAGACATATAAAATGAAATTAAGTTTTTGAATATTGCTGCTTGGCAAATATTAAACACTTCTTTTTGTAATTGTATTAATAGAAAGAGGATCAAATACCAAATCCACTTAATGTTCTTCCTTTTTAATAGTGCTCAACGATCAGTAAGATAATATATATATGGTTTTTGTTTAATGTGAAATTGTAAATACATATTAAAATCTGTGTAAAATAAATAGTTGATATATTTTTATTCTTAGCACAGTAACATGACATAAGCCTTTAATAAATATAGTTTTCTCATATCCAGATTTGTATATTTCAGTAATTTCACAAACGACTGAATTGTTCCTTACTCAAAACCTGACCAGTGTCTTTAGCAGCAATAATACTTCAATGACAGAAATGTTACAAGGAAGATATTGGTGTGAAAGCTGGAATATACATCCATTTAAACGAGTAGAATCAAAACCCACTCTTGTTCGATTTTCGGGTAATTGGTTACTTCTTTAATATACCATTTAATGCTTTGGTGAAGAAAGTACATTATATAACAAGATTCAACTAGTCATTGGTTTTTGTTGTTGTCATATATATATGTTATGCTTATGTTAATAACACAGTAAACTGTAGAAAATATTGTTTGAATGGTGTTTAACGCCATTTCAGCAATTTTTCAGCTATATCATGGCGTCCAGTTTTTACTGGGGGAGGAAGCCGGAGTACCTAGAGAAAACACCCCACCTGCGGTAGGAAAACTGGCAATCCTTAGAAAAATATAAAAAGTCACTCTCATTATAATTGACATTGCATGACAGCGGGCGGATAACATATTTTATGAGGATTTTACATTCAAGCGTACTTATACGCATAATATTTTAATCTATTTTCTGTTGTTGGAATAAAGCTGAAAAGTATCTGTTTAATTCAAGCATTTAGTCTATGACGTATCCTGATGTATCTAAGCATGTTATAGCAGATTTTTTTTATGAAACATGTTTTACTTAAAGTATGATATTTACTTGTATTTACAGACGTAATGACATTTGTTGGTCGACTTAATATGCAGCCAATTACAGTTTACGATTATACTCTATACAACATGATCAATGAACAGACTAAAGAGATACTGAGTATTGTCAACGATTTGCAAGTACTGCATAATAGCATTTTACCAGAATTAAAAGCTGAGATACCAGAGGTTCAGAAAATTTTAATAAAACCAGATTTTCTTGAAAGGTAGGTTTATCATGTGTAAGAAGGTCTCCTCGAACAGTACTGTCAATCGACATATATTGGACGCACATAAGTTAAATTACTGAATTTTTTAGTTTTTGTCTGACTTGATTTGTGCAATTTATTCTGTTATTTATGCATTTAATTCTGTTCATTTTACACAATCACAGAAAAATTGTTATATTAAATACAAATATTTATAATGAAGAACAGTATTGCTGTTGTTTTATGTTATTATTTGAAATACTTTTAACAATCTTTTTAGCTACGTATTAACGGATTGTTTCATAAATTTTTGCAATATAACGTATTAATCCTTCTATAGGTTAACAACCACTATTTCAAAACACTGTAGGCGCTTTGTATTCTTGTGCCATGCGGGAGAATGAGTTGCTTACCCCAGTTTTAGTCGGGTTCGTGTCTGGTTCTTTTGTTGGTGTCCCCTCTTATGTTTAACCACGTTTTGGCTGTCCCTGACTTATTGTCTATTGAATACTTCCCGGTATCTTCGATTTTTTTCTACAAATCTCATAATTTTCAGAAATTACCAATTTCAAAACCATTCTTGTGTCAGCTAAGATTTTTTCTGCACATTGGTCTAATACCTTTTTCTATTAATTTATAGTGTGGTTTCGTCAATTGTATATCTTAAACCTCTCATGCTGAAAGTTAAGCCAATATTCAGTCAGTCAATTTTGTGTTTTGAAATGGAATAAATTAATATTTATAGAGTACTATTTCAACGCGTTAAAGTGATGTGATGACAGGTTTATATGCCAACATTATAATTTTTGTTTCTAGTACTTTATGAACAAAATTTCCAAAATGATCAGCATAAAGTGTACGAATTAAAAGAATCATTTGGTTTTCTGTATAACATAATTAACCATCATCGCGTGCAAGTCACATATTTAGTAATAGACTAATTCTGACTTGACAAAGAACTGAAGTTTTGTGTTACTAAAAAATAGAATATGCTATATAAACACACTGAGTAGATGTTAATCATATATTTTCAAAGAAAATAATAAAGATGTATGCTAAGATGAGATTGTGTTTCTCCATAGAAAACCAACTCAAAGCTTGAAGTTTTATACGTATGTCGTAATGTCAACAACCTATACGATGGCCACAGAAAGGTCTGTTCGCCTATTGATGAAAAGGGAACTAAGAGAAACTCTTCACAATACAACATTTGTATTATCATTACCAGGAAAAACCCCACTTCATCATGTTAGATCAATGACGTTCAACAGTACAGGTATGATTTTTAAAACAAACAATACCAAACAGTACAAAACGAGTGAGGAATATATGTATTGCACAGAAATAGGGGGCTTGTTTGTTTCAATGTTTTTTAACACCACTTTCAGTAATTTTTCAGCTATATCATGACGTCTAGTGTTTATTGGGGGAGGAAGCCGGAGTACCGGAGAAAACCCCGACCTTCGGTAGGAAAACTGGCAATCCTTGTCAATTAAGATTGGAGTCGAACGCACCCTGCCCGTAGTGAGGCTCGAACCCGCAATTTCAGTGTTGACAGACCACGTGATCAATAGTAGACAAACTACTTTAACCACTCGGCCACCGAGGTCCCTGAAATAGGTGGTAAGCAAAACGTTAATGAAATACTCAAAGAATCCTCGAATACAACGTCTTAGAAAATACTTTCTAAATGTATTAACAATAAATACGTCATCATTTGAATATACCATATATAATTTGAAAAATATACCTAAACACAGTTTCTTAAAAAGCATATTACTGGTAATATTTATCCTGATAATTGAAGAATAACCGAACACAACGTTTTAGAGAATATTTTTTAAAGTATTAACAATATTCATGTCATCATTTTAATATGTCATGTATAATTGTGAAAATATACTTTAACAAAATTTCTTAAAAAAACATATTACTGGAAATTTTATTTAGTGACGCCTATTGCTTATTTATTACAGTCGCATGTCCAATGGAAAGGTTAAAAGACAAAGAAACATCATTGGTAGCTACATTTCCTAATTCAGCAATAGACTTTGAAGTTAATAGCGTTGAAACTTGTGGTAAGTATAATGATTCATCACCATAAAATCAATATGTGAAAGGTTAAGGGGGTTATAACTAAAAGTTTGAAAACGATTTTTTCTGTTTAAATATATATCAATATTGAATACTTAAGAAGTTTGACATCAAGGATTTTTCGTAATATAAATGTTGCGGTCCAAGCTTTGATACTTATCGGTAAATGCGTAATTAAGGTATCCCGGTTGTGACATGATTCCTATCAGAGGTATAGTTCGCTACAGATTGCTGTGGTTTTTGTAATCGAAAGAATGCGTGTAATAAAGACGGAATTCTTCAAAAGGAATTATTTTGTTAATTTCTTCAGATTTCATTAAAAAGACTTTCATTAAGGAAACGGATCAATTCAAAAGATTTTTTTCTTACTACTGTAGCTCATAATGTGCATGTAGTATACGCTCTTCATTGAGATGGCCCAGTGGTAAGGTTGTCATCTACTATTGATTATGTGGTCTGTTAACAATGAGGTTTTTGGTTCGGGTCTCGATGAAAGCAGGGTGTACTCGACTCCAGTCTTAATTGACAAGCATTGTCAGTTTGTTTTCCTACCGAAGGTGGAGGTTTCCTCAGTGTTTTCTAGCTTTCTCCCCCAATACAAATTTGACGCTATGATAAAGTAGAAAAATTGCTGAAGGTGGCGTTTAACACTTTTCAAACAATCAAACAATAGATAATGAAACATAGGCAAACATGTAACGGTATGAGCTTTAATTGGGCCCTTTACTGGAATGAGTCCCTAAAACGAAAAAGTTATAACATTAAAATAGGGGGTTACATTCGAATAATAACTGAACTTAAAGTTTTGTGTAAATATATATTTAACGGTAATATAATGCAATATAAAAATATACTCTTGTTACATTGGGTTTTATCGTAACATTTGTCGTGGACAGAAATATAAAAATGCCTAAATTCTATAAAACTATCAATAGCATGACTGAAGAATACCAATATTAAGAAATATTTTCACCGCAAAGCATGTTTAAACTTTTTTATGTAAAACTCTTAACGTAGGTAAATAGGGTAAAATTCAGGTGACAAAAGTACACTCTCATTAATTGCTGACAAATGACATTTGATCAATTAATCATATTTCCGAATGTTATTGCAAGATGTGTTTTTTGTGCACCAGCATCTAATAAGTGTCTATGGAGCCAAGGCAAGATCATTAAAGTGGCGCTAGAGTTTGGAGGATTATTTTTATTTTGAAATGACACAGTTTCAAATTTAATCTTAATTTAAAAGTTTTATAGTGCAGGAAAACAAATTTTAACAAGATTTTTCAGGTTAGTGATTTTCAGATGTTTTAGTTTAATATTATTATGACAATTATGTGTTGTTAATATTTTCTTGTAATAAATGGTAACTAATTTTGGATGTACATTTTATCTTGCAAAAAATACAGCATACTTACAGTCGTTTCAACTAGAAATGTTTGTGCATATTAACGTTAACCTCTGCTCAGTGTAGTAAATCCTCTTATATAATTGACTGAGAGATACAGTTTAAAACACATCGTTATGTCAGTTCATCCGCAGGACTAAATTACTCATCTACATTTACTTAAAAAGGAAACTGCCTTCTTTAATGTGTTTTATATGAAATGTTTGCATCTATAGCAGGATGTTTTGTAATGTGTTTTCTGATACAAGGTTAGTACACTGACTTAGTTGTATATTGTTAAAAATTATATCACTACAGCTTTAAAACAAAAAAAAATTAAATAGCATTTGACTTTTTACGTTTTGTTTATTTAACACCAACTTCTTCAACATTAATTTTATATCATGTTCAATGGATTAAAAACTATATCGTTTAAATCGGTTTGAATGACTGCCATCGCTGAGGAGGGAAGAGTTCCACAAACTAGCAATTTGTTGTCCATATTTTCAAAATTCTGCATCAACAAAAACATGACCAATTATATTTCAAATGAAGTTATGGTTCAACTAATGAACAAATGAACTGTGTTCCCTGTTTTGCATTTGTATTAGTTATTTACAGGTTACATCCGAATGTTTTCTGCTGTGTTTTTTAAGTGTTATATGAAAACCTTTAAAAGTAAACAAACTTATCTGGTATAGATCTAAGTCATTTTATTAGGCATGCTTGTATAGGTATAGTTGGCTTCGACGGATATACAAATGGGATAACTCTTTCAATTTACGCATTATGGCTACTAGATTTTCTTTAATTTCAACTTTTGGTTTTCTCGATTACCGTTTACAATCAATAAATAAATCGTTGCAAGCAGATAAATCTAGTGACTTAGTTTTATAGTCATGTAGTTTACCTTGAAGATCTCAGGGCATGTTTGTGTTATAATCTGATTAGTGAAGAGAACAACCTGAACTACTTTTTATGCTTGAGTAAATTTATCTTAACTGAAATCCAAGATATACCAAGTTTTTTGTTTCGGTAGGTTTATCTATTAACGGGAAACATCAATGCACATAGCTTTCATGCTTCTTCGTCCGATTAAGGTTCTACTAAACAATGAAATGTAAATTTCCTGATTCATCGCGTCTATGAGTCCTTGTAGTGTGATGTGAAATTTGTATTTGGTAATTGACTTTTTTTTTATCTAAGATTGTATATGCGCATCCTAAACTTACATTTATTGCCTAAAACCTAATTTAATCTGTATGACGTGTATAGGTTTGGTTTACCAGAGAATTTCCTTTACAATCTATGTTAGTTGAGCCACAAGGCAATATGCGTTTTCACAATATAATTTGGCATAGTTACAAATACAAATTTTAATGTTGCAAGCCGTTATGATTTAATAAATAAATAAATAAATAAATAAATCAATCAATCAATCAATCAATCAATCAATCAATCAATCAATCAATCAATCAATCAATCAATCAATCAATCAATCACTCAATAAATAAATAAATAAATAAATAAATAAATAAATAAATAAATAAATATTTATTTATTTATTTATTTATTTAGTTATTTATATTTATTTATTTATTTATTTATTTATTTTTACAGATGGTGCCTTTGCTGGTAAGGCGAAATGTGTTGGTGATTACGAAAATGGTGCATATTGGACAGATGTCAGAGTTTTCAAAACATGCAACAGCAACTCTGATAATAATGATGACAACGACGACAGCGACACCACAGAAGAAAATGACGCATCAACTGTAATGGGTCACATAAGCGTACAAGACAGATTAAAAGAACTATCGGAGGTATATTATGAATATTTCCATTGCTCTTGACATCAATTAAAAATCCCAACCCTTGATTTAAATGGTTTTTTATTGTAAATAAATGTATTGTTTAACATGTTCGATCTACAATCTCATTGACAATGTTGCTTATAGGTGGAGGTTGAAGACGGGAATGTAGATGCAGTCATGGATGAAACAGCAGATATATTAGAGAAAGCTAAGGATATGACAGCCGAATATGTTGATTTCGTTGCAGAAATCGTTGCGAAAACAGCGAAAGTAGATCGTACAACACTAGAGGTAATTTCTTGTTTAAAATAATTTGTTTGGAAAATTTAAAGCATGATTTGGCTGTTTATTTCTGCCTGTAATTCGTTGGTTTTTATGTACTTACAGCAATAAGTATGCCGCCTTGTTTGACGAATATTTCCACTACAGTTATAAATTCTTGTGTTGAAATAAGAAAACACCAGTTGTTAATAATTATATCTGCATAAAAACGTTGTTTAGTTCTACGTAATAAAATTTAACATCTAAAAGTAGTTAGTTTGATACATTTATTAACATTTTCAGAGAAGTGAAAAGGTCGTTAAGACGATTGACAAAATTCTTGACATTGATGACGAAGAACTTAAAAAGTCTAGAAAGGCTAATAGGTATACTATTATTATAATTAGAATGAAAAATAATGATAATGATACTAAGTTTAGCAGTATACAATTTAGCCCTGAATAAATGCACATAATTAGTTCCTTGATGTTAATAACAAACTAAATAAATAATTATACATAAATCTACAGTATACTGCTATGAAATAGTTTAAAACATCTTGATTTTTTAAAGCATTAACACTAGACCTTAACGTATAAATAACTTGTCGAGTTTGTTAAAGCGTTTAACTATCGTTAGTTTATAGCAATTGGAAATTTGTATTATTTTATTGGCCGTGTTGCAGTCGATAAGGTGGGAAAAACAAGGTATTAATTTTGTGTAATAAACTCCTACAGTTGTCAACTCAGATCTCTGAAACTTCACATAAATTGAGGTTGTGATCCGGCAATTCTGGAATTATTCGAAGATTGTCAAAAGATAGAAATACGTCTGATAAAATTTATATTCTAAGCCTTAGACATCGTCTCATCAGTGACCTTCGAAGCCAAAGGTTTTGGGGTTCCAAAAACACATTGTTAAGAGCACAAAGCAACAAAGGTCCAAAGAGTTATGCTCAATGTCGCCTAAGAATATCTTTGGGAGTATTAAATAAGCAAATGTGGACTGGTTACTTGCATTAAAAAAATAATTTTGTACTATGGTGGTCTATATAAGCACAGAGAAATACGATAAACTTTTATCCTGTTCTAATTACCTGTTACAGTATTATACTAAACCTTGAACGAGTGGCAGAACAGATGACACTTGACGTTTATGGGCAATTTAGAATAGTTACACCAAATGTAGCATTGGAAGTTTGGGACCTTAAGCATCAAAGTCTACCTGTCATTGGACTAGCTGCCAAAGAGGATCATAAAACTGAAATTTTCGAAGAAAGTCAAATTGTTACCCTATTTAACAGATCTCAAGTATACCTTGATGATGTTAATGCTGCCATTGAACTTCCACCAGAACTCGTCCACGAAGTAATGTTAGGTAATCAAAATCCGTTTGTCTATTAAAATATTCAGTAAATTTATTTTTATAAACGTACATGTTTATCTTATCTTCTGAAGATTAATGCGAAGCTTTCAACAATTGCACTACAACGTTCTCTTCTCTAAATAAACAGCAAAGCGTGCCAACTGATTAGTTCCTTATACCAAAGACGCATCTACTATATACGCTTTAATGACTTATATTTGCAACCCCTGGTAAGTGTCTATGGTGATGGTAAAGTCCCGTTTTGTATTACACGAGAAATATCAATAATCCATTCATTTACATAGTTGTTTATGTTTACTGATGGGATTTTTGATGCCTTTTGAAATCATGTAGTTTATATTTTCTGATTGTGTTATTGCCTAAGACGGATTTGTAAAATTTATGGTTTGACGGCCACTAATGAGTATTGATGTATATAATGCGCATCTGGCGGTGTACATTTTAACATTGGTATCTTTGCTGACAGTAAGAGGCTACAATGTTTGTTGTTCTGAAATGTAACAGATTTTTAAGAACGTTGTCAATGTATAAAATTAGTACTTTCTTTCAAAAATAAAAATTAAATTACCAATTATTTCTTTTTGCACAGATAAGGAGTCCCGCTTATATATGATGGTATACAGACATGGGCGCCTGTTTAAAACAATGTCGGAGGCACAGACACGATTAAAGGAAAATAAGGAAGCTAAATTTGTTGATGACAGTGGGCTATTAAATAGCTTTGTCATATCAGCCAGTATTGGTGGCAAGAAAATAGAAAATCTGAAAAGCAAAGTCAAAGCAATATTTAAACCTTTAAAGGTAAGTTTTATCCCATCGTTTTTTTTATGTTATTTTTATAAACATGTCTCAATGTCTCCGCGTTGCTAATGGTAAATTCATGCTGGTCACACTACACATAATATTTAGGGAATTTTACAAAAAATGTATAAAAATACCAAAACATTGTACCCGTTTGTAGATAGAAAGGCACAGTGCAGCCAATGTTGTCACTCGTGTAAAATTATAATTTACACAACAATAACTACTAAAACAAGTAAAGTGTAAATAGCATGGTCTATGACTCACTGATTCTTTTGTTTAGTTTTAATAATTTAAATAACAAAGAGCCTGTCCCAATAATCATCATTCATCTTATCGCTTTAACTGTTTGTTCGATTAACAGACAGAAAACGAATTGTCACCTGCACATTATAATTACACAATGTTCGTTTGCTTTTTTATATGATGTCAGCTTAATTATTCAATTGTTTCTAGTTAGACAAGCCTATATTATTTAAATTTGGGAATTGAAATAATATTTCAAAAGTGAAATGCTAAAAAAGAAAACACAGTAAAAGAGCCACAAATATATAAGAAATAAAAGTGACTAAACACGATAAGCTTCTAAATATTTAAAGCACATGCAGTACATAAACACATGTATATGTACAAATACAATCACATAATGATTTTTTTTATTAATTATTATTCAGTGCACTGTCATGCTTTATTGTTTCTATTATTAGAAGTTAAATAGTTTTTTCCTGTTACAGGTGTAAACAATGACAATTATTTCAATTCGTGCATGATTTGTTGTTTTCCTAATTCGCTTCAATGCTTTTTTGAAATATTTGTATACCTTAATTTATATATAGGATGTAAAAGGTAAAGAGAAAACATGTGCTCATTGGGATTTTACACTGAATAACAACAGAGGAGGATGGTCAGCAAAAGGATGCGTTTATAATGGCACAGTCAATGGACGAGATATTTGTCTTTGTGATCATCTTACGAATTTTGCTGTCTTGATTGTATGTTTATTTAATCTTTAACCTTTTGAGCTTTTGCCATCACTTGGCGTCTTTCTAC
The DNA here is from genome assembly GCA_944474755.1 of Limnoperna fortunei. NCBI lineage: Eukaryota > Metazoa > Mollusca > Bivalvia > Mytilida > Modiolidae > Limnoperna > Limnoperna fortunei. The sequence continues at coordinate 52,796,260 of OX104111.1, read as the reverse complement.
CGTCGTAAACTTTTTGAAAAATCTTCTCAAAAACCAGCTGGAGTAAAACTGTAAATTACTTAAGTAACCTAAAGAAGATGGCCTACAAATCATTAATTTTTCAAAAATTGTCTGAAGGCATTTAAAGTTATTGCCCTTAATCAAAAATTTTTAGTTTTTGCGTAGTAACTTAAAAGTTACATCAACTAGACTGCAAAGAAAACAAAAAATTAAGTCGGCGTCATTTTTGTTCCAGGTGAGCGATTGCATGCTCCTGTGAGCTCCTGTTTTTATTATTTTTTTTAAATATGTTTTTAACATAATATTATTTGCAAAAATAAATATAATTACATTATCAAAAAGGTGTGAAACCAATTTGAAAGCATAATTACTTAATCTTATTCAAAGACATTGATCTAAAATCGAAGTATAAATTGTTTAAATTCTTTTTCTAGGATTTCTATGGTCAAGCAGTACCAATTCCAGAGGATCATGAAATTTCACTGAGTATCATCTCACTAATAGGCTTAAGCTTATCAATTCTTGGATTATCCCTTACTATTATTTCATACGCATTTTTCAAGTAAGTATTATAAATACGGAATCAAATTTGATAACTATTTGAGTTGTATTATTTCAGTTTATATTCCTAATGCTTATGAATTGCGATAACATTCGTATTTGGATAAATGTGCTAAAAAAGTTCTGACTTTTTTGCGACATAATATATTTCAGCCTATAACGCCTAAACCTCTGGTTTACTTCAATTTGTCACACGCGTTCAAGAAGTTTGTGTCCAATATCATAGAGTACAGAGCTCAGTTTTTACCTAATACATGTACCTGAAAAAAATATTACAGTGTCATACATATGTTGTTGTATTTTCAGGAAACTGCGCCGCGGACGTGCACAGCAAACACTGTTTAATCTTGCCTTGACAATGTTATGTTCCTGGATTGTGTTTCTCACTGGTATAAAACAGACACACAGTTACTATGGTTGTATCATTGTTGCCGCCTTACTTCATTACTTCATATTGTCATCATTTATGTGGATGTTAATGGAAGCTTTTCTGCAATATTTGACCTTCGTAAAAGTCCTTGGCACATACGTCACCAGATATACTTTAAAGACTGTTCTTATTGCCTGGGGTAAGTTTTTTTCCTATTTTATCTACATAGCACTATAAATATATACAAAAAACATGTATTTTAACACTATATAATGTGTTCACACGTTTCTAAGTTGTACTGGCATAATTAAAATGAGAACTGATGAACGTGTTTAAAGGAATATATTAAAGTTGTAATAGGTGATATCTATTACGTACATTATTTTTCTCCTCAATTCCATTCACAATAACACTTATTTACAACAAGTTTACTTTATCACTTACATAAATGACACTCAAAAATACTTATGTTTATCTATAAGCTTTTCACGTGTATTTGTTTGTGTAGATCTCAGATATTTTTAACTGTGTACTACTGGTTATGGTTTTGTAAATTTGAACTTTATTTTTAGAAGTATATTTGATTTTTAGGTTTACCGTTAATACCAGTTATTAGTGTAATGAGTGTTGATTACACTTTATATTCGGGCGGCAGTAGATAGTATGTACTTAAATATCTCGTCATATGCATGTTTATGGTGGTGGGTTTCAAAATTAGTCAAAGGTCTAGTAAAATGGAGGATAAATTAACTGCTATGCTGAAAAACTGCTAAATACCAATTTGCTGGAATTAGTATCGCACCGTCTATACACCCATATCCTGTTCTGCTTGTTTATTTCCTAAATACTTGCTAAATACTCTCTCGAGGGCAAAAATTAAAAACCTTTAAAATCTCTTTACTTTTTAATTTGAAATCTATGAATATTTTGACCAAAGATAAACAATTTTACTTACATTTTGTAGGCTTCCTTTTCTTGCGAAATAATTTAACAAAAAAACATTGTCCTTGTGGTGTTCACCCACGGTATTCATATGTATAAAATGAAGACGATCGTGAGATTTTGTTTGATAATACAACCTATAACTTTCATTGGGACATCGTTTGTTAAAATAAAGATTTTTGATGTTTCTATGCAAATATGTGTACATGCAGTGAAATTAAATCTTTTTACCTTTGTGTACAAATGTAAAACAACATGAAATTTTGAAATTTACATTTATTCCGAAATTTAGAAATTCATGGTGATGGCATACTTTCTACATGTATTATTTATATTTCTTCGAGTTTCTTTACCATTGTTTTAAATTAGCTTATTTCACAGATAATTTCTCAAATAATGATAATCAGTAGTCAAAATACAATGCACATGTACCTGTTCTTTTGAATTGAATTTACAAACAATATTCTTTAAAGTATTCTTAATTTAAACATATTTTATTGTATAAATAGATATATCATTGAACATACAGTTAATACAATACAAGGATTCGGAAACAAGCTGAGAAGCTTTTACAAATCCGTCTCCAGTTACGAAATTACATATTTAACAAAATGTAAAATACATGCTCTGACAGGCTTGATAAATTTTATAATGAAAAATAGAGAGGAAAGAAAAAAAATAAATTAATATATTTGATAGGAAAAGGAAAGAGAGAAAGGGTTGATGAAATGCTTTAAGGTGTTAAATGTCTATGCATCTACAAAACGTTTACTTTTTAGAATATATGATTGCACTTTTAAAAAAACTTCAGTATTCTGTTCCAATGTTAGAGCATCTGACCCATATAGGAATAGGTTTAAGTCGATTTGTACTTGAAAATTCAAAGCTAAAGTATTCTTGTCATTTCTTAAAATTATATTTACAGAATGGACTCTCGACTTTAACATTGTAATTGTTTACGTACGGATTGATTAAAGAAGTATTTGATAATAGATGACAAATACAAGAATCAATTATTGAAATTAACGTTACAACAATGAACACATTTATGGCACGCATTTGTACCAAAACGGGTAATTAATGCTTTAGTTCATTGTTTTGTGCTGTCACTATTCAAATATTATTTACTTTTTTGTAGTTGTTGGATGTCATTAACAGCATTCTACTATTCATTTGCTGTTCCAGTTGGATTGATCATAATTTGCAACATAATAGTATTTGTGGTAACAGTCATCAGTATATTTAAACGACCGACAGGACTGCGTAGTAACCAGTCTAAATCAAAAATGGCGATGGCAAATCTTCAGGCAGCTATTACAAGTTTTGTTTTGTTAGGTATGTTAAAACTTATATATTAGAGCTTCTGTGGACATTCACTATTTTTAGATTTTTTAACACATCCTTATGTTTTATGTTGCTTTTTTTAATTCCAATGAAGTAAGCTATCTTGAAAGTCCCTAAGTCCATTTTTATTATGTGTAATTAAATAATATGAACATATGTTTTGCATTTAACAAGTCACTTTTTAGTTTCCTTTTCACTACCAGTTTTTTTGTAATTTGTCAATGATATTATGTTTTAAATTGTCATTTAATCATTTAACGTGTTATTTTAAAGGTTTGACCTGGTTTTTGGGCTACCTTGCCATCTCAGATGCTCGACTACCCTTCCAGTATGCCTTTACAATACTTAATTCATTGCAAGGATTTTTTATTTTCGTTCTTTTCGTTCTCCGAAAGAAACGAGTTCGGGATCAGTGGCTTATATTATGTTGCTGCAAGAATCAAGAACAAGAGAAGGTTTTGCGGTCATTGTCTGCATCTGGATCCATACCGAGTACAGGAAGCGGAAGGAGTAGTTATAGTGGTCGTAGTGAAAGGTCGGACAGCACAAGAACTACCACCAGCTTTGTTAACGATTCTTATGACTCTCTGTTCTTTCCTTTCAAATCGTCGAGAAGTTCTCTTTATTACAGAGAGAAATCTAACAGTATCAGTAGCGAGTGAGATATTGTTTGATAGTAATATATCATGTATGTAAGTAACAATTGCAGCACAGTCCTCGGCACGGTGGTGTAGAGACCAGAGTTTAGTTTATATTTGCAGATAACATGAAAACAACATGTATTTACATGTACAAAATAGGGTCAATTTAAAGAGTTTATCATAAATTGAAAAAAAATATGCATGAAATATTTACATATTGTTGAGAACGAAATAATTTTACATTTTTTCCAATACTGTCTATTGTATACTTAGGTAACATTTTTTATTATTTGATGTATTGCCTTAAGCAAAACGCTTTTAAAAAAAGTGCTATAAAACGTCATTTATTTAGAGATTTATAAGTGCTACGTCCAGTATTTACTGACTCGTGCATTATTATAAAGTTCATAGCATTACACGTACAAGTTAAGGTACATGTATAAAAATTTACTTTGCAAAATAAATATATTTTACTCCTTTTGTTTTAAATGGGGTCTCATTTCCAAATATTGTCTCAGTTTTATTTAATTTATAAATAAAATCCCGTTACGTTTATATGTATGTAAATTATAATGTAAAAAGCCTTGTGAAAACAAGTGTTTTCTGTATAATTTCATTTTCTTGCTTATTTGTCATTGTTATAGTTTTGTTAAAAAGGAATCTCTTTGCAATCTCTCTCTATATATACAATTTTGCTTACAACGAATTTATTACTGTTTTATACATTTTACTGTTAATGAACAATAGCCGAATGTTCAATGTTTTTAATATTTTTCCAATTCTTTACATTTAATTTTTTTTTCAATGAATTTATGTTAAAACACAAAAATTACATTATTTCAAGATAATTTATGATATTTCTGGGAGTGGACTTGTGTACTTCTTCCCCACTTTAATTTAAACTAACACTGGTACTAGTGCTAGTTATAAACAATTAAACAAAGCATTTACATTTATGTCACGATTATCCTCTTTAAATTATATTTTGTAACTGTTTTTATCAGTTTTTTTTACCCGCAGACAATTGTAATATTTTTTTAAAGAACAGTTGGGCGAGAACAAACACCAGTATATATATTTCATGACAGTGTATATCTATTACCTTAGATTTTGTGATTTACTTCATTTTGTTTATTTTCATTAAAACCAAATAAACTCAAGTGTGTATTGAATATGTGTGTTAACAAGTTAATACTTACTATGTAATACAATACATAATCTGCTAATTGTCGCCAGCAATTAATGGTATTGACGCCTATTGGTAAACAAATCCTAGGTTCGATTCTTTGGCGGACCTAACCAAAAACATTGAAATCAATACGTGTTGTGACAGGTATTGCAGCTTTCGGTTGGTAAAAGAAACCCCTGATCGCAATAAAAGTAGTATTCCATAGCTCCTGGGTCCGGCACAAGCAAAATTCATATTCTCATCCACTCGATCCGCTTTGGTGAAATTTCCCTGTTAGAAATATTTTGTGTTTGAAAACGATTCAATAATAAGAAGACTTTCCAACAGAATTTACGAGAGAATAATGTAGGCATTTTTACCTCTCTCAAAAAAAAGTCGATGCCACTATATACATGTATATAAAAAATTTCCTAAAGTGGAACCCCATTTAACACCATTCAAACAAACAAAACAAATAGCAGAAATAGTACAAAAGACCTGTTAATATTTGCTTTATATGTGGAACGATACAATTTTGCATTACTGCAACGAACGAAGTGTAATTAGAGGATAATTAATTGGGCGGAGTGAATATCCAAAATATGATCAGGAGTGCCGCATAACGCATCTGATTAAAAGAGTGCGCGGAACTTGTTCCGCGCACGAGTTTAATCTTAAGCTTTATGCGGCACGAGTGATCATATTTTGGATATTCACGATGCCCAATTGATTATCCTATTTATTATATAGATCAAAATTGTTTTCGTAAAATTTTAATGCTTAACCCTAAATTTTATGAACGGCGGATGAATATCTGTATAGTACAAAACCAACTGCAACATGGCCGCCCCTATCTGGATCAGGACGCCAGCTAACTAATATTTCGTTCTGAAATAACAAACAAGGATATTGTCACGCAAAATGACATGTTATAGGATATTGTTCTTGCAGGTTCCGGTCTATTAGTGAACAATTATTTTAGCTTTTGTGTTTTTTGATCATCGAAAAGACACTTTTGGCGGGAAAGAAACCAAGAGTGAAAATAAGCGATAATTTTCACATGTGATTTACCGTGATTTGTGTCACTCGGAAAATTCGATATTGCATCTCTATCTATATAATAAACTATATTGCTTTATGTCTCGGACCAGCCAGCCAGAATAGCCGGTCTGCATAGAGAAAAAAACAACAACGAATGTAAACCACATGTCACGGTTACAAGTAATTGTAACTGTTGGCTGGGATCATTTGCTTAAACAATAAGCGATCGATTATATAAAGAACACGGTTTAACTTTAAACTCGTCAAACAAAAACTTAGCAACCCAACGAGAAAACTAGCATCCGGACCAGAAACCTAGTATGTCTGACATACACAAAACTTTTCAGATTTTAAACTAATGCTTGTGTATGAAAACTTACGAATTTCTCTTTCTATACATAAAAGTGTGTAACTTTTAAAACATCCTAGTTGTCCATTTCACTTATTCTGTATTGTGTAGACGTACATATAGTTTTAAATATAATTTACACCACAGAATAATACTTTATAGAAAGTACAGATTAAATCTCATTGAATTTTAGTTTCAATAATAACTTAATTTTGGACAGTACAATTTTCTCTATGCTTCAATGGCCGTAACTGGACTAAATTTTTTAGTAAGGCAAGATTTTAAGCAGTGTGAAGCGAGGCGATTTTAAGCAGAGCGAAGCGAGTCGTTAAAATTTAAATTTTTTTTAATGACGCAACCCGTCCACTAGCCTCAATGGTAAATAACAATTTATATGTTAGTTTATTATACTGAATAGGATACACACATTAATGTCAGCTTATTTGTCATTGGACGAAACCAGCAACAGTGATTTACATTTACATCTGAACAGATGATTAACAGATCAAAGTAATTCTTATCCTGTTTCCGGTCTTAAAACACCTAAACATGGGGTGAATATGTGAAATAAATCATACAAACACATTTTTGTTTTCTTTTACCTGAATGCTTTCTACGTTTTTTTTTTGAGAAGTTTACCTTTGGCGGAAGTTGTTTGACCAGTAAAGAATTGCCGTTAGGAGCTTATTTTGTTTTAAACTAAATATTTCATACAGTTACTGCAACTTTCGATTTACATTTCTGCTTACAAAAACATTATGATATTCTAATTGTGATTATTGTGGTGACTGCAAAAACTTAGTGGGTGATCGAATATCATTATAAAAATAGCCCCGATTTATAAGCTTAGAGACTATTAAGCAAGTAGATATGGCAATAGAATTTAGCAAGTACATTTAAAGTGGGCGATAGCTGTTCTCTTAAATGGGGTAATAATGTTTATACTTAAGTTTGATCTTTAAATCGAATGCATGCATGATTATTTTATTATTGACATTCAAAAGTTCTTTATACACTTCATTTATTTAGAAATCAGCCATTTTTGTATATATTCATTTCCAATTTGAAATTACTATCGAGATTGAGAATGTTTTTTTAAAGTTTGTCAACTGAAAGATTCTAAAAATCGTTAACGTCTAAGTAACTCCCTTACCCCCAACCGAACTATACAAGCTCTACTTAGAAAGTGGTATCAGTTCAAATAAAGATTAGAATATTACACTGTTCGTGTCGTTGGAAAAATGTGTTAAAAAACCCCACAAGCTTTCAGTATTTTACAGAACTTCAACTTATGGGGGTTTTTAACGTCCTTGACTACCGTAAAACGGTCTCGCTAGGACTTATTTTACAGAACTGTGTACAATGTATATTAGTGCTACTAGTTTAATATACCAAACACTGATGGCCCCTAGTAGCCGATTAGTTAAGTTAATTAGTCACCTACAACTGATCGCCGCCGTCCCTGTCAACACTGAGATTGCGGGTAAGACTCTCATTGTGGATGTGCTCGACTCCAATCCTAATTGACAAAGATTTCTATTTTTCCTACAGAAAGTCGGGGGTTTTACCGAGTACTCTGCCAATAAAAACTGACGTCACGATGTTGCGGAAAATTGGTAGTGAATCCCCACTAAATCAAACAAACAACAGACACGAGGTTAAATAATATAATAAAGCATACTGGACGGGATAACCCAGAATTCGGATCTGAATATATATTTCTTAAAACACTTAAACTCAAATTTCCTGTCTGTAAGATAATTACGCTTTGCTTTGAATATCAGAGTATGTCATACTTTAGTGGTAAAGTTATACGAGCTCCATTTCTTTTTCAGATGCAATGACGAATTGTTTTGTTAATTGAAATTCCAACACAAGAAAATAAAATCCTATTGTTAAACTTACGTATGCCATTAGTTTATGTTAATAAAACTTTAAATGTAACTTAACAAAATTTTCGTGGGACGTACAAAAATCCATACACAAGAAATTTACTTAAATAATTTCCCTAAGTAAACCTGTTTATTGTAATATGGAGGTCATATTTACCAACAATAAATTGTGTCATATTGTATATTGATGAAAACTCGTTCCGGTATTCATATTATTTTATTTTCAATTAATCTTTGTTGTCAAAACAAACGTTTGAAGAAAATTAAAGTATATTATTACTCAGTCTAGTAAGTAACATTCATTCTTTACAAAATAGTTCCTAAAATTAAATTAGGATAAATCAAGGGAACGTATATTTGCAAGACAATTAGTACACTGTGATCACATGACAATCAGGTGTCAAATGTACATCTATTCGCGTCTTGTTCATTCAAGCATTACACATTTCCTTGTATAGTTATCAGTCCCTCAGGACTAATTAGTTTATGTGGTTTATAACTTTTTTTGATACAGAAAAAACGGACAAGAAAGTAGTTAAGTGGGACTTTTTGTAAAACTACTAGGTGGGCGGTGTATTTCGCCTCAACAGAGTTATTAATAGGATGATATAAATGTGAACATCTCATTCCCGGAAGATAACAGGGAGAAATATTATACGGTCGAATGCACTAGTTGCATTAGACGTGCGTTACTAGTATTCAAGGACTGAGTCTCTCTGCTGGATTGGCCACTGTTCAAACTATATTTATCCCCAACCATTCGAACTATAAATTTGTCCCCAGTAGAAATATGACAAATGGGGATGCCAAGTACAATATTTTATCTACCCACTCATGCCTTTCGTTAAGAGTACAATAACATCCCCTGACAACAATTAGCTGATCTAACAGTTAGCGTGTGCGCGCAGCCCACAAGCTTGCGGCAGACACACGCGGTACTTATTTTTCAAAAGAACAAATTAGAATGGGATAGTACTGTTTCGGCATTGTTTTATGAAAAAAAGTATAGTCACATGTAACTCTAATATTAACTTTACACGAGCAATCGAAAATATCGGGTACAATTTGTTATACTGTGGCAGAAGGAAAGAAACAGTATTTACCTGCCAACTTTCAAACAGTAAAAAAGTTACTTGACACTTATCTGTTACAAATTTATTTTTCTCTTTGAAAAACACTACTTTTACGTTTCCAATGTAATTAAACAAAAATACCAACAGCCGGGATGTGGACTTTGATAACTAATATATAAATAACTACACCTTTTAAATCTTTTATCCTAATTGTCACCAACAAATAAGTACATGAAAAAATCGCCATGCTATTAACATTTGCATGAAATTTCTACAATATTACCATTATTGTAGCAAAATATTGCAATTTTGTTTATTTCATACAAATGATGTAACAGCCCATTTCATTGAAAAATTTAGTTAATATGTTTAATGTGTTTAAGAATAAGTTATAGCCCCTAGATTGATACAGCCCGGTCTGCAACGGTGATAACAGCTAGATCAAGCAGATGATTTAAAATTTTATGTGCTACAAAACAATGAATGTACAAAAAATGAAAAGTTCCTCATTTCTTGTAAACATGGTAAACTGTTAACTTGTTTGTTTTATCATGTGTTCATTGCTAAAAGTAGTAGTTACTTGTGAGTATAGGCGTATCAGAATTACAGACTACTGAAGGACCCAAAAAGGACCGTTTATCGGTTACAGCCCGCCTTTTGCCCGGCTGTAGCTAGATAAAGGTATTACAGTGGTAAATGTGTACCAGTAACAGGTTACCAGATTGTGTGTACAACAATAAGGTAGCAAGACACGGTTTTTGTAGCTTAGTTTCGAATGTCCCCCAGTGAAATTTCTTAATGTAGTATGTTCCGGTTGCAGTTAACTCACACCTATGATAACTGAAATTCAAGAAATTTATGAAGTCTCACTAGAAAGAGTCATGTTTATAGAAAAGAAATATATAAAATATTTGGGTGTCATTCTTGTTAGAGTAGTAAACCCCGAGACTGCCTATACGACAATTTAACTCCTAGCTTTAGGTCTCTCTAATGCATTAAAATAGCAGCTTCCTTGTCAACAAAATTATTTGAAGTCGAGGTGGATGATAGGTAATTAGCCAGTGTTTTTCTGCTTGGAAATAGATTTGAATAAACAAATATATATGTCATATAGATGTTCTGTTAGGCGTTACAGTGTCAGAATTTTTCAAATGAAGGTAAATGCGAATGATTTGTCCGATTTTCTCGCATGAAACTGCTGATTTTTAAAACATCTTATCAAATTACCATGAAACTGAAAATGCAGTACACGAATTAGATATATGTACCACATTTCTATTGCATTTGGATCTATGAAAAAAATGTCACAAATGTTTTTCATTTGACAAAACAGGAACATGACCTCTGTTGATAATATTTTAATGCAAAAAAACGAATATTGCACCCGAAATACCCGCGTTGTGTTCTGATTCATGTGATTAGTCAATTATGGATGCATGCGTACAATTTTTTATCGGTAAGCTCCTGTGTTAAATTAAGTCATTAGAAGTTTTAAAATTTTTCAGATCTTGCAAGATAAGATTTTGTATTTTTTTAAAACGTTTACATTCGCTGCATTCGAAAATGCATGTCAAAGTGGGAGCGTCTCAAAATGTTATAATTTCTGAAATACGGAATTGGTAACGGATATATATGGCATATATTTTTTTAATGTTGAATGAAAGTTTATTAATTTTCTATACCTCAGGTAAATGCTGAGGAATGAGAAAGGTATGCAAATCACAGAAATGCTACAATGTTTGACTATGGCCAAAACTATAATACTGTTTTACCTTTACGGTCTGTTCTACATATGCGGTCCGCATAAGTAGAACAGTAGTAATGCTAATATTTTTGACTATGGCCAAAACTATAATACTGTTTTACCTTTACGGTCTGTTCTACATATACGGTCCGCATAAGTAGAACAGTAGTAATGCTAATATTTTCGACTATGGCCAAAACTTTTACTACTGTTCTACCAATACGGTCCGTTTTGTTCTCTAGATAAAGCCATACACTCAATTTACTAATATAACATACATATTTGTATTTTTGAGCATAGAAATAGGATTTGTTATCCATACAGTTAAAAATATTATCCATACAAATGAATGCATAAAATATGCTGACCTATCGTGACATCAGTAAAATTTGAAATAAACTTTTGGAACAGCTTCATAGAACAATTATCCTATTGTGAAGGATCACCATCATAATCGGCAATAACATTTTTTTCTTTTGGACAAGAATACCACGTGATAAAGATGACAATCTTGTTGACTCATCCATCAAAAACAACAATAAAATATGTACTACGAGCAATACACGTATTAATTATTTGTGTTCTGTGAGATAATGTTGGAGTTAAGATGGATTTGCAGTTCTTTGTTTTTATTGATTATAATTGAGGTATGTGGATAATCAGTATGTTAACATTTAAGGGAGAAATCCACAGATTTTATTACGGGTTTATATTTTCAACAAAACGATATATTAAAATGTGTATAACAGAGAGAGAGAAAAACGAAAAATGTTAGCATATATTAAACCTTCTTTATTTAATTTAAACGTATCTGATCAGCAAGCTACACTACGAAACATTTCGGCTGTTTTATTGTGTATTGTCCAGCATCCCACAGCATTTGATTTTTTACTTTAAATAAACATTATATAAATATATATATATGTTATTATTTTCTGTCGTTTTAGTGTCATTCGTCAAATGTATGGTAAAAGCAATTAATTACATGTGTTCTGTTTCGCCTAAATAGTGAAATACATTATAACTGTATTTAGACCTTGGCCATGACGCTATCTTTTAATGACACATATATGCAATAACATGTGACAGAATGCATTTTATGCACCACACCTGTGATTTATTAATGAGTGTTTCTGTTTGTCATTTACAATAAAGGTAGTTTGGTCAAATGTAGACATATATCATTAAACAGACTTCCGAAAGAAATATGCTCGGGATTAATCTTTTTGTATCACAGTCATCTTCAAACCTAAAGAAAAATCATAGCATCTGTGATAATTAACATACTCTTCAAAAAAGAAAAAAGAAAAAAAACGCATAGTGGGTTTTTATATAATTTAATAAGCAACATTCAAATCAAAACTTTAAAATTACACGAACGATATGCACCTAAAATGTTTGTTGCATGCAAAGTAACAGTCATTGCTTGTACATTTCACAGTAAATTAATCACAGTTAAAATCACTTTTGATCAAATGCAAGTTACTAATATGTGTCACCTCCCCGAGAAGCCAGCACTTCTCTGCATCTCCTTTATCAAAACACAAATATTAATTACGAGGTATTCTTTACCGTTCCTCTTGCAACCTCTGTCGAAGTTGATCCAGGGTATGCGGTGGTGGTTGGCGCTGGCGCACGCGTTTGTCTAGTTGGTCCCATAGATGTTTAATGGGATTCAAATCCGGCAATTTTGAAGGCCATGGAAACACATTTATGTTATTCAGCTCAAGAAAGTCTCTGGTTAGTTATGTGCGGCCTAGAATTGTCATGCTGGAACATCTACCTCTGGTGGTCGATAATTGGAAGAATATGTGGTAAAAGGATGACGTCTCTGTACTGCTGAGCCGTTAAGTTGTCTGGTACGTACACAAGCTCTGTTTTTCTGTCGACTGAGATCGCCGCAAAAAACATGACGCTACCTCCGCCGAATCTATCCACTTCCTGAACACATGACTGCGCGAATCGTTTATTTCGTCGGCGGTAAACACGTGTTCTACCATCCGCTTCTGTAGCAGTTACTAGTCTACCGTCACTAAAACAGATTCTGTTCCAGTACTAGTATGTCTAGACCTTCAATCTATTGCACCATCTGCGCTGTGATTGTTTGATTCCCGAGATGGAATAGCAGGATGTACCGATCTTGACGTGCTGTAGTTATGCGTAGTCTAACACTTCATGGACGTTCATTAGTCGTAGCGGTCTGTTGGAATCGAGCCCACCATCTGGAAATGGTACTCTGGTTCACATTCTCGGTCCTAGCAACCTCACTTTGGGAGACTCCAGCCTGTAATCGTCCGATGATGATGTTTCTTGTAGCAGTATCCAAGAGCGGCATGACATAACTTTTACGTTTTGACGAGTTGGAATCAAGCATGTTTCTTTTACACGCTACCGATAGACGATTGAGTAGACCACAAACTTACCGTTGGAAGCGCTTCCAAATATCGCGGAAATTTATGGTGTATAATATGCACTTTTAAAGTTTCATTTTTATTATGTAACAGTATGCTAAATATAAAGAAATGATGCAAAACTATTTAAAATTACCTGTACATTTAAAAGGTTCAATTATAATAAATAATTATTTTAAAAATATTTTTTATAAAATAAACAGTAGCTATGCGTTTCTATTTTAAAGAGTATAAAACAAGTTTGCCATACCTCAATACAGTACTTGAATACATTTCAAAAACAAAAAGAACATAAACATGTCTCATGTCATATACATGTAGATATAACTGTGCTTTAATTAGAAACCTCTTTGGTCTAAACGTTTCAAGGGTTACCAATATTGTTTTTCAAATTTTTGTTTGCATGTTTTTCGTATGAGACATTAAGAAGGCCAAGATCGAGCAACCAGTTTTGATAAAACAACACGTGATAAACCTTAAATTGATCGCAATATTGTAAAAAATTTCGGGACCTCGGTGGCCGAGTGAGTGGTTAATCTATTGATCATATAGCCTGTCACCACTGATTTTGCAGTTTTAGTCGCACTGCAGGCAGGATGGACTTTACTCCAATGTTACATGACAAGGATACCAGTTTTCCTACCGCAGGTCTGGGGTTTTATCCTGGTACTCTAATAAAAGCTAGACACCACGATATAGCTGAAAAATCGCAGAAAGTGGCGTTAAACATCATTAAACAGTATGAAATTTCGTCATATTTATTTTTCTTTAATTCCATATAAAAAGAACAAAAACGTTGATTTATACCTATATTACCACATACAAATTTAATTACATACTAATTTCTATTTATCAATAAAATAAACAAATAACTGTAGGCAAAATGATGAATACAGAATAAAAAAATACAGATTTTCACAGTTAATTTAGCATTGACAAAACACACAGATTTGAAAACCATTATATCTTCTTTACCCATGGCTTTTTAAACGTATTGCTCATGTTAATTAGAATTAATTTTAATTATACTGAATGGATCTTGTTAATAATTATTGTGCTTTTAATATTCTCTTCCATAAACAATCCATTAGAAAATGGGATTATTCTTTCAATTCATTTAACATAAATTCATAACCCACTTTTTAAAAATTTAAGTCATTAATTATTAATTTGAAAACAATCTGAATAGCAAGTTTAAAGAAGGTTATTTGTGCCAATTTCTTGTAGTTGCTTCAAGATAAACATATGACGTCATACATGTACATCTTTCAAAGCTATTAAGTAATAAAAACAAGACCTGCTTAACGCATTTGAACGGTAAAATATCTACCCCTGACAGTTACTTCTTTATAAAATGCAGTATGTGCGAGTCCAATCCGCTGTATTTTGTGTGTTCTGGTCCAAAAGTTACTTTTCAAGTTGACGTTTTCTTTACATTTCAGAATATATTTGGCAGTGGAATTGTAGAAATTCGACTATTGAAATTTATTAACTCAGGAGGAGTTGGTTCTAACGGCCATTGTTGTGATGGAAGAGGTCCTTTTTGCTTTAGCGATTGTGATCACCAGTTTAAAATATGCATTGATGATGCTGACGGGTATGATAATATATGTTGTTTTGTTGTGTTGCCAAGTGATGTTGTGTTATGCTACGTTTTGTTACATAAAAAAAAATTCCGTTAACTTTTGCATATCTAAGATTTAAAAATAATTTTATCCTTTTTTTCAGGCCAGAAAATATTCAAACTTGTCCGTACTTCAGAAAAGATTCAGGGGAGATAACTAACAGTAATACAGTTACATTTGGGTCATCAATAGCTGGAGTAACAAATCCAATAAAAATTCCTTTTGAGACGTGGCCGGTTAGTAAAATAAGGCTGTTATCAAATGTTCTGTATGGAATGAGTGTTCTGTGCAGTAAGCCATGCAACTACTAATGATAATTGGCGTGTCAACACCGGGATGTGAGTTCGAGTCCTATTTACCAAAAAAGAGTTTACTTGTTATTACGATCCTGAAGGTCTTGTTCTCACAGTGTCTTCGGTTTCCTCCTACAATAAAAAAACCACACACACACAAATGATATGATATAGATACAATATAGTCGTAAGTGTCAGACAACCATATTCAAACATCGAAAGTACTGCAAGGTTAACCTTGATTTCCGTGATTCTTTGTTTGATGCATTTTCTGCCTGCCTGATTATAACAGCACTTTCAGAGAAACTGATTTGAAAATATATCATTGCATTCAAATGCAACATCCATACTCAGAAAGCCATCTACTATTATTCCAACGGTCATCATTATCCTGCTTTGGTACCGAGCCTGGATATATAACAGGTATTTCCGTTGTCAACAAATATCTATAATCAATCTATTATTTTCTTAAAACATAGAAAACAAATCTTTAAAATTCACAACCTTGCACACACATATAAAATTATTAAACAGAATATATAATAGAATTCCATGCCAAATTTCTTCGACAAACAAATGTCACATTTAAGTAGGCTCTTTTGGTCTTGTTACTTAAAGTTTGATGGTACAAGTAACAGACATTAGAACAAGTCCGTGGTGTCGATATTTTATTTAATCAATATTTAATTAAATAGATTATAAAACTTAAAAATAAAATAAATAAAACATCGATGAGGCAATAATATTTTTTTTTACTTCTATTTCAGGGTGAATTAAAACTGAAAGTAGAAGTATGGGACGTGGACGACAACAGTCATGATCATGTGGATTTCCTCAGCGGGGTGTTTGGGTTGAAAGCATCTCGCTCTGAAACAAATTCGTCAGTCACTCCTTTCCAAATCAAAAAGCGAACATTGTAAGTGTTTGATTTGCAGATGTAAAATGCGAAATTAAAAAAAAACCAACAACATACATCAAGATAGTTGATAATGACATATAAACTTTGTCATAAAAATATGCATAATTTATTTGCGGTTCGTATTAAAGTACTTTCTCCCAAGGAAAACTGTGGGTGTTGTTAATTAGTAATTTATTTTAAGAATGTCGCTTATGTAAAACGACGGGATCAGGTGTATGTATTAAATGTACCAAACTAAATGTACATGAAACTGTTGGCAACAGCGACACCATATATCTTACAAAGAAGCAAGCACGTACCATTAATAACATCTTTTCTGTAGTTTCGTGAATACCAATTTTCCTGAAAAGGGGAAAGAGCTCACGGATATTTTTACTTTCATTTTCAGGCTTACCTATAATGTTAGAGTATACTGCGATGAATTTTATTATGGTGAACATTGTGATGTATTTTGTAACCCAGCCACTGATGATTTCGGCCATTATACGTGTGATGTAGCCACCGGCTCCTTTATTTGCGATGAAGGTACTGCAGCTACTTCTTTGATAGTCTTATAATGTCATATTAATGCATCCAATCCCTAGCACCATAAAATCATTTTGAGTAAAATGTTTTGCTCAGTTGAGAATTTTATCAATTACCGTGACAACAAAGGAAATGAATTGTTTTAATTGGATAAAGTTGAGAATAAAAAAGAAGTGTTCATCGCGCCAGTTCCTGATAAAATATAATTATGGCATTATACAATGTGTTCTTGTCTGTGATAAGTTGATAACAGCTTGGTTATTAATAACATCTTGAATCGTTAATTAAATTCAAACATAAATGTATCTAATTTTTGACCACTCGAGTTACAAATAGTTCAAACAATGTTGCCGTAGTCCTCCCAAGACCGAGTCCGACGATGAGCTAACATCGACAAGGAACCTTTCACATATGACGGAATAACATTAAATTATTACCCATTGCTGATAAAACTGAAATTCAAAATAACAAAATATAGTCATAGTATACCAATAACGCGTTTTCACTACTTTTTGGAAAGAAAACTCTTTTTAAAGACCCATCGTTTTGTTAAGGTATGTTATGTGTCATTTCGATGTCGAAACGTTGGTAAGTCATGAACCATTATTCGTTCAAAACTAATTTTTTTATTATTTTTTTAATTAATTAAAACTGAATAAAACATTAATTCTAGCTGTCCAACGTGTGGTGAGAGTAGGAGAGTCTGGGAAACGCAGATGAATGTATTTAATGCAAAACTGCAATAATATGTTACCCATAAAGTTTATTTGTATACATTGTAATTGATATTGTTTCAGGGTGGAGTGGTCCTTTTTGTGACGAAAATGGAATAAATGAGTGCTTGAATTCCCCTTGTAATGAATCGCAAACTTGTATTGACACTCGACATGGATATGACTGTGTTTGTCCAGATGGATTGACAGGTATTCAGCATGTATTTATTCTATATGTTTTTCCAATATAATGTACTATTTTTAGTCCTTAATTCAAAATTGTTGATACATAATGTACAGTTTGACAAAAGCAATACCACAAGAGTACTCGATATTCACAACTGTAAGAAGTTGGGTTGGACGAATATATTTTTTCTTTATATTTAAATGAATCCATGTAACATGTATGTCATGCAAGTGGACTGTCTAAACACGAGTGCTAATTCAAGGAAATGAACTATCTGAACGAAATTAAGTACACAACTAGTATACAATTTATTCTTAGTTAAGAGGGTTCTCGGTGGCCAAGTGGTTAAGGTAGTTCGTCAACTATTGATCACATGGCGTGTCAATACTAAGGTTGTGGGTAATGTGTATTCGACTCCAATCTTATTGACAAGGATTGCCAGTTTTCATACCGAAGGTCGGTGGTTCTCTCTGGGTACTCCGGCTTCCTCCCCCAATAAAATCTGGACGCCATGATATAGCTGTAAAATTGCTGAAAGTGGCGTTAAACATCTTAGTTTGGACCAAGAATGTTTCTATTTGTATCTTATTGCGATACCATTGTATGTCTGATTGACTGAATGGTTGATAAACATTCAACATGCAGCATTGCAGCTCTACTTAGTAGGTGAACAAGTTGAGAAAAAAAATAAACTGAGGAAACCCGCGATAATCCAGTGGGGATTAAATTTGACTTCCATTGCAAAATTATGTACATTGTTATCGGAAGCAATGTGACTATTTTGAAATCAACAAAAGATGTCTGTATCGTGGAAGGAGATTGACACTCTCCAAACACATTATCAACAATAGGCTGCGGTCAGGCTTTTCGTTTATAACCTAACAAGCTTTCAACCAGAGCTTTCACCTGGAGACGGTCTGAGAAGCTTCGTGGATTGAGCCCAGAGCACTACTACTGGTGCTCTGTTATTGGATTGATGTGAATTGTTTTTATTGATCATGATTTTGCCTAAATTTAGGTCTAAACATAATCTATCATTTACAACATATAATTCACCTTTAATTTCTTGTATAATTGTCGTTTATTAAATATGTATTGACAATAATGTATTCTGATTAATTTATTGCATGTAGATTTTATATTATGTAATTGATACACAATTCCAATATGATAAATGATTTACTATAACATTTATTGTTAATAATTATTGCAAGATATATCAAAACAATACTTGTTAAATGAGAAATATACGATTTGATTGTATTGTCTTTAATAATTGAATATTTAAATTAGTTATTTACTTGGTTTTACTTAAAATTATAAGTCATGTTTACTGCTAAACTGACCGCGTTTCCAAAAATGAGCAAAACCAATAGCAAACAAAGATAAATTTTCGGTTTTGGTACAGCGGAACAGTTTAGTACACAATATTAGCAAGTTCGGTTAACAAAACTACATACATGTTTATAGAAATGATAGAAAATTAAAGAAAATTTATTTTCTGTTAAAAAGGACACCCTTCTTATTAAAATATTATAACTGACTGAATATATTAAAAATATATCATTTGTTCTCTGGAAATGTCGTTCTAACCAAAGAAATTAGGCCTTAACAAGGTATAAAATATACAACACATTGCCAATTATATGTTCTACGTTTATGTTTTTGCTTGCTAGGTCACTGTACTGAGTTATTAATAACTATTATTATATGAATAAACCCATTTTATATCAAAAATTATGAATGGATACATTTTGTGTTATTTTTGCAACGTTATAAATGATGTATGATGACTTTTAGGCACTACTTTTTTAAACAGATTGTTTGTTAGCGCGGCGGTGATAGGTCTTGTGTAGGTTAAGTAGGTATGTTTTATACATATTTTTAAATAAAGCGTGGTATTTCTCCACACTTGTTAAATGACACGGGTTCTGTTGAAATTGTTCATTTTGTATAACCATAAAAACCGTTTATAAAGACAATTAAATAGTGTGTACAGGCCTAGGATACTTTGAATAACCTGTAATCGCTCACTGGACGTCTAATGAAAATAATGCAGTTACTATTTATTGTAGTAACATCCATTTTATTTTATTATTAAACGTCTACGCATTTACCTAGCTTTAATAATTTGTAGGTCCCAATTGTGAGCAGACCGTTAACGCAACATGTACAGAAAATACATGTAAAAATAACGGTACTTGTGAAATAGTGAGAGGTCACGTTGTTTGTGATTGTCCACAAGGATTTATTGGATTAACATGCGAAATTAGTTTTGAACTATGTTCAAGCATCGAGTGCCACAACAACGGTACATGTGTGGAAAAACTAACCAATTTTGAATGTGTGTGTACCCCAGGATTTTCAGGACATTTGTGTGATCAAAAAGAGGAATTGACTTTTTCAAACACAACACTGTCCACTTCAGAATCCGTTAAGGCCGTTGAAACTTCAAACATTACTAGAGCGACATTAAGTGTAATGGAAACAGAAAATACGACAAACAATGTCACTTTCATTGGCAGTACGACATCTGCTGATTTGTCAACAACAAATCCTACTGTGAGCGGTAAAACTACTATTTCAACTGCCGTTCCAAAAGAGAAGTCAGCAGAAACATTAAACGAAGGTAAATTATTATGAAATCATGTTAAAGGGAGAAAAACATACAAACAGTGCACATATATAAAATCATTTATATTTTAATCTAAATATACATAATAATATAGTTTGAATGAAAAAATCAAAACAGACCTGAAATACAGGCAGATTCGAATGCATTCTTTTGAAATTTCATTGACGTATGAAAGGTTGGCCGAAGCACGGAGTAGCGCTTCATGATGAAAATGCGCGCACGGTCAATGAAACTTTAAATAATGCATTAAATTATTATAATAATTATTACATTTTATATTTCATTAAAAATGCCGAGGTCCTGATTTACGTGCAAAAGCTTATAATGCATAATTAGTAGATTTAAATTACTATGCATAAATTGCATAATGTGACCGTCGTCAAGAAGGCGCGTGCTTATGATTAACATGCTCTACAACTGAAAAATCTTACGCCTTTCATTGACTGGAAGAATTCTTAATCAAGAACATTGAATTTCATAATGTAATTTTAGAAAGGCAAGCTGGTTAACTTGTAATTGAGAACAGTAAAGCAGCGTATTTCTTAGAATCAATATTAAAACGAAACGATGGAAAATATTTTGCAAACTGGACTTGTTTAGAATTAACGGGACAAACCATTGTATCTCATATTAACGTCCGTGCGTAATTTGCAACTTCGAGTCTAGCTTACAACTATGGGGAGTTACGAGTGTCTTTATAACAGCATTTTTATATACAACATCATTCGACTATAAATAAATGAAAATTTCCTACGCTGTACTCACAGCTGTAAAAGAAGTTATTCAGAAATACTCAACACCGCTTTCTGAAGAAGAGGCGTAAAAAATTATGGCTTCTGAAAGAGCAAACAGAGTTAAAAGTAATAATTTACATTACCTTAAGTGTTCACGATAGAAGCTTTGTTTAGGCAGTAGTTATTCAAAGGATGTTACAAAAAATTAAAATTTCTAGTTTAACATCAAGCGTTTCATGAAATCGTTAAAATAATTATAGCAAATTAACAGATTAAGTAATTTGTTACATTGTATATTTCCCACATAGTCAGGAATTAAAATGCCACCAACTACACTTGTTAATAAATGGTTGATTGGATTTAAAAAAAAAATGGAAGTTCAGTACAAATTAAAATCTCTGAAACCAGGGATAACTTCCCTACCTTTACAGCCATTATATTTTCGCCGTCACGTTACTCTAATTTCTTTTTCAAGCAAGAGTAAACCCAAGACCAAGATCTATCCTAAATTTTATATCACATCATTTACTTATAAATATATCACATACCGCTCAACGAGTGGTTGACACTGCGACTTGTTGAGAGTCAGTGTCAAACGATTAATCTCTGCAAAACTTAAATATCTGCTTCCTAACCATGTCCCACAATTGTAGTACCGCTATATATGACTAAACACTTAAAATTTTGGAGCACGTGATTCACGGGGGGGGGGGGGTGGTAACTTGGTATATATAGGGTAATACGGATGTGCGGCCCGAATGGGTCACCTTTTTAGCTCTCCAAAATATATGAATAGGTAGCTTTTTGCATTGAAAAATATATCATTGGCTAGTTGTAAATTATCTAAATATATTCCGTGCCTCAATTCTCATCTTAAGCATGTTAAGCCTATGTAAACCACAGTGATTTTAAAAAACAGTGTTCAATTAACATCAATTTATCATTTTGGTAGTAAACGTACTATTTTGTCAATGGGTATGTGCAGTAATAAATATATGAATAAGTCTGATTTAATAATTCAATATATGTTTAGGTCCTGTTTTATAGTGTCCGAAAATATATGAATAGGGTGGGTTTTCAAATGTCCGTCCGCACACCTGTACCTAAAAGTATCCTTAGTGACCCCCCACGTGACGTGATTTTACTTCATATTTATGAGTTCGCGCTTCCTCAGTTTTAATTTTTGTTTGTTTATTGATTTTGTCTGTGATTCGTAGTGTACGCCTTCGTCTAATATAATATAAGGCCGACAAGTAGGGGGGGGGGGGGGGGGGCTGCAGCTGAGTGGTAAGGATAGTTAGTCATGTTCGAGTCTTACTGCGGGCAGGGTGTCCTCGACTCCAATATGTTTTGACAAGGATTGCCAGTTTTCTTACCGAACGTTTTGCGCTGTGTACTCTAGATTCATCTTTCAATAAAAACTGGAAAAAGCTGAAAAATTGCTGAAAGTTGCATTAAACACATTTCAAGCATGGAACGCAGGTTATAGATAATACATTTGTCGGTCTTGCTTATCATACACGTTTTGAAATGTAAATTATTCATAAATGACCCGTGCAACCATGGAAAAAATTTTAATTAGTTACTTAGCAATTCTAACTATCACTTGTCACTATAAATTAATTAATCAGAATAGTCCTTCGGTATCTTAATTAATGTGACCGTCATGCCATATTATGGAGTTGGCAAATCAATTGTCTGTTAAGTACAACAAGGGTATTGATTGATTAGATTTTTTGCTCTACGTCAAGCGAACAGTATTTCAGCTATATTCAGAACGAGAACAATTTAACAAACAATAAATCAGAGTTAGATAGGACATAGGAAACACAATTTTACTGCCACTGGAAAAGTATGGACCATTGTTTATTGGCGGAGAATTTAGCCTATTGTAGCGGCTACAATGATCCTATTCTTTTATGTAATCTATAATAGGGGTATTTATCGTGCAAGGTCCGCGGCCAGGCTTTCCGTATCAACCTGACAACCCCCAACGAGAGGGTCTTCCCTGTCCGCCACTCGGGGACGCGCTGGGCTGCTCTGTGGGTCGAGCACTGGTAACTTTCTCAGTATGGTTCCAGCAAACTAGACAAATGGCTATATTGTAGGTTTGATATAGTAAATAGCTAATTTCACACTTAAAATTATAAGGTTTTGACTTCTTTTTCTTTTTAGTTTCGACAAAGATGTCTACTGAATCAACACCATATAAGGAAGGTAAATTATTATTAACTCAAATAGGACCGTTACAGCTGGTAAACTTTTTGAATATGTATCAGTTGACGCCAATTATCGTACTCCCAATTTTAATTTAAAAAATATGATTTTATTTTAAATTGACCAGATTGCTCCTCGGGTTTAATATTAAATTAGGGTAAAGATGACCGACTTTTTGAGTATTACAATTATGCCTAACTAAAACATGTGACATGAAAATGAAATGCGGGCAACATGTGCAAGCAAATACATATACTACAACCATGTTATCAAATTGAACCAATGCAACATTTCTAATATCAAGTACACTTAGTATAAATCAATGTAAATGGATACCAAGCTTTAGACGGCTTTGGTTAGAGAAGGTTAGTCTAGACAAAAGGTTTCGGTACTAATTATACAGAGATAGAATTTTCACCTTTATTATCTGCATATTATTTCAGCCTTTGTGTGTTTCGTGCCCTCTGATTTCATATAATCTTTGTTCGTTTGTTATTGAGCAAACAGTATCTGTTTGATTGGATCTTTATCTATTTATTATGGTTTGTGGATCCAACAAATTGTTTGTCACAATGGTAAGCATCGCTACAAATATCAGCATAAATTCATACGCTGTTAACTAACCGACAGCTTGCCTTCATATCATAGCAGATAGATACAGAATTCATAGGCATCTTGCTGCAAGGAATTGTAATGAATTCGGATGAGGTCAAACAGTTTCTGCATTATAAATTATTGTTCCCCGCTTGATAAGCGGTGGTGGGCTTGGTTGGGTATATATGGATTTGAAGAAACTCACTTAATCTGCCACACAGTGCCTTTGTGAACCAAATATTCAACATTTTGATCTTAATTATAATTGGGGTTTCCAACAGAAAATATGTACTTTGTCCTTCTTTAACATCAAGAAGGGAGTACAAACTCCTACTACAGTTTTCAACTTAGATCTCTGAAACTTACAGACAGATTGCATGTTTTGAAGTTGTGAGCCTGTTATTATGGGATTGTTCGAGAATTTTTCAGACGTGGGAAGTTCGTAATTTTTCAAATTTTTCAACAAATGAACAGAAGACGGTACATATTTTATGTAACCAATATCTCCGACAATTTCCGACCAAGATGTTCCGACAGTTGGGAAGTGGTGATAGTAATAAGCAATAATGCTCACATTATTTCTAGTTTTATTCAGTATTATAATTTATTCATTCAGAAACAACAAAGGCAATATTGCAATTTCAACCACATCTGTTAGTTAGAGGAAGAGTAGATAAGAACAACAGAGATTCGGTAGGTAAAGGCATAAGGGATTTATTGAACGAATTGATGCAAATAAAAGACCAGCTGTACCTAAACATCAAGTACAAAGTGGAGACGAACCATGAAGGGTAAATGTACACAAGTTTCTTATTATTTCGTTAAATTGATAAAAAAAAATAACTAAACATAAGACGAGAAAATTGTTATGTTATTGCAGGTACAAATTGAGCATTTGATTGGACTACCAAGTTTAGGCTATTGTGGTTTTACTATTACAAAATTTCATTGTTTTCTTTTTCTTTTACATGCAGTTTTCTCTCGCTAAGTGCTTCCGCGGCCGAGTGGTATTGGTTGTGAGCCATTTACTATTGATCACCAGCATGGCCACACTTTAGAGTTCCTGCTCGACTCTAACCTGTAACCTGATTGCATTTTGTCATAACATCATTATATACTATCTGGAAACGTCGCAAATTGTTCATGATAAGCAACGTCGATATATGTCAAGCTGTTTCACACATAGGGTATATTATTGTTACAACGATTAAAAATTTTGTTAAAAGGTTGATATTTGGTCAGCATATTTCACTGAAGCAACACTAAAGCAAATATATAACATTCTATACCTTCCATCTTACATATGTACTTTTTATTGTTATTCACTATGTAATATATTTTTTTCTGGAGATATTCATTTCCAATCAAATGGTAAGAACAATATTTTATTTATATTATTATATATATCAGTGTTACACATGTATTGATTATAATATATTTCATATTGTATAATAATTACATGCCTTTTCAGGAGTATCGAAAGCAAAATAATCATAGAATCGGCATTCGACGGCGATGACACAATTAACAGTACTTTAATACAACATATTTTCGATGCTACTCCAACATCTATAATTGAAAGACATATAACATTACCAGTTATACGAGCGCCACTTGAAGCGCATTCCCACGAAAGCGATAATCCGCACGTATGTGTTGTATAGATGATATCCAATAATATTGATGAAGTAACAAAAAGATGATTAACTTAAAGTAAACTAATAGGCCGTTAAACTAATGTTATAAAGCAACAGTCGGACAAAATCACAGTGGCTCTGTCATTGGTGTTTAAAAGTATAACGTAGTTAATTCTAATGATAAGATTAAATTGACATTTAGTAAAGGCTTAATAGATGTCTCCTTAATAATTTCCATGCATACAAAACGCGATTACAAGGCTGAAACTACGCTCTTTTTAGCACGTTTTTAGCTCGCATAAGCTGATGCCAATTCACCAAAGATTTGTTTTCGCAGGATATTAGGCCAACATCGATAAAGCAGTTGCATATTAACTTTGAACATTTGTTTGGTGCGAAAAATATCCCACAAATGTTGTACAAAAGTACTGTCGTCAAACAAAAATTGTTTGATATAAAAAGGATGCTGCACTTGAAAAGTAGGTAACATCTGATCCACAAATATTTTTGTTTTACAGAAAAACAGCTTCCTGCACGACTACTGGTATGTTGTGGTAATCATTGTTGTCATTGTGGTCTGCATAGTCATCGCAGTTGTAATATTTATATTGCATAAATACAAAAAGTAAGTATACGTATGAATTTACGGCCTGGAAGAACAAAGCAAGTTTCGTTTTCTTAAGAAAAAGCGATATCAGCTGTTTGATATTAAAAGATAATAGTATTATGCATGAATCAGTACCTGCGTGATACCCAAATTGACACCATTTACAATTGAGCGCATTAATTGCCCTCTGTATTATCAAACAACATTTCTAAAATGTTTTATAAAATAAAGCATAAAAATAATAAGAAAACGTCTACTGCAATTGTTTTGTTGTCATCTCCAACCGTCAATCGTTGAGTTGATTCTTGACGTCAGCCATAGATTGCCAGTTTGTTTTCTTGTCAAAGGTCGGGAGTTTTCATTGCCTTTGTCCCACAATAACAAAACTAGTCGGACTTCTACAGTTTAAAACTGCTAAAAGTGGTGTAAAACATTTAAAAACAAAAAATCAAGTTAATGGTGCAGATCTCTTTAAGCAACTTCTCCTAGTCTTTGTTCGTGCGTGCGTGTAAGAAGTTCGGAAATGTAAACAGATTATAACAGAAAATATAAAATATATATCTGTTAATCCACATCTGCTCTTCTCCTTGCATTTAACAATATATACCCAATAACTGCTAAAAAAATAAAACATCTACTTTAGGTAAGATAAGAAATAACGAACGTATTTTCAAAAATGAAGTTTTGTAATTTGTTTACTACTTAGGTTAGCAGAACCGGAAAACAAAGAAAATGTTCCAGGTCAGAATCCAGCAGCAAGCCATTCTGCGTCTTCTCAGTCATTTGAAAATTCACTTTATTTTGAAGTCAAGACAATTAATAACAAAAAGCAAAATAATGTGAATTTCACGACGATGCCATAGGATTAATATGCAAATGGCTAATTTGCCACTAATTTGATAGGCTTTAGACGTGCAATAGGTTTAGAAATCTGAGACGCTGAGAGATTCTTGGAAGAATACGACATATTGGCGTAAAGAATAAACTACAACACAAATATAAACTCTGTAATATCTGTTCAATATGTGTATATATGAGGGTGAAACCTCAGACAAATTGAATGGTTTTACGCTTTAATAAGCTAAAACTTGCATTGATCTTTGTGTTTATTATAAACTGAATTTTTTTAAACATTTTACAACTCTTTTGTATTTCTGCCGGATAAACAACTGGAGGCATTAAATGCAAATTTGTTTTGTTTTACGTATGTAATAGTCAAATTAAGTACGATGTTACATATTATAGCTTATGTACGAGTTTGACGCGTAGTTATAGCAACCAAACATATTAAGTATGTCGACAGAGGACGAAATTTGTTTTTCTTTTATTGTTAGTGTTATTTCTCCTCTGTTTGAGTGCTTAATTTATTATGGCTTTCCAGCCTTCGTGTTAGTAGCCATTTAATTGTTTTTTTTCTGCCAAGTATCTTTTCCCGTCATTTTTGCCTTGAATGTGTTTTTAAGACTGAAACTGTAAAAAATGTTACCTTGAAATTTATTCCAACATGATCAGAAAGGGTTTTGTATTGCATTGAGGATTTTGATAACTCTTTAAAGGGCGATATTTCCCCTTTTTTAATTGCAATTAGAATTTGTACTTGTAATTCATGAACCAAATATGATGGAGAATTAAAATTTTCACTGTTCGTAATCATTGACTTCACCTTGGAAAAGGTTACAAGGTCAAGACAACTTTCAATCGTTAAACACTGTGTTGTTTGCAGGTCTTCTTAACCGTAAAAGATGCAAAACTGAAACCTTTGCTAAAATGTAATTCTTATTAAGGTCTTGAACTGTCATATATTTTGATAGAGCTTTGTAAAAGTTGTCTGCCCTGGGCCGATAATGTTTTGTTAATAACCATATCTCGGTAACTAAATCTATATTAACATTGGATTGTCACTTTTGGTCATTCTTGACCTTGATAAAAGGTCAAAACATCAAGGTCACCATTCATTTTTTTAAATTGTGTGCAGATCTTCTTTACCATAACAGATAAACAACTGAAAGCAGAACCGCAATGTAGATCCCGTTAGGCCTTCATTTTTTAAATTTTCATATTTTTTAAATTACACTTTACACGAGTTATCTCCACTGGATCGATGACAATTATTATAAGAAGCCTATCCTAACAACTTTACAGATGCTATTTACATAGGATCTTCAGTGTTGATCTTCTTTATAGTCAAGGTCACCATATGAGAGGTCAAGGTCAAATCCTATATTTATAAAAATCATTTTTCATTTTTATGAAGTTCATGCTTAATACATACAAAGGTCAAAAGGTTAGTGTCAAGGTGAGTAAAGTCACTTAACCATATTTTCTTACATTTTTATTTCAATATATCTGAATTTATTTTCTTTCGTTAGTTTGATCTGTGAACTTGATTTAATTTAAGTTAATTATAAACGTTCCACAATGTGACCCTTTTTTAATCTTATATCAAAATAGCCTTTTTCAACTGTGTTAACTTCTGAAGAGATATTACAAATATTGTTTATTGATTTCATTTAAAAGTCTTTTAATGCAGTTAGGTTGTTTTAGTTGCAATACGCTGAAAGCTTGTCATTCGTTCTATAGAACGCATTCCTCTATATTTTTGTTAGTTTTATGTTTCGTTTTGAATATGCTAGAAAAAGCGTATCGATTGTTCTGAAATAGGAAAGGTTGTTTGGGCGTACAGGAAAGATAATAATATTTTATAAAGTTTAAAAGTACACAGTTTATTGTTCAAATTTATTAATTTTAATCCGCCTTTCTCAACAAGCAAGTAACACTTAACTTATTAGTATAATATGTACGTATATAATTCCAATTGAATATACTACTAAACTGACCCGCAAGAGGGTACATTTATTTATTCTTCATGTATAAATGACTGTTATATAAAAATTGTCTGTTTCATGGAAATGCCAAACATTTATCGCCTAGCTTTAATTTTATTTCATTGTTGAGGATCATATTCCTTTGACTTATACTGCATTTATCATAGATGTATGAATTTATTACAAGTTGTATTGTATAAAACGTTTACAATAAATCGAAGCTTTAAGGCAATGTTTGTATTCAAACTTTTGTTTGTCAGTTTGGAAGCATTCAGAGTTGTTTTCAACTAAAACCTAGATTATGGTTTAATATAGAATTTAAAGTTTTAGTCTAGAAATGTCAAAGCATGGTCTTTTCTCAGGTTGTACCATTGTTGACTTAATTTCTCTGGCGTTTAATGGTGTTTCTATCGCCAACAAAAAATTTGAGGGTTCTATGTATCATATCAAATGAATCTTTAAATTTGCACAATATTCTTTTGAACCCTTATTAAACCTTAGAAAAACTGTGGTGCAAGCTACTTATCTTGCAGTATTTTATATAATTACACCTTAGCTTTACTTTAAAACACGCTGGAGAACATAGTATGTACCACAACAAGTATCGAAAACCATAGAACATTGACAAAATTAGGATTTGTACAAAAGATGCAAGAGATGAAAAGGAAATACGAAAAGAACAACACAATAACATATATATTATAGACTTTTGGCATTTTGATGAAATAAAACATACCTTTTAGCGATTTTCTATAACATATTGAATTAGATTCTGGTAACAAGTGTATGCCGGCAAAACCCGTCACGATAAGGTCAACAGAATAAACCGTGGTTTAACTCCGATGTTAGGAAACAAATTAGGCTACTTAACATGTTACATAACATGGTAAAAAATATCAGTCTTCTATTAATTTTAGTTAATTCAAAATTCAGCGAAACAAAGTAAACAGAAGTGATTATTAATGCTATAGAGCATTTTTTATGCTCCTGGCATCCGGATGAAAGTGCATCCTGTCCAAAAAAATTGTCCTTTGTAACGAAAGTTATGAGAAAAAAATGATTCATCCTCTATTCCTCAGTTAATTTAGTTAACATCTACTAACGAAATCGTCGCTAATTATGCTTATAAAGCTAATTTGCTTTATACCTAATTTTTGCAATATTGGCTCTGGGGCTAGAGTCAATAACCAGAGAACACTGCAATACTTCTAAGTTGAGACTACAATTATAAATTTTTCTATAGGATGTTGGGTGTGCAGCCAATCCAGAATAATTGTAACACTTAAAATTAGCAACTATGCCAAAAAATTACCAAAATGATATCACTCGTTTTTTATTTGATCAAAATCTTAAGTGTTTTAACAACAACCTCCCAACTTTTACATACCAGAAAAATGTAGTCTAAAATAAAAGCACTTCTGCACATGTACCCCCACACAACAGTGTTACGGATGAGTCACTACTTCATTAAGCAATGACACACGACATTTAGGTACTAAACATCTAAACTTAAACATACAATTATTCAGAAAACAAATATCAAAATAGTATTTCAAACAATTCTACTATCGTTAAGTTTTTCATAACTGCATTTTGAATCTAGTGTAATTTTAGACTGATCGTAAAAATATCTGTACATTTAATTTCAAATATTCTTATGAGGTAAATATTGCCTATACAATGCACATTCTAAAATTATTCACCTCAAGATATGTATTAGTCAAAAAGTCACAAAGAAATACCCCAAAGTAAATCACCAAACGTTGGTTCATTATTAATCAATATCAGGATTTTTGTTACGTATATTTAAATATTTTGCCTTGCTAAAAATCGGTGAATATTTAATTCACTGGACCGAATGAAATGTCTGGTAAAAATTCCTTCGGTCTGGTACAAATCTTGAATTATTTCAGTTACACATAAAGGAGAAAAATGCTGAATTGGAGATCTGGTTTGGTAAACCTCTAAACAATATTGCAAACACTGAAAATACTTCTGATGCTCAAGGTTTCAATGTAAAAAACAAAAAACCCAAATAACTTAACAAGTCAAACTCATTTATATGAAGCCATGTTTCGAACTAATTTTACAACCATTCAGCATTACGGAGGTGAAAACGCGAAAAGTCATAAAGTGACAAAGAAATATCACCAAAAGTAAATCATCAATCGTTGGTTCATTGGAAATCGATATCAGGATTTTTGTAACGGATATTAAAATATTTTGCCTTGCTTAAAATCCTTGAATATTTTTCCGTTTCGGCAACGAGTACCTCTGCGCGTCCTACAAGAACACAACTAGTTTGTGTATTGAGAAAAACAAGAGAGAGTAGAAACAATTACAATAATAGTTACGCCGCTCGTAATGCCAATTCAAATAATATGATTGAAATAAACTGTAAGATAACATCTCATATTTATTATGATGGTAATGATGATTTAGAGGACTATTTAGCACAATTCAATTTGTAAGCCGAATTGAATGGTTTGGATACTAGATCAAAAACAATTTTATTAGCAAGAAGTTTGATTTTGGCCGCAGTGACTATTTTAAATGAAATTACTCAACATGAATGGCGCGATTTCAATAGTTTGGTTTTGGTTCTTAGAAATAGGTTTGGTTCCGTTTATAGCCTGGACATGTTTAGAGCCAAGTTGCAATCTAGACTTAGACATAAAAATGTGACCATGCTAAAACTGGCTTAGTCTATTTAAAAGAAAAGCATTACAAGAAAAGCATACCCTGGTAATTCCGCTTAAATAAGAGATACACTAGCGCTAGACTATTTTATTAACGCAATACCAGAAACTGTTATTGTAATTCTTTTGAGGGAAGTTGGACCAAAGACAATAAGTAAGGAAGAAAATATGGCAGTAAGACTTGAAATTCTTAGGTTGGCTGACCGTCAAAAGATAGCTTCGTAAGATGATTGTCCCCAGGCCAACACGAACTTAACAAGATATCAATAAAAGTGAAATAAAGAATACAATCTCTTAGAAATGAAATGGATGACATGAAAAGGGCCCATATTTGTTGTCTAAATGAAAAGATTAATAAAATTCAGTACCATCAAAATCCCCAAAAAGTAAGTATCAAAATTATGGTAACTTCAATAGAAACAAACCGAGAGGAAACTTCGGTAAACCTTTCGGAATTGGTGGGCAAACTTTTAATAAGTCGAAAAACGGACCGAAGTCTAGGGCACGGGTAAACTTTATACAACAGTAAAAAGACCCAACACTATGATAGTAAATATTGGGACAAAGACAATGGTTGCTCTGTATTGTTGTCTGTTAATTCAGTGTCAGTCCCGACTTTGGTTAATAGGTCGCTTCTCTTTCTATTTTAAAATATTACTAGAAAGACGGATTTTTTAACCCGTGGTATTGATTCTGGTGGTTACTTTTATGATAGCAATATAACTATAAGGAACACAACTGTAGGTAAATATGACAGGGATGGGTTGCTTTGCATAAATTTGGGGTCGTTGTCTCTCAGAAATTTACCAAAATATTAATCATTTAAACTACTAAAATTATATACCCCTTTTTTAATCGCGCATCACAAAACACAGAGAAATAATTTAATAATCGGCTTTATCGATATCAACATTAAATATTTTTATTGTGCAACATCAACTGCATGTAACCTTATATACATATTTAAGTACGAACTACAGCTATAGACTTCCGTCACGTGCAGCAAGCGAACAATTCGTTCTTGTATAAATTCAGCCCCCTCTTCAAGAAAGCGATTGGAATCGAAGTGATTTTCACCAGACATGTCTGGTAGGTCCTACGAATTTTGTTTTCACTGTGATCAGGACTAATATGACATTGAAAAAGAACTAAAGTTATGATTTCACTGATTACAAATTTACTGGGTAGGCGTAAGTTTGTTTTGTACCCCTCACGGATTTACCTTGCCCCGGAAGTAAATTTTTAAATGTAAAGGAGAACCGTATCCGGTGCAAATTTGCGGACGTAATTAATCGTTAATTGCTAATTATTTAAAGCAATAATCGAAATAAAAATAAAATATTATGCATATGCAACCTTAACTGCATGTAATCTTATATGCGTTAATACTGCGCTATTTCTCTGTGTTTTGTGATGCGCGCTTAAAAAAGGGGTCTATAATTTTAGTAGTATAGATATTTTTAAACAAAGTTGGGTGATCGATTGTGTAGGCATGCGTTTTTAATATTAAAGATGTTGTTATTTAAGGCAGATATTTTTTTAAGTTTAAAGTTGATTTACCTTTTACAAAAGGCCGCTTGAAAATTGGAAATTAGTTTAATTCGATCTTTACAAATGAAGGCGAAACGTCTTGTTGTCGGGTGTCAACAGAGGAAGATGTAGGGATTCCGCCGTCAAGTAAAATGAAAATAAAGCCTTTGGTCAATATGATTTGTATCGTCGAAAAAAAGCAAGATTTTTTCTGAATACACTGGTTACCTCTTAAAAACATTTGCCAGAATATTCGAACCGATAGAGTATTCAAAATAAAAATACTTACACATTCAGATAGAAGAGGCTATGTGACAAAAATAGTTTCGTAGCTGCTATTGGAACCGACAATTGTGGTAAAAGTCTGTATGCAACAGCAAGATTTTATCACGTTCACAAAACAACTCTATTTCAACACACAAAAGGGAGACTACGAGGATGCAATAAAGGTCCAGTCATTAGGACTTACACAGGGGGAAGAGCAGGTCCTTAACTATTTCAAGTTCAAAGCCAATCACAATTAAGATTCTGAAGAAATTTGCAACAGCAATTATCAGAAGTAAAAACCACACCATTCAAATAGACATGACTGAGCAACAAGTGGTGCCATCGTTTCCGGAAGGGGCACCCAGAGATTAAGTTAAGGTAACCATATAAATGGACGTCACAAAAGAAGATGTTGAATAGTACTGAGAGTTTTTGCAAACAACCTAAGACAAAATTAAATGATGAACATGAATGCTTATTCGATTGTGATGAAACTAAAATAAGTGGAAAAGAGATAAGTGGTAAATTTTTAGTTGGAAGTGACCAACATCACTATCAACCGAAAATAAATGCAAGTGCTGGCCATTTGTCAATTAAAATAGCAATATCTGCGGCCTGAAGGTGTTTGTCTGTAATGTTTTTTTTTATAAAACTATTTATAGAAATAATGAAGGATTGCCAAAGACGACTAGATGCTAGAAAGTCTCCCAAGGTGTACATCAATGATGAACGTTTTGTTAAATGGAACAATTTATTCCGAATTACAGTAGATCTAGATTATTCGTTCTTATTATGAATAATTCAAATACTGTTAAGAAAAAGGCCGTCAGCTTGAGAATAAACGACGTGTTGAGAAGAAACATGTAGAAAAATGAACTGGAAACGAGGTAGCATTGGAAAAAAAACGAATTCGTGCGCAAGAACAAACAGTAAGTGGATCTTAATTAATGCATGTTAGATCGGTGATAATAGTAAGTTATTAATCCGGAATAAAGACGATAAATATTGCAATCCGCATCTATCTTGTACATCCGCCGCAACAGTGAAAGTTTTAGTATAATATTATGGGGCTGCGGTTTTTTATGGAATGGGAACTTTATTCAACTGTAAAGACAAGGGGGCGTCAGTTCATAATACGGAAAGCCTGGCCGCGTATCGTAGTGGATATTTTTGGAGAGATACCACGCTCCTTACGCGATAAAGATCCCTTTTATAGATTTCGAAAACGAGTAGGACCATTGTCTTCAGAAGTTTTACGGCAGAGGGGTAACGTAGCCATTAACTTTTATCACGTGCCTGTCAACACTTGGCTTGCGGGTTCGGGTATAACTGCGGACAGGATGTGCTCAACTCCAATCTTAATTTACAAGGATTAGTAGTATTCATACCGAAGGTGGGTTTTTTTCGCTTTCTTTCACAATAAAAACTGGACTCCACGATATGGTTGCAGAATGGCTGAAAGTGGCGTTAAACCCAAAGAAACACTATACAAATAAAATTACTGTGAATGTGACAGCGTGGCCAACACAATCCCCATACTTTAAAAGAAATAATAAGAAATCAACGGAAAGGAAAATAGCCGTGCTGCATCAGAACATATAATGAACTATTGACCGAGATACGGGCATTATAGTAAAAATCGATTTGTACTATTACTTTATTTTTTGCAACACAAAATAAAATATGATCTCGAAAAAATTGAGGTTATTCATTATTTTATTCATAAAATTAGGTTTAAAAGTCACAGATTTTACTGCTCCCGCTGGTATCTTGAAAATGCCAAACAATTTACTGTAGTGGCTAATAATGACGTCAATTATTTATTCAGTTTTTTTTATCTTTAATATATATTTTATATATTCTTAGAACTAAACATAAATGTATCGGTTCTTACGTTGAAACCAATAAAATTACTCCATGTATGATAAGACTTCTTATGAATTAACATTTGAAATTGTGTTAATTAACATTTATGATTTTTCAAATTTATTTTCGCCTCCAAGCTTGGAAATCATGTCTGTTGTAAAGTAATTAGAAAATTTAGTTTTATCGCCATACATAAAATGCTTGTGCATTTCGGGGGAATATCTTTGGGCACCACATTTCTTTCCGTAAACATCAGCAACAATACGTATATAATTTGAAGTACTGCCGCAACACAAGCCTACATACTGCACTCCAAGGGCTTTCATTTCTTTAGCGAATTCTTCAATTTCATATCTGGTACTTAAACATGCCATCAGGTTAAGAGGAAATGCTTTCACATCTGTAACGAAAGCAAAACTACAGGTCATAAATTAGATTTTAAGGTTATAGATATTTTTAAGTTAAATACTTTGATTTTTTTATCAGTGTAAAAGAAACGTGTTCTGTATTTTTTAAAAATTCAGAATGCCGTTTCATAAAGCAATCGCTTATTAACGTGCTCGTTATCCAATGCATTTTAAATGGGATAACGTGCACGTTAAGCTAATGATCGCTTCATGAAACGGCATCCATGTTTATAATCGTTCGTTCTCTTTAGGTTCTTGCTGCTTGGTATATTCCATAGCCGCTGCGTATACCATTTTTGAAATCCACAAAAAAACACAGACTATGGTGGGTAACGTGTTTGGAGAGTGCCACGCTCCTTGCACGGTAAAGACCCCGTTTGTAAATGTCGATAAGAGTGAGCTCGTTGTAGCTGCTACAAAAGGCTAAATTTTCCACACCTACCCATACCCCATACTTTTCCATTGGAATTTTAAAATGTGTTCCCTTAGTACATATTTCTCGAATTGATTTATTGTTGTTAACTTGTTCTCTTCCTGAATATAGCTGAACTGTAAAAGCGTAGGATGCCCATTATGGACCGCAGTCAGGCTTTCTTAATGTCGGCCTATCCGGCACATGAAAATGATTTGGTCATCTCTGTGTGTCGAGCTATGTGACCAACATTTTTCCTGTTTTTTGTTTGTTCGGTTTTGGGCGCCACTTTAAGAAAATTTTCAGCTATATCATGACGTCCATTTTTTTTATTGGGGGGGGGGGGCGGAGTAACCGGAGAAAACCTCGACCTGCGGTAGGAAAACTAATTAAAATTAGAGTCGGGTACACCTTGCCCGCAGTAAGACTCGAACCCTCAACTTCAGTGTTGACAGACCATGTCATAAATAGTAGACGAACTACTAAGCCACAGAGGCCCCTCCAAACTTACTGTACTTAGGGAGTCATATTAAGTGACTTGCAAATCAAAGTATATTTAAGTAAATGCATATAACCTAATCATATATGTGCTATTAATAACCGCATATACTACTTTTGTATGAAGATTATTTTTGAACTTTGTTTTGAGGTAACAACAAAAATAGTTTGATAATTTACAAATTTAAACAGATTTCTTGACTCAATCATAAATGATGTTATTCTCTGCTGTCCACGAGTCTGTCACAAACGATAAATAATTTACCTGTTCCTGGAACAGTAACGGAGAAAAATGTAGGTTGTTCTTTACACGTTCGGTAAGTTACTGGTAAGCATGCTACTGGACCCTAAGCATAAGATTAGAAAAATGTGCAATATTTTTTTAATCTGTAGTTCTGTGAAATAGTACGTTTTCTATTTTAAACAAATATGCAAAAGTAAATAACTGTTTTCAGTAAATTCCCATTGACAAATAAGCAGGGCAAAGTGCATTGGTGACTTTATTTGTCAAAAAACACCCGGTCAATTCAATACTCTTGGTACATGTATTTAGTTAAACAAAGTTCGTGTTTCGAAGACGTCCTCACAACTTTAAACAAAAATTGTGAATGTCGATATCAATTGTATCGTCTTTTTCATATTGTTAAATTGTCGTTTTAAGAGGAATAAATGACCTCGGACAATAGGCTCCCATTGCTTGAACCAAAGCTGCACAACGCATCACAGGTGGCGGATATCAGATGCCTTGTTGTTTGGTGTTAGGTCATTATAACGAAAGATTTGTCGCAGACCGTAGTAATTGACATGTTTGTTTAGTGTCACGCTTCTTACATGATTAAACTCAATACTCCATTTAGGGTGGCAGTTAAAATTTTATTCCGCTTATGTGTTGATCTATTGTTTGTCAACAACAATTTAATTAAGTATTATATATACCACATACATAGATCAAATGAAAAATGCCATATTATGAAAATAAACAAAACAATTATGCCTGTATTTTGTCATTTTCTTTTCAGAAAAAAACTGACTAGAATGCATACAGAAACAGGTTTGCACAGTTCGTACATTCTTTTTAATATAGAATCCAGCTTTCTGATTGATATCTTTTCAGTATACTTGTAAATATCAGAATAGGATTTAAAGAAATAGAATATTTTTACCTAGAAATAAATACACGTATCGATGCATTCCATACTATGTACAGAAACGATGCACATTTGCTATGTAACAGAAAACAATTTAAATTTTACATGAATTTCAATGCATATACGCTTGTAATTTAAATGTTCTGTTCGTTCA
>OX104111.1:52539533-52758032 GCA_944474755.1 Limnoperna fortunei | reverse complement strand
AAAAAAGTTTCTATACGTTATCTTGAATATGTTCATACATGTAAAGTATGAAAAAAATGATGTGTTTTGAACAAAAAAAAAATAATTCTAAAAAACCAGACCATTAAATCACCAACCTATCCTATTTAGTAGAATTAGTGACTCTGTATGTTCTACATAGTTCGAAATGAAAAGATACCATGTCTAATCTACATGTTAACATATTCTGAAATAGCCACGGCATGCATTTCACGTGCTGAAAGCTTTCCAGGGTTGAACTCACTTAGCAGTCCAGCGGACCCTTACGTATATCATCAGCTCCTAGTAGGTTCTTAAAAGAGAAGGCACATTCTATCTGTCCGGTAAATTCGTAATTCTTTTATTGTATTATTTCGTAATATTTTGAAAAACAAATTAATCAATCATTCGTTGATGTACGTTTACATGAAATATTTGATTACATTTAGGGTCAGAACCGTTACCAACAAATCACAATTTCGAATTTAATGGTAAGTCAATCCTGTGTTTCAGATCATCATAGAAAAAGGTATCAGAAGGACGATTCTGCATACTACATAAACCGACATACTACAAATCAGTGTATTATACGAAAAAATATTATTAAGAAAATTTGGTTGATTAAATGTTTGCTTATGCTTAAAGTCCAGGTAGCAATATTTAACTATATTGGACAAGAACAAATTTAGATTGCCACTAGAGGAAGTTACGGAAAATTTAGACTTGTGTAGCGCCCTCAAATAGCGTACTCTATTATGGATCTTAGTAATATTACGCTTCAGTCAAACCTAACACAATTTAAATTTATTACAATAATATATCTTAACAGTTAACAGATCTTTGTTTTGTTTGTGGTTTTACTATTTTTTTTACCAAAAACACAAAAAAGAAAAGCGAACTAGTCGAAAACTAGCACTGAAACAACTCATTAGCTAACAGAATCCCACTTTTATCATTTTCAGTGTCCAAATAAGGCGAACAAAACTTCGTAATAAGTCGTTTAAAATTTCCCTTATCTCAAGTACTTCATTATCTTTAAGTACTGGAATTAAGTACATGGACTGACGTTTGAATACAATGTTATCTAAATGTGACCAGTCAAATTGGTTATAAATATATTAACAATCATATTAAATAAATACAATAACTTTTAGTTTTTTGGGTCGTACGGCTCATCCCACAGAGTTGGCGTATAACGGATGCACTGTCATCTCTTTTTCGGTTGAGGTGGCGGGCTGTCGTATTATAATGCTGAACACCTTATCGTAAACCACAACGGCACTTTTGCTTATAAGATTTTTCTACACTTATAATTGTACATTTGTTTATTAAGAACAACTTGAAGTTTAAACTTACCGTAAATGCTAAAACAACATCGCTCCCTGCATGAACGAATTCCTCATGTAATGCCTTGACCAGTTCTGGTTTATCCAGTACTACTTCTGGAACAAAACTACCTGCCTTCAGATAGCCTCGTCTTTCAAATTCAAAAACATACCCCTCAGCTACTATGACTGATTCTCCGTCTTTCAAACGATGTAATAAACCTGTAAAATTAAGAAGCAGACATATAACCGTTTTCTATCTAACCCTTAAAGTTTAACTGATATAATGGTTGGATGAATATAATTGTAAACATTGTTACAGTTTTTGAGTCGATTAATTTTAGGTGTTTTGAAACCTGCGAAATATTTTAAACGTTGGGTTTTGTTCTGCCTTTTTATAATTTTTATTACATTAATTTAAGTTAAGGTACAACTACCTGTATTACGTCTCGACACTGAAACGAATGTACACATAATCTCGACATGATACAGGTAGTTGTACCTATAAATAATGTATGAAAAGTGTATATATTTTCAGATGAGGGTCAGCTTGTTTTTTGTGAACAATCATTAATATTTGGCGGAAAAAGGACGAGGCAGAGTCAAAAGATTATGTTGGAAAGTTTATTTGATGATTTGGGGATGTATAACACACGAAGGCTTAGAAACAATTACAATAGTGAATGGTACTGTACGGTAAACAGACAAACTTATATTGAAATAATTGATGAGAAGTTACAGCTAGACATTTCTCAAAGCGGGACTGTTTATTTCTGGACGACAACTATCCCATACATCGGGGTACATTATGTTAAAAAATCGCAAGGAAAGCTACCGAACAAAAGACGAAAGGGACGATTTTTTACGGAAAAAACAGAAAGCGACTAACTCGAAAAACTTAGGAGGAAAAATACCCTATTAATAGACTTGAATGGCTGGCCCAGTCACCCGAATCGAGCATTATTAAAATGTGTGGCTAAAACTTAAAACTTAAAATACGATTACAACAGATAGTTCACTGTTAATGAAATGACATTTAAAGACATTTTGAAAAAATACAAGTGCGAAAAATATTATAATACTTTATCATTATATTCCTAAGAGATTATGGAAACTAGCAAAAGTAAAAGCAGAAATAAACAAGCACTGAATAAAGGTATAGCAGTTTTCAATTATTGTATTTATTTACGAAAAAATCGGCCATCCTTGATTTACAGCATTGTATACCGAAGGCATTAAACCAAATGTAAGTCTTAAAACATAGTTAAATATTTGTGTACCAATTCTCTGTGCTCAAGGGTATAACCCGCATTTTGCATGTAGTTCAAATCCGAGTTACAGTATGGTGAAATCAGGGCGGGCGGCGGGAAAAATAGGATATCTATTTTGTTTTTTTTTCTAATTTTTCAGACTTGAGTCATTTTTAGAAAATGTGCTGTAATTAATTCCGGCATCATGCATTAATTTCACACATAATAAAGAGTTTGTACCAATGTATTTTTCCTGATGTTGCAACAAAATTGTCACAATCTTTTTATTAAGAGAAATTTTTTGTAAAGCTAATATTTGCCAAAACCTACCTTTGGTACTCATACCGTCAACGTGTACAAAGCAGATTACGACAACACACCGGAAATGGAAATTTATCAATCTAGTTGGAACCGCTCACGCATGTATGAATTTGACCTTTATTCCTATCTGTATTTATCGAACGGCAGTAACCGACGAATATTGACTTTGAATATAAAACATTACCTTTACCTGAGGCCGAAATTTACCTCAAGATTACGTTGCTACCTTTAACGAGGTTTATTTCAAATTTCATTTGCACGTAACTATTTTTTCTTATTCGCTTAAAACAGTTATACGACTATAAATCAATTCTTCAAAATTTAGTTTTTGTTTAAGTAACCACCGCTAAATAACCCATTATTTACTACCAGGAAAAAACAACCCTAAATAACTTTTATATTAAAACAAAAATAAAAAATCAACAATTCAGGGGTTAAAATGAAAAGTACGACAATTTCATTAAATTGTAACCAATTTTAGTGCATGATAGGTGATGTCCAAAAATATAATAGAACAAGACCCTCAATATGAAGGAAACATGTATATTATCAAATCTCGTGGGGGGTTTGTTTCCCTCGGGAAATCTACACATTCACTTGGGGTTACAAAGCTGAATGTGTCAATTAAAAAAGGGCCGTAATTGTATATAACAACATCGACTTCAGTCTCGCCTATTGTACGTTTTCTCCTTAAAGATATTCAACCTGAATGAAAAACAGGGTAATAAAAATGTATTATGTATACTCATTTAAAC
The DNA here is from genome assembly GCA_944474755.1 of Limnoperna fortunei. NCBI lineage: Eukaryota > Metazoa > Mollusca > Bivalvia > Mytilida > Modiolidae > Limnoperna > Limnoperna fortunei. The sequence continues at coordinate 52,754,384 of OX104111.1, read as the reverse complement.
GCAATGGTGTATATAATAAGAAAAAGATATATACTGGGATGATTTCTTCTGCTCCACTCGCAGAGCTGTGGATGCATCGTCACTTCGCTTGTGGCCATAAAAGTAGGTGATGTTAATTTAAAAGGAAAGCACGATTCATGTAAATTGCCACGTGTCTACCTAATACACTACTCACAATCGGGTCATGTTCTAAAATGATAAGATTTTCACATAGATAAAAAAAGAATACATCTTACTACCACCAAACATAAGTTTTGCACACGTAAACTTGTGTATTACAAAATAATAACGTTGCGGAACGTATGTTGCAAATGAAAATATCACAGTATTCCTTTCCTAACTTTGTAATTGTTCATATCTGATAGCATAACAAAATTTTCAGTATCCTCAGTGTGGTGTTGTTCATATCTTCCAGCAACTGAAGTAATATCGTTTTTTTTTCAAATTCCAGATGCTTTTTTGTAAGACCAAACTATAGTTGCACTATAAGCTTATTGGACACTGTGTGAACAAGTATGATTTTAAAGCTATCCTTAGAATAAGGTTAGTACGGAAAATTATAGATTCTAAAATCTGCTGTAGCGTAACAAATGCAAGTCCGTCAAAAATGCAAGTTCCGGTTCCGGTGTAAACTTGTACTTTTTACGCTGTGTGTTGTAAACATCACAAGTCCGTAAAAATTGCAAGTCGAAGGAGAAATGTAACTAACTGTGAACATGTAAAATAAAAAATCATTAAATTTAATTTCTTATTGTGTAATTAAAATATTGAGGTAAAGACATGATTTTAAATTAGTATATTTGATCGATTTTGTTTCATTTTTTTTTATTGTTTCAAACGACCGACACATTTGGCTTATAGTAATTTGGCATTTTGTTCTAAGGTGTATTTTGAACATAACCGGCAAAAAACCTAAAAGCAGGGTATTGCTACATTGTAGTTCTGTTAGGAATAGAACTTTAGAGGTTCTCTTGATTCCTGATTGGAGGTCACCGGACGATAGTTTCACAGACAATCAGACTAAAACAAATTCGGCTTACTTATTATACATATGCATTTTATGGTGGACCAATCGGACTACTAAATATAATTACATTTAATATATAAGTATTTGGTAAAAGCCATGTATGCCATCTGTGGTTTAGCCCCTAATCCCACCCCCCCAAACCTCTAACTTTAAAGACAAGGTTTGATTCAGTTCCACTATATGTTCTTCTTCCTCTTCCCGGATACGAGTCGTTCTCAGGTTTAAATTAAGTGTATTTGAATCGGAATAAAATAGACAAATATGAGGCTCCAGTCAATACTTGTCAAAAGACAAAGTAAAATTTAAATGGAGTACACACAATTTAACTCTCCACTCTCGGGTTGTTCTGGGGAAGAAGGAATAGTAGTAAACATCCCGCTGGGCTCTGGTTTACCGAAGTTTGTGGCTGCCTCTAGTTCTAGAGTCTATACTTGAATAGTATAGGTCAGGATCAATGGCATGCATGTGGTTCTGTATCTTATAGCACATGACTAGACTCTTTTCCATCGTCTGTACTGGAGAGATTCTCATGCTAGTAAGTAATTGCCGATTGTATTGTGAAGTTTATTAATTTAATATTACAGATTACAGATTAAGTATGCAATAAAAAAATGGTGATATTGTTACGAACACACATCCCTATTAGTGCTTATTTTAAGTCAGCAAAAGGAAATTTATTTACTAAGGGAGAAATTGAGACAAATTTGGTTTCTTTTATCCATGCAAATAAATATTTAGTTTCATTCTGGAAATGAATTCTCCCCAATGTAAAATTTGTTCTTAATGCGTTAGTTTGAATGTTGATTTGTGTAATGCAAAATTCAGCAATGTTACTGCTTAATCAAAGCATCCAGTTTTTATTGGGGTAAGAAGCCAGAAAGCAGCACTGAGAAAACCTGACCTTTGTATGAAAACTGGCATTCCTTGTTAATTAAGATTGGAGTCGAGTGCACCCTACCCCAGTGAGACGCGAACCTGCAATCTCGTTGTTGACAGACTATGTTATCAATAGTATACGAACTACCTTAACCACTCTGCGACTAAATGTTTTTTTTGTACTAGACAGATATAGTGAAATAAAAGATTATGAGTGTTTGCATGTACGTATAATTATCAACTATTTAATTTTCTCAAAATTTCCAATCTACAAAAACTCATACTATGTTAATAGTTCCATGAAGTATAGTCTAGTTCATACAGTTGTTGGTGTTAATATCACAAACCATATGACAAAACCAAACATGGAAGATTTACTTAATATCAAAATCTTCCTATACACATGGTTGCAGCTTTTTCTCTACCTAGGTGCAAGACATAATTCACAAAAGTTACTGGTATATTACATATTTTCATTATGGGGAGAAAACGCTAATCCAATTCTTTAAGATTTTCGACTAATTTGTTATTTTTTAAATTAGCGCAGCTCTATGACCTTAAGTTTAACTTGACAGACATCATATATATCCAGAATTGTACGTGACAGGCCTATGTTCTCTCAAAATTTCATGACCTCTTTAAAACCTTCCAAGAGGAAAGCAGCTTCCGGGGTAAACCCCACTCTAAAAATAGCACTTTCTTTTCAGAAAATCTTGGTTTATATGTCATGTAGTGCATGTGACGTAAACATACTAAACACCATTAGAACAGAGCACGTTAGGACTCAAAATTTTTTCAATATATTTACCTTTCAGAAAAAGTTTTATTAATTAAAATCCAGTTAGTAGTTTTTATTATACACTAAGATAAACAGGACTATTTTGTTTTAAGTACTATTTTCTTATATGTTCTAAATTTGATTGGTCACCTTTAGTGTCTTGACACCTAAATTATACAGTTACTTCCCTTTAAAAAGCATTGTGTTTCAAAACGGCAAGTGTCTGGTTTTGAACAAAAAGGAAAAATTCTGTTTTTGTTTTTCTATATAATTGATGTGGCCTGCTCATTCCAGTGCAACTAGAATACATTGCAGGATTAATTTGAACATCATTTTACCAGAGTCTCTGTAAATAAAAAATGAGTAAAATAATATTTCATAGTAGCTACTTTTTAATCACTGTAGGTAATATAATATAAAGTACCAGCTCTTAAGAACATATAACTCTGCAAATGGGAGATGAAACATGTTCACCGCAAGTTGGTAATATGTCTTCCATAGTTGTTAGCATACACTGATTCAACTGCAGATTGTATGACGAGAACATAACGAGTCTCTTCTTGAAAGAACTTCTACAGATGAACAGAGAAAAAATATTGACATTAAATTTTAATTGTCTCTGGTAACCCTGTATCATAATGTAAAGAAAAAAAGAAAACACAATAAGTAAGAAGTAATCTTTAGTATAAGTTGTCTTTAAATATTTACAGGGTAACATGAGCTATATAGAGCTCTTCTAATCACTTACATGGTATTTCAAAACAGAAACCAGCACATGCAAACAAAGGAAATAAAAAGCATACCAGCATATAGATTTAAAAAAACACAAGGCTTAGCATAAAAAGACAAAAACAAACAAGCATATACAGACAAAAACGTACAAGCATAAAAAACAAAAACCATAGACAAAAAACATACAAGCACAAAAAAACAAAAACCATAAGAAGACGTAAAATGCATACACCCAAGACAAAAAAGAACACATTGCATGATTATAAAAAACACAATTATAATAAATAAAAGCACGGGCAGCAGACAACTAAAGCAGCTGAAAGGAAATAGCACTTAAAACAAAAGCAACACATAAACACATGCCTAAGACATATATACATTGCATAACAGATACAACATACAAACAATATACATTCTATATATACAAATCACCATAAAGAAAAACATGCATCTTTTACAATGAAATTTTACTTTTACATTTGTTAGGCGATGAATTTACTTATGAATAAATGTGCTAACAAGTTTTTTTCGTACCATCAGTGCAAAAATTCCACAGGAATTTCAGTCAGTTTGTAATGGCTTTTCTTTGTGTTCCATGGTCCCAAGGTCTCCATCATGCCTGTAACGTTGTTTCGGATGTCCATAAAGTTTCTGCAAATATAAAACTAAGCTTTGAAATTCCATTTTCAACAAGTTTGTTAAGGAAAAAGTAGAAGCAAGGAATGACTATAATAAATCCTGACAAACATATCAGTCAAATGACTACAAATTTTGCTCAAACTGCTTCTACTTCGCACAAAATTTTGATACCTTTTTAATACTATGCAGATTTATCTGGCCACAAAAAAAAATTATTCGAGATGCAGAAACACATTTCTTTGCAAATATCAAACAAATTATTGCATAAAGGCATCTAGTTACACAAGCATTGAAATATCTAAGAACAAATATTTTATTTGATAGAAGTTATTCTTATTTCTTGTCTAAATTGTTTGTATTAAATCAGCATATTAGATACCTCCACAAGTTGAACCATTTTAATCCTTTCTGTCCATTCATTGAATGCAATACGGCCACAATCTTTTCTTTGATGTCTATTGACCTCAACATCCTGTGGTTACCATTGTCATTGATGATTGATGGGCATCATCAGATGTTTGTAGAGAGAAAACTGGGCCTGCAAGAGACGAAGACTTAATACAGTATTTTAAATTTTCGCTATTTTGCAGTATTTTCTTTTGATCTTTGTGTGCGATATTATTCCATCTCACTCTACTAGCTTGAGATGGGCCCATCTCAGCTCGCTGTCAAGACGTCGTTAAGTAACACTGTGACGTCACAATGTTACAAAACAGCGATAAACAGATTATTTACGTTTTATGAAACTCGATGCATTTTCTCGTCATCTCATCTCAGGGCTGTCGCCCTTCGATGAGATATGAACGAGAAAACGCATCTCGTTTCAAAAAAGTAACCTATAATTGTTATAATGAAATGAATACTAGATTATATATCTGTTTATGTAAACCATTTACACAATTTTAACTGATACAAAAATTTGACAACAGTTATTCTATTTGATAAAATGAAATGTAAACATCACAAGTTATGAAAGTTTATATATAGTTTAAATAAATTCTCAAAAATGAAATAATGATATTCATTTATTTATTGATTCTTCACTTTGCTGCTGCATTTGATTACAACTCCGTTGTAAAATTGTTAACAAATAAAATATTTATATTTTAAATAAATACATGTATATTTTTGAAACAGCCAGTGGTCAAGTTGTACACTTTCCTACAGCACTGCTGTATATGAATAGAACACGAAAATCTATGATGTTAAGTTCCATTTTCATCACATCAAGGTAACAGTTATTTATCTACAAAATAACCGAAATCTTTGTTACAAATGTATGTAATGGCATAAAACTACTACATATAACAAATCACTATCTATATTAAAGGGCAATTTTCAAGCGTGATTAAATTTAGTTTTTATTAATGTGTATGTTTTGTTGCATCCAGATTTCACTTCCTGGTTTTGTAATATTAAAAAATATTTCATTATTGACAACCACAAACATCGCATACTCAAATTACAAATGGTCCCTGAACAGCTAAAATGTTTGATTAACAACATTTCTTTTTACTTTTAGATTGTAGTATGAACAAACATATCTTTTCAAGATGTTAAAAGGTAGGAATAACATTCTTCACAGTAATAATCCAAATTAGCTGTTGTGTATATGTAAATTGGAAAGAATATGTCACCACTGACTAAGGGACCGACCATTTAACTTGCAGGGGGGGGGGGCTTTGTTTTTTCCTAGAAGAATATTTTGAAAATGATTTTTGATGAAAAAATATTTTGGAAGCAAAGGGTAAGAAAAAATATTCTGAAAAAGGAATTCTGCTATATAAAATAATGCTAATAATGAAAAGAAAATTCTGTCGCGACGCTGCGCGGAAAAAATTTTTCTGACCGAAACAAAAAACCAAGGCCCCCCTTCAAGTTAAATGGTCTGTCCCAAATATACCTTGTCATTTAGCCATTCATTTCCACGAAAAGTGGCTAAGTCTTCTTCTTCCAGTGTCTCCTCTCCCAACCAACTGACAGCCTCTCTTCTGGATTTAATGGTCCAACGGCATCAATCTTTTGTAGATGGCTTTGTATATTTTTCAAAGTTTCTGCAATCACCATGATCGGCTGAAACTGTCTAGATGCTCCGACACATAACCCTGATACAATCATGGTCACTGTTGTCTTGTATTGTAAATTCATTAGCAGTTGGCGCACATGTAGCGAAGACATCCATCTCCTCTTCATTACACTTAGACTCCTTTAAATAAAGCACAAAACATTATTTTCGCTGCCTGATGACCTGACAAAATTTTCTTAACGGCACTATGAATTAATTGTTATTCCAAACACAAAAAATTGTTAGTCAATCTAACAAAATAAATTAATGGTTCCTTTACAGATAATTTCTGTCTTTACATTAGATTTAAATTTTTTTTTACTTTTTAATAATCCTCACTTTTTTAGTAAATTTTCATTTATAGCTTAAAAGATGTTATAGCCCTACTATTATGACAAATCCAGTGTCATTTATGTATTAATTCGATAATGCGTAATGCAAACTTAGAATTACATCTTCATACCTCACCCACAAAACTTTGTACTGGACATTCTTTAAACTTCTGTTGGAGGTTGTGGAGATTGGAAGGGTTTGTCAATGGAAGGCTTGACATAAAATTGATAACATCCTGTAGCTGACCAGTGAAAATTATTTTTTAGGAAGTGTTGAACTTAAAGTATGACTGTGTTTTAATTATGGACTTCTTGGGTTGGTCCTAATGATGACTGGATGGGAGCAGCAGATGCTGTTTCAATAACTGTTGGAAGGCCATCTTTCCAGTTATGTTTACGATGGTGTATTCGGTGTTGGTGCATTGAACAATTTCAGATGATCCAAACTGAACTGTTTCTTAAGAACCTGGCTGTCACTATTCTGTAACGTTGTCATCTTTCCGATTATTTTTACAATGGTGTATGGTCACATGTAATTTGGCTCTAAGTTGCCCTTCTTTTTTGAGGTCTTTTTTCACATGGAGAACAAGTACTGTCTGGCCAACATCAAGTGTGGTGAACTTTCGTCCTTTCTGTACTCTTTTCTTGTAGTCTACTTGTTTCTTTTGGTGGGCCTTGTTCATATGACCTTCAACATTAGCATTATGTGTTTTTGTTGCTGTCACATGCATGTTGACATATTCTGTTACATCCTCGTCTGAAGGTTGTATTGGGACAGTCTGTAAAGATACATTTAAAGTATAGAAACAGCTACATGTGTTTTCCTTCACTACCAGTTCCTTTGCCTTGACATAGTAATTCCAAAGGTCCACTTTGTATTTAAAAATGTATTTGATACTAGATTTTCAACCAAGTGGTACTAGGTGCTGCATAAATACACGTATTGAATTTTTTGTTTGTTCTGCAGAGGACCAAATATTTATGCACCTTAAATAAACATTCACACATGGCTGAACATTTGGATTCCTAGTAAACTTAATTCAATCATTTAATTTCCTATTGCAATATCATTATATAATTTATATATATTTGATCTTACATTATGGTAAATTAATTCTTTAACTGACCTGTGGAGATAAATTTTTTAATGTTAATGTAGAGGAATTATTATTTCCGCCCCTTTCGTTGCTAACGATGGATAAAGGAGAAAATATTTCTAAGTACACTTAGTTACCATAAATGAACAGAAATTTGCTACAAGAATGTCAATCATTTAACTTGAGTGAAAAAACAAGATGATAGCTAAGTTTCGACTGCAAAAATGTTTGGGCAATATCAAAGTTTCATGTAATAATAAATTTTGTTGGTATTCTATTTACGGAAGTTAATAATAGAGGGAGACCATTTTATCCTGGTACTGTATAATTCGGTAAGAGCGTAGGTTTGAAAAATCGGAAACCAGAATAAAAGGCAATTTTGTTTATACATTTCCGGAGTATGCCGCATTTGTAAGATTCAATATATAAATGTTATGTCAATAATTTAATTGAATCAAGTATAATTGTGATTTAATATATGACAAAAGATTAAATGTGCGCAAATTTAGAAATCGGCAATTCAAATTAGCCACAACAGCAGGACTTAGCTTTACATAGAACCTTATTGGGGGAAAAGTTAAAATGCCTTCTGTTTAGAAATTGCAATTCTTTCTAAGCGAACTTAATGTTCATTAGATAGTCCTTAGAAATTGTGTGTTTTTAGTTCAATTGAAAATCTGAGATGTCTGCTACACAAGCTTTTATATTATATAAAAACAACTTAAATGTGATTATTTATTCTTCTGGTCCTCTACACGTACAATTTTTTAATACAATCTAAAAATTGATATTATTTTCTCTAATTGCCATATTGTCGAGATGATATGTATTTTGCATTTAAGCAAATGCAAACAGATAGAAAAACACCGATTCAAGGTTCGAAACGTTATACATAATACAGCCTCTAAGAAAACACACTTTTGGGTCTCAAGTATAAGCTGTTAATGTATAATTTGAACAAAATAATAAGTTAAAGCTTTGACACATTACAATATAATTGCAAAGAACATAAAAATAACCTCTGTAACATAAGTATAAACATGCTTTAAAATGCATCCCGTAATTTTTTTTTCAAATCATTTTGACAAACGCGTGCAGAATACAAAAACAAATCGGCGGCAAACTGATGGTTTGCATCAAAAGTTTTCTTGTGTTACAATCCTACAATTCTGGTTAGGACCACCTGGTAAGTGAAAAATCGGTTACGGAAAACCCCTTTAAACGCCCCGGATTATGAGTGAAAACAAGCAGTGTCACTACAGTAGTATTTTCACGTTCTCGCATGTCAGGGTTTCACTGGACATAAAACCCTGAAAAATTTAGTTAGGAATTTGTTTCATGTAACGTCATAACTTAAACATGATTCAATCACATTAATTGAAAAAAAGTAAAATACATACATCCTCAAACTAATTCGTGTAAGAAAGTTTTTGACTGACTATTCGTTTGTTTGTTTGAATGTTGTTTAACGCCACTTTCAGCAATTTTTCAGCTATATCATGGCGTCCAGTTTTTATTGTTGGAGGAAGCCGGAGTACCCGGAGAAAACCCCCGACCTTCGGTAGGAAAACTGGCAATCCTTGTTAATTAAGATTAGAGTCGAACGCACCTGCCCGGCGTGAGGCTCGAACTCGCAATCTCAGTGTTGACAGACCACGTGATCAATAGTAGACGAACTACCTTGACCACTCGGCCACCTAGGCCCCTGACTGACTATTCATAGATACAATGTAGCTGATCAACAAGTGACTCGCACCCAAGGAATTTCTTAACTAAAATGTTCAGAGATTCTACAGTGACTTGAGACAATGTTATTTTTAGTATACACATATTTTGTAATCTGTTTTACGAACTGCAGACATTATATTAAATATTATTTTTGATAATAGCTTCGAATACTATTTCAATTTATTTTTCGTACAAAAGAGGTAGGGTTTTTTCAAGGTTGAAACTTTTTGTGTCAATTAAAAAAGGTAATTGATGAAAACAACAGGTAGGAAAATTTACAATCTATTACTAAATTCCTATGAACTTTTACAATGAAACCTTGGAAGTTTTAAATTAATCAACTGCACGGATGCCTGTTTTCTGTATACAGAAACCCCAACTCTTGTTATATATTTCATATTTAAAAACTTTAAATTAGCAGTGATTTAAGTAGAATACATATTATTCTGAAATCCTTCATCGTGTAGGCTACAACGTTAAATGTAGCCCAAAACAAAATAGGTTTAAGACTGGTGGAGCTTTTATTTTTAAGAGAAAAGTTTCACATTTTAATTTTCAATGAATTTTTTGCCGGCAAAGAACTTTCCATGTTACATCTGTGACTCATACACAATAAATTAGGAGTGTAATTTAGAAAGCTGAGCACATAATACTATTGAACTACAGAGTCCATGTGTTATTATTGTAACGGTAGGACCACTAAAATTGAATGCACTTGATTCGTAATCGATCTAAATTCAGGCAAATAAGATTAATTCAGATTAATATTGTTCATACACTATTAATATGACAGAGCATGAAAGACCAGAGTGTTTCAGACTACAATTACACATCCAATATAAGGTGATTAATTTAGGCCCCTTCCGCTGCTGATGCAGCATTTTGTAGATCAACATCTTAAGCATTGTGTTTTTAAGCATTTCCTAATCTGCCACGAACATCATTTTCTTGGTATTTAATTTGAATGCAAGACTCGAATTTCATCTAATCCTAGCTTTCAAGCTACTTTTTGCAAAAATTAAGGGCTAATTTTAGGAATTTTTAGGGGTTAACTTATTAAACAAAAACAAGGGATAAAATGTGCTATTTTCTAATGATTTAAGACTGAAAAATTAGATTTACTAACCATTTTGGGCACAGAACAAAAGTACAAAAGTTAATTACGAATTCCGGAGAGATTCGATTTAAAGAGCTCTGCTCTGTACACCCCAATGGAATAAACAAAAAACAATAAATATCATACTAAATATAAATAAATAATTAAACATGATTATGACCTTATGGATCATAACTGGCTCCCAAACGACCCCCGTGGACACTGGAGTTCAGACATCCATTCACAGCAACTTTATCTACCAGGAAATCAAGTTTCGTGCAAATCGGAGCATTTTCCAATTTTGTCGGCCATCTTGGATTCAAAATGGCTGCCATAAAGTCAACATGTGCGTCATATGGTACGATATAACATACTCTACTTATATTCCAATTTTCAGCGAAATCCGTTAACTTTTAGACTTTTTAAGGATTTATTTTCAATTTCAAAACGGCAGCCATTTTAAGATGGCCGCCATGACCAAATTCATATTTTGATGACTAACATCTGATCGCAACATGGTAATCTATCTAAAAACCAAGTTTCGTGTGATTCTGAGCATTTTGCATTTTTGGCGGCCATCTTGGATTCAAAATGGCTGCCAAAAAGGTCGACATGTGGGGCATATGGTGCGGTATAACATACCCTACTTATATTCCAATTTTCATCGAAATCCGTTAACTTTTGGATTTTTAAGGATTTATTATCATTTTCAAAATGGCCGCCATGACCAAATTCATATTTTGATGACTAACATCTGATCACAACATGGTAATCTATCTAAAAACTAAGTTTCGTGTAATTCCGAGCATTTTGCATTTTTGGCGGCCATCTTGGATTCAAAATGGCCGCCATAAAAAGTCAACATGTGCGTCATATGGTGCGGTATAACATACTCTACTTATATTGTCATCAAAATCCTTTAACTTTTGGATTTTTAAGGATTTTTTTCATTTTCAAAATGGCCGCCAATTAAAAAATTTTAAACCTGAAAGGCACCAGTTCACATCATGACCTATTTTTGTGCGAAGTTTCATGTCGATCCAATTTACGGTCTCCTAGAAATCTGTCGGACAAAATTTTGGCGGAAAGTGGAATAATAAAAATAATAATAAGAAGAAGAAACGGAGCAAAAACAATATGTCTCCCAAACTTTCGTTTGGGAGCCATAATAAATTCATTAATATCAAGAACTTTAAGATAAGATGGTTTATACAACTAACAACTGTACAGTACTCCCTTATGTAATGATTAATAGCAGTGATCCGAGAAAGTTCAAGATCAATTAAATCAGACCCGATTACGTCACCACCGGATGCTGATGTAACAATAACCAAATTGTATCATTTATTTATACATGTAGATTGATGTTGACACTGAAGGACATCAGTTGGTCGAAAAAAATTTCCAGTACATTGAAAAATCAGTGATGAGTTCATGTATTGTATGTCTTAATCTCATGAAGACTTGTGTCTAAACAAATGAACAGAAAGTATTCAAAATTTGAAAATGCCAACAATCAAAATAACAAGCCAATCAAGTTATATTCTTTGTTTAGATGAACAGAAAGTTTCTTAAATATTCATCTATAACTTTTCTTCTTTTCAAACTTATCTCTTCTCTTTCCTTCAAACATTTTTTCAGTCTTTTGTTTGTATCTTGCATTCTTTTTTGTGCTGCTTCAGTCATCGCCTGGGCTACACTTGCCTCGTAAAAATGTTTCTTCTTAGTGACCTCTGTTAGTTTATCATTTCCTTACTTCAACAATTTGTTCAGCTGTTTTTGTCTCATCAGACAACTCTTTTGTAAGCTTTTATTGACTGTTTTTTTTGTCCAACTTTCTTTTTCTGTCTTTCAAATTCTTTTCTGCTTCTACTAATAGTTTTCTTTCATCTGCTGCTTTTTCTGCTAGTTGTCTTTCCCTCTCTCTTCTCTCAGTCTTTCATTATATGCCTGATATTCATGTTTACCTGCCCCTTTCATCTCAGTACTTGTTGGTGTTAAATGAACCTTTCCCTGAGAATTTGTACCTTTTATCATTCTAAGTCCATTTAAGGAATTCTCTTTCAGAAGTTACAGTTCTTGTATTTTCTGATAAATTTCTCTCGACTTCATCATTATTATGTGCCAGACAGTGCAGTTCTAATAAGCTTTGCTATTAATTTAAATTGAAAGTCTCCTGTGCCTGTTTTTACTTGAAGGACCTTGTTCCAAAAATAGTCAATTCTGTGATAAACTATTTGGCTTTTACCATCATTTTCTGTTTCAATCCAGGCTTTTGGTATGTCCATTGCAACATAAATCTTCCATTCCTTTGTCACTTGTAACTTCACAGGATGATATCACTTGTGGCATTTTTTTAGCAATCCATCTGATGCAACTGACTAATTTTTCCTCTTTCCGTAGTAATGGATGCAATACCTTTAAGTCTAGCAATAGCTGAGAGTTGATTGGCAGCTTTCGTTGCAAAATATTCCACTGCTGTTTTGTAAAATTTCATCATTCCTAATACTGACATCTTTTGCTTTTCAGATTTCAAACTGATAAGTGCCTTTCTAGTATCTTCACCAAATTCTACTTTTCAGACAGCTGGTTTTCTACTTTTGTTATATCCAGTTTTACTAGGCTGCTGCTGGATTTATTTTCAAAACTATCCACTTTCAAAAACCGTCTCATGAAAGACTCGATCAGTTCTACCATTTCTTCGTGTAAGAGCCGGATGAGTGGTTCTTCCTTCTGGAATAATTTTAGGAAGCGGTTGAACAAAGGTTCCAATTCAATTGAGAAAATCGGTTCCACTTTCATGCTTGTGTCATTTAACATTCTGGCAATTTTAATGTACTTTACATTGTTTTGAATTTGTTTCCACGATTTAGACTTAGGGAGTTCGGTGATGAAATACTGCTTCAATGCATCCCAATTTTTCACAACTCTTACAACAGCGGGGATAACAGTTAGCCATCTGCATTGTATGTGTCGGATGAACATTTGTTCTGTGAACCAACTTCATCTTGAATCTTAGCAAAATCATCTCTTCTGCATGGAAAATGTATCTATAACTAGTTCTTCAGCCCGTGATTCATAAGCAGATAGACCTTCCTTAAATGCATTATGTGCAACATTTAGATACAATGAATTACACTGCATTTAACCTGGAAGCCACATTCTTATCTCTCATCATTTAGAGGGTTCCAGATAGTTTTGTTCACATTTGGTCCATCAAATCCAATATTTAGGAACTTGAAAATTGGAATTGGGAACTCCTCCTCTTGCAGTGTATTCAAAATTACCTTTGCAACATCATGTCCTAAAGCATGTTGAAAGAACAACTCTTTCAGGAATTGAACTACAACTTACACTCTTTCCACAGACCAGTATCTTAAAAGGATATCACACTGTTTTTTGTTTTGACATGTACCGGTCTTGTCAAACTGAAGACCAAAAGAAGTTGATTTACATACATTTTCACAACGTTGCTTTCTAAAAGACGGTCCTAACCCATCCGACACCAAGTATGAGACTTTGTTCTATATAATGTAAATTGTCGACTTGCATTGCAAGGACACATCCTGTGGAATAGCTGAGGTACATCATCACAAGACGAATATAAAAAGTTTGAAGAGGCAACTTTCATGGTCAAGAGAAGTTCAGCTTGAGTGGCTGCCTCCTTGGCACTTTTGTTTACACTTATTTCTCTTCTGGTTTCCTGTTGAGATGATGAAGCGGCTGGCTCAATTTCAGCGGGTGTTTTTACACTGAAGTGTCTGTTAGTTGTCCCAAACCGTGCCTTGGAAAGATTTTGATGATTGTTTTCCTTTTACTGTGAGAAATAACTTGTTTAAATCCGGAGTTGCTTATCTGAAAAGCCTTACAGCCTAATGTACAGTACGCACTATAACATGACTGGTCAGCTTTACACCATTCTCCAATTGTAATTTAAGACTCGTCTTTTTGGCAAAGCCACTTTGAATTAAATTTAGTCTGTCCTTGAGGCTTTGTATATTATTCCTAAAAAAATGCTATAAACATGATTTGGCATATAAAGACGTTGCTAAGCCCTCGTGACTTTTATTTATATTTATTAACCCCAATAGCTAGTAAGGTCTTCCTTACCTCACATATGTAAGCTATCAAACCTTTAAGTTGCATGAAATTCCACTGGGTGTTTAAAGTTTTATCATATATTTGGTCAGAAACCATTTTGGCAAACGGACAGAAGGCAGAGAACAAAAAATTCATATATGAGAAAGATATATAAAGAATGCATAAAACATTTTTAATTTAAAGCCTGATCAAAGCCATTTATGAATTCTTACTCCTGAAAGAGAGCTGAAACAAATAAAATCATTATTAGATTGATCTGGATAAAAGTGCCCCCTTCATACTGAAAACAAAAACTACAAAAATTGCAAATACTTTACAATAAAAAAGATAATATGTTTTCATTTGTATTGGCAGACAAAGCATATTACAATCCCCCAGTTTATCTTCACTGGGAAACAATAAGCTGTGCTGTATAATACTCACCCTTTGGTAGACTTTACTTATAGTCTGGATTAGAAACAATGCTGAAAAACGTTGATAACCATCAAATAGTCTCCTGTGTGGCAAATGCATACTTCTAAAAGTATACTAAAGCTAGCTTCTTTTAACTTTAATTTATTTTATGTTTATGTTTATTTTATAATTTTGAAAATAAAAAAAAAATATAGGATTTTAACAAAAAATGTAGGGCAGGATTTTACAGCTTTAATAAGGAATTTTAGGGCTGTTTGTATAAAATAAGGAAAATTAGGACCCGCCGCTTGGAAGCCTGCTAATCGAACAGTAGTGCTGAGAGGGTTCACAGAACTGTCCAGCGCGTCTCCAGGTGGCGGATCGAGATGCTCTCTCGTTTTTAAAAAAAAGGGGGGGGGGTGGTTTCTGGTCAAAATACGGAAGCATTACTGCGGACCACAGTAGGTAACGTGTTTGGAAAGTGTGACGTTCTTTGCCCCTAATAAATATCATGTTTGTATATTTCCTTCTTTCCTGATATTATTTATTGATTTTTAATTTATTTTCGTTCTAAACAGCTGAAATACTGCTCACTGGACGTGAAGCAAACATCTAATCAACCAATTAATCTAACAGTTGTGTCTGTTTTAGGAGACAATATCATTGTATCTTTATTCCGGTGGGTGAGATTTTTTCACCATTATAACTCGCCCCAATAGGTCAAAAAGCTATTGTCATTTTGCATCCTTAGTCGACAATGTCCTCGTCTTCTGTAAACTTAAACATTTCAATCGTCTTCTTTGAAACTCCTCGGCCAATTCAAATAAAACTTGGTCCATGTGTTTATTTAATCGTGCATTACAAAGGTTTTCTTTTATTTACACACTGTCTGGCCCTCTACAAATCTTGTTTTTATGGTAATACGAAATTCAAAATGTCATTACAGATTTTTGTTTAACACTTTCGCTACTTAATTGTTTTGTCCGCAAGTTTCCATGGCCTAATTTATTTTCGCGCGCGTTTTACCTTGCCCTGACTTAATTAGCCTTATGCGGTCGCAGTGACACAAGGCTCCGTGAAAAAAAGTAATATCTCCTTAAATAGCGAATAAATTGTCGTGAAAATTGACAGAAACGTACTTCAAATAATTACTTTTCGATCTATACCCACCGTTTTTATAACTTCTATTTATTTTTAAAATGAAACTGCTGTTCCAAACTCACTGAAAAAAAACATTCAAGTAGTATGACCAAATAAGCAGGTGATTTGTCCATCTTCAGTTCCTAACTTATAAAATCTGTCATAAAAATTTACATGTAATGATGCATAAGGAAATTAACATCGCCAATACTTTTGAATTCTCATCTGCTTAAAGAAAGACAACTCTTAGTTTGTAAGATTAAACAAACGTAAACATCATGGCTGCCGCTTATGTATAATTAGTCGCACTTTGCTAATCTTGATGAAACTATAGTAAATACTTTACCGTGTCTGTCCAACGGCTTTTTGCTTGAAAAAATGGAAAGTTTATGGTCCTTTTGTTAATCTCATATTACACTTTTTGAAAATAACAATTATTTACCACAGTGAAACGGCGTTTATTTTCAGTGTTGGCTTTGCACCCCGGCACAACACAGCACAGGTTTCGTTTTGCATACGCCGTCTCATTTCGTAACAAATGTTGCCGTTTTAAACTAAAAATGACCTAAAATTTCTATGAGGTCACGTGATCAGCATTAAAAATTTCACCTCCTTTAACGAGAACGATTATATCTTGAAAAAGACATTTAGAGGTCGAGAATATTTACCAATGTCTTACTCAATTTTATGGAGTTAAACATAATTTTTTGGCCGCTTACACTAAAAGTTGCGAGTTCTTATAGTTCATTTTCTTTAAATAACCATATTAGGTTTTAAATATGCTTATAGTAAACTTTACCGTATCTTTTCGTCGGGTGTTTGATCTATCAAAATGAAAATTTAGCCTCATTTCAAAACGCCGTTTCACTGTGGTAAATAATTGTTATTTTCAAAAAGTGTAATATGAGATCAACAAAAGGACCATAAACTTTCCATTTTTTCAAGCAAAAAGCCGTTGGACAGACAAGGTAAAGTATTTACTATAGTTTCATCAAGATTAGCAAAGTGCGACTAATTATACATAAGCGGCAGCCATGATGTTTACGTTTGTTTAATCTTACAAAGTAAGAGTTGTCTTTCTTTAAGCAGATGAGAATTCAAAAGTATTGGCGATGTAAATTTCCTTATGCATCATTACATGTAAATTTTTATGACAGATTTTATAAGTTAGGAACTGAAGATGGACAAATCACCTGCTTATTTGGTCATACTACTTGAATGTTTTTTTTTCAGTGAGTTTGGAACACCAATTTCATTTTAAAATTTTTTATGGGTTTTTTCACAACTGTCACACATACAAAAACTTATTAAAGCGATTATTGGTTTTATTTTTGTTTATTAATATTAAAACATATTTTGAAAAATTAAGGTTTCATATATAAATACATTGTGGGAATCAAAATTGCCATTACTTTTCTTGTATTTTTTCTGCTTATTTAATGCCGTTGCTTCATTCTTACTAAATATACATATTATATAGTTTAATTTCACATAGGATTACTATGAAACTTATTATCATTTTTTGTGTTATATGTGTCCAATTTAATTGCATACATATTTTGGCTTTAGTTTGGTTGTATACTCAGTAGAAAAACAAAGGACTTCCGAAGATAGGATATGCACTTCCATTAAAGACAGAATACCAGCATTTTCAACCTATCCTGCCCTAATACCATTAGGATTGTGAATAGAATCCTACAAAAATTGTTAATTAAAATTCAAGTGAAATAAGAATAATCAACTTAACAATAACAAGAATTTGTGAAGACATATTTTCAAAAGTGAAGAGGAATTTGTTGATGTAGCTGTAACAATTTCTCTTTGTATGAAACCAAAATTAAGTTGAAAATGAACAAAGAACCAACAATTAAAACCAAAACTCAGTGACACGCCTCAAATGATTAACTTATGCCAAGCCAAAACTGACCACATACTGCATCATGAATCCATAAAAAAAATCTTTAAGTTCAAACAACACTGAAGTCTTGTCAAATTCAAACTGAAGAATACAATTTCAACATAAACGGAAAGAACAAATTTAGCTGCAATTGATAATTCAACGATATTTTGTGTGTGTGTGATATGCTGTCCAACATTGAGGAACACAGAGATGTTTCCCACACTCTACACATCTTTACTTGGTTTGCCTCACAACCCTTATCTACACCCCCCATGTTTTCAGTATAATCAACAATGGCAGTGACAGTTTAATTCCTGTCTTGTGAATTGCCCATCAAAACTGACCAGGTGAGTAACCTGACCAATGCTGTCCTGGTGAATTGTCGAAATTAGCAGAAACGTTCTTTTTGTCTTTCCAGACAGTTGCTTATAGGGGTCCTTTCTGTCTAAACCGATAGTCTCCTCTAATCGAGATGATAACTTGAATTATACATATAACGTCTTTTGGTAGTCCAATTATATTAGACCGTACTGTTCCACAAGCAGCCGTTCTATAGTTGTCCCACAAGTCATTGTAAAGGCTTTTAGACGTAAAAAAAAATTGTTGGTGTAGACATGGTAACCCATACCTGTCAAACCTGCTCTATTGATGGAGTTTTTAACAACTGAAGAAGCTAAACTGCCTTCAGTTCTTGCTGTTTTTCCAGGATAAATGTCTAAATATTGAATATAACTAGTGTCTGATTCAGCCAGCATCCAGACTTTGACACCTCATTTGTGTGGTTTACCAGGCATGTATTGCTTTAGTGATGCGAGACCTTTAAAGTGAACCATACATTCATCAATAGTTACATTTCTTTTTGGAATGTACTTGGCGCCAATCTCTGATTTAAATGAGTGACAACTGGTTTGAATTTGTACAAGGGATCATAGTTTTGTTCACCATGCATTGGCTCATTTGAGTGATCAGAGAAGTGTAAATAACTAAGAATTTGTGTATGTGTTCCTATCTCTTGTCATTGTGGCTGGAAAGATAGGAGTGGACATAGTTCTATTAGACGACCAATAGAGTTTTGTGCTGGGTTTGCGGTTAATGCCCATTTGATATGTCATGCCTAAAATGTTTTTTTATTTCAGGAAGAGTTGGAATATTCCATGGCATTTTATTTCGGTTAGGCATGTTTTGAACTTGGAAATAAGCATAGTTATCAGTACTCTTAATTAAATCTTACAACAAAAAAAAAAATGTCATCAAGGAACAGTTGTCAGAATCTATTGGCCCCTTATTTGCTTCCATAACGCGAGTTGGCCCAGTGTTTCATCTGGGAGTAAAGATATGTGGAAAGCCCCTTTTGAAAATACTAAAGTTACTGTGCCAACCACCAGCATCGCCCGTTTTATCCATATCTTTCTAAGGAAAATATTCCTTATTTATCCTACATCAATTCGGACTCGTCAGAGTCGTCGTCATCTATCCCTTGTTGTTGGAGAACACACTAAGCCTTGCATCCGCTGCCATGACTTTTTATTGAGGATTTAAAATATCAGATTCACAGATTCACTAGATCCCTCAAAATCTCTTGATTCATCTGCCGACATTTTTGCTCTAAATATTTCGATCAGCAGACGTTTTTTTTAGACTTCCTATACACGAAATCCATCCTCCCATTTGCCAGTGGCAATCTAAAATCCGTTACCCCTATTTTTCCTTGTGTCCCTTCCCATTTTGATTCATCATCATTTCATGTTCATTTTATCATCCATTTCATGTTCATCGCCTGAATTGAGCTGAAATATTGCTGCTCGGGCGTTAAACACCATTAATCAATCAATCAATGTACACGAAATCTTGCCAGCGCATGGGCAAGACGATATATCGTTTACGTTTTTCCCCGATTCCCCGTCAATTGAACACCTACTATACTATCATAGCTGCTGAAAAAAAATCGATTTTGATTAATTATATTTTTATTTTTCGTTCAAAAGTTAATCCGATTTGTGCCAGAAATCGTTCTATACCATCCATTTTGTAACATCAAATGCTCGCATACTATAAGTTTCCGTTTCTAATTTAAGATACTCTAACTTTCCGTTCATGTTTATCAAACCGAAAATAATTGTATTCAGAATGTCAACAGAAACTAAAAATCACAAATACTTCAAAACATTTCTGTCAATTAGTTAATCTTTAGAATTAATTGGGATTACCGGGAAACACTTTAAATACCCCAGTAAATAGGTGACACGTTTAATGTGTCCTTTAGGATACATTTGCCATGTGCACCGTATAGCTTTAAATATACATTCGCCCTGTGCATTGTGTTTCCTTCTAGATACATTCGGTGCGAAAGGGTTAATTAAAAGGTATCCTAAGGGGGGAAATATACCTTTTCAGAAACAGCAAAACTGATTGAAGAGCCATATTGTGTATGCATATTTTCTCTCAATCATGTTGACCACTTGAAAAGTATACTAAAGCTAGCTTCATTTAACTTTAATTTATTTTATGTTTATGTTTATTTTATAATTTTGAAAATAAATAAAAATAGGATTTTAACAAAAAATGTAGGGCAGGATTTTACAGCTTTAATAAGGAATTTTAGGGCTGTTTGTATAAAATAAGGAAAATTAGGACCCGCCGCTTGAAAGCCTGCTAATCGAACAGTAGTGCTGAGAGGGTTCACAGAACTGTCCAGCGCGTCTCCAGGTGGCGGATCGAGATGCTCTCTCGTTTTTAAAAAAAAAAGGGGGGGGGGGGGTGGTTTCTGGTCAAAATACGGAAGCATTACTGCGGACCACTGTAGGTAACGTGTTTGGAAAGTGTGACGTTTTTTGCCCCTAATAAATATCATGTTTGTATATTTCCTTCTTTCCTGATATTATTTATTGATTTTTAATTTATTTTCGTTCTAAACAGCTGAAATACTGCTCACTGGACGTGAAGCAAACATCTAATCAACCAATTAATCTAACAGTTGTGTCTATTTTAGGAGACAATATCATTGTATCTTTATTCCGGTGGGTGAGATTTTTTCACCATTATAACTCGCCCTAATAGGTCAAAAAGCTATTGTCATTTTGCATCCTTAGTCGACAATGTCCTCGTCTTCTGTAAACTTAAACATTTCAATCGTCTTCTTTGAAACTCCTCGACCAATTCAATTGATTGATTGATTGATTGATGTTTAACGTCCAGCAAGCAATATTTCAGCTATATTCAGGACGTGAAAACCATAATTTTTAAATTAGTAGAACGTCATGCCTCCTTATACTAAAACGTGATCTCGTACAATAATATGAGAATATACACAGATAAAAATGGTAGTTAAAACAATAAAAAATATCACAATTAATAGTGAAATTAAATTTTATTAAATAAATTAATTTCCTTTAAGAACTTTAAAATTGTGTCGCTTGCGACAGTTTTAAATAAATTAAAATACGTATATGCACTATAGAAACGTTCCCGAATGTGGGCCACGTCCACACAGTCCATCAAGACATGCTTAATGGTGTATGGACTGTTGCATGGCACACATTCGGGTCGTGGCTCATTGTTTAAAATATAATTATGTGTCGTCCTGGTATGACCAAGACGACATCTTGTTAAAACAACTTGGTCTCTTCGACCTCTAAAACATTTAAAATTATTTGTGTGCAGTAGTGGCTGGATCTCATGAAGTTTATTATGAACTTGGAGATCCCAACCACTCTGCCACAAATTAGAAATATATTTAAAAATCAACACTTTAAAATCGGTAAAAGGAATATTACAGTTAATGATGGTATCCTTTAATGCATTTTTAGCCTCCTGATCCACGACTGTGTTTCCATGGATTCCGACATGACTGGGAATCCAGAAGAAAATAATCTCTTTTCCCAAAGCAACAAGAGATTTGTAGATTTGAATAATTTTTAAAATGTAAGGATTTTTAATTTTGAAATTTTCAATAGCCAGTAGACAAGACAGGGAATCGGAGCAGACAATAAATTTGCATTCGTCTGACGAAGCAACTATTTTCATCGCAAGAAGAATAGCTTGCGCCTGTGCTGTAAATACAGATGAGGCAGACGGAAGGCGGCGAGTTTCAACACGCTCTCCGAAGACAGCGGCCGAGGCGACTTTATCACCGTCTTTTGACCCGTCTGTGTAAATAGTACTATAGTCAGGGTAACAAGATTTAATTTCTGCATAATGTTGTTGTATTATTAAATGGTTTGTGTCGGACTTTTTATGTTTTCTTAGATCATAAATAAATATCGGTTTGGGGTTTAACCACGGGGGATTATGCGGAATTTCGATTGCAGCAATTTCATCTAAATTTATACCAGAATTTTCCAAATGAGATTTAATTCGGAGGCCAAAAGGTTGAATTTTGTTTGGATGTTTTTCGAAAATGTTTTGATAAAGAGGTTTGAAAACACAGTCGTGGGCCGGGTTGCCAGGATAAGCCTTTAATTTGGTTGCATATTGCAAAGCGAGCTTTATTCTTTGATACAAAGAAGGCTCGCCTGCTTCTACATATAAACCCTCAACAGGTGTGGTTCTGAAAGCTCCAAGGCATAGTCGCAATCCTTGTAGATGTATAGTATCAAGGATTTTGACATATGACTTGCGAGCAGAACCATAAATAAAACAACCGTAATCCTATTTCGATCGAACCAGCGATCTATATAGATTGAGTAAAACATCACATTCAGCCCCCCCCCCCCCCCCCAGTCGGTGCTGGATACGACTTTTAAAATATCTAATGCCTTTAGGCATTTATTTTTTAACATTTTGATATGGGGAAGAAAGGTTAGCCTTGAATCAAATACGAGACCAAGAAAAGTAGTTTCTTTTACAATTTTGATAGGATTATTATATAATTTTAATTCAGGAGCAGGATGCATCTTACGTTTATTACAAAAAATGCATCCCAACGGTTTTTGCAGTGGAGAATTTAAAACCATTCTCCATTGCCCATTTCTCTATTCTATTTCAACACAACTGCAGCTGACGTTCGATATTATTCATATTTTTCCCTCGGTAACATATGAGGAAGTCGTCAACATATAGAGAACCATCAATATTATCTTTTAAAACTTGAGCAAGGCTATTAATTTTAATACTAAATAAAGTGACAGAAAGGATGCTGCCCTGGGGAACACCCATTTCCTGTACAAAAGGGTCAGATAACGTAGAATTGACCCTAACTTTAAATTCTCTGTCAGATAAAAAGTTTGAGAGTAGGAAGTCTACCTTTCAACCCCATATCAAAAAGATCTTTTAAAATACCATATTTCCATGTTGTGTCATATGCTTTTTCTAAATCAAAAAAGATAGACACAACATGTTCGTTTTTGGCAAATGCGTTTCGAATATATGTTTCGAAACGCACCAGATGATCAATAGTACTACGACCTTGTCTGAATCCACACTGAATATTCGAGATTAGGTTGTTCGATTCTAAAAACCAGACAAGGCGATCGTTGATCATCCTTTCCATGGTTTTACAAAGACAGCTTGTGAGGGCTATAGGCCGATAGTTGGACGCTTCCGAGTGATCTTTTCCTGGTTTGGGAATAGGCACAACAGTGGCCTTTTTCCAAATAGATGGTAAGTCACCCGTTTCCCAAATGTTGTTAAGAAGATTTAGAAGACATTGTAGTGAAGATTGTGGCAGATGAATGAGAAGTTGATAATGGATGTCATCTGGACCACATACTGTATCGTGAGATTTGTTCAATGAAGTTTTTAGCTCTTCCAAAGAAAAAGGTTTATTATAATCTTCTAATTTTTTTGACTGGAAATTAAGCTTGGATTTTTCTTTTTGAATTTTGATCCGCTGAAAAGTGGGATGATAATTTTCAGCAGAGGAGTGTGTTGCAAATGTTTCGGCCAATTTATTTGATATGTCTGACTCTGATGTTAACAATTCTTGTCCATCCTTTAGGTGATGGACATTTGTTTTACTGTTTTTACCTTTAATTTTACGAATCATGTTCCAAATTTTATTCATGGGGGTATGGTTATTCAGTTTAGAAACAAAGTTACGCCAAGAAGTGCGTCGTCTTTGTTTCGTTACCCTGCGAGCTTTCGCTCGAAAAATTCGGAAATGGTTAAGATTATTTTGAGTTGGGTGTTTATTAAAGCGCCGTTCGGCCTTTTTCCGGTCTTTAATAGCGTCCTCACAGCTGTCATCGAACCATGGTTTACTAGGATGTTTTGGATTTGTCGAGGTCTTAGGAATAGTTTCGTCAGCAATTGAAATAAGTGTTTCATTGAATTTTAAAATTGGATCAGAAATAGTTTCAAAAGTATCCGAGTTAAGTCGCTCTATACAGAGTTGTTCAAATAGATGCCAACTGGCCTTGCCAAATTTATACCGAGCGACTCGTTCTGTATTTGAAGAGTGTAAAGATTCCAAGATAATGGGAAAGTGATCACTGCCACAGAGATCGTCATGGACTTTCCATGAGAAATCGGACAACAGAGAAGGATCTGCTATTGTAAGATCAATAGCCGAATATGATCCATTCCCAGAATGTAAATATGTATTTGAACCATCATTAAAAATACACAGATCTTCCTGATTCATTAAGCCTTGAATAATTTTACAGTTATCGTTTATTGTGTTACTGCCCCATAAAGGGTTGTGTCCGTTGAAGTCCCCAAGTAATATATAAGGGGCCGGATGCTGATCAGTAAGATGTTTCAACTGATTTAAATTTAATGAAGAATTTGGAGATATATACACAGAGCATAAAGTAATTGTTTTGTCTAAAGATATTCTAACAGCAACCGCCTGAAGATCGGTGTTGAGATCTACAGGGCTATGTAGAACTTGATCTTTTACAAGAATGGAAGAGCCACCAGCAGCTCTATCATTCTCGTCTACATATGTGCTGTATATAGAGTAGTTTTTTAAAGATATGTTGTCACTTCGTTTTAGGTGCGATTCTTGGAGGCAAAATGCAACAGGAAGAAAGGCTTGAACTAATAATGTAATTTCAAGAAAATTAAT
Organism: Limnoperna fortunei; assembly: GCA_944474755.1. NCBI lineage: Eukaryota > Metazoa > Mollusca > Bivalvia > Mytilida > Modiolidae > Limnoperna > Limnoperna fortunei. The sequence continues at coordinate 52,729,474 of OX104111.1, read as the reverse complement.
CTTAAGACCTCGACAATTCCTTTGTATTATTGTATCCATTATCTGGGTAGTCGAATGGGGGCGATACTTGTTTTGCGAGTTTCTTTACTCCGCCCATCTGCGGTGATCGACTTGGGGGTAGTGTATCCATTTTGTCGCCCCAAATGGTCTCGTCGAATACGTCGTCGAGACTGCCGAATCTATTTTGGACCAGGACTGGACCCTTCGTAGATTTCGACGTGGGAGTACGGTCGATATTTTTATTTTCCTTAATTTTGGTATTTTTTTTTGAGTTTTATTGGAATTATTTACTTTTTTTTGGGGACTGCTTGAAGAAGAGGTGGATGGTTTAGATTTATTAGTTGATGAAGATGTAGAGGTTTGAGGTGTTGAAGATTTCCGAGAAGATGATATAATTTTGTTAGAAGTTTCTACTGGTAGTCTAACAGGATCTTTTTGATCAATAGGCCAAGTGATCATTGTTTGCGTCTCGGTTGTAACATAGACGCGTTTGGTCACACTGGCATATGACGTTGTAGCAGTAGAGGAATTCCTCGCCAAACTGAACAGACGACGGGCCTCAGGGTAAGAGATGTTTTTTTCTATCTTTAATTTCTGAATTTCTTTCTCTTTTTTATAATGTTGACAGTCTTTTGATGAGGACATGTGGGCTTCACCACAATTAGCACATTTTGGATTGTTTGTGCAGGTAAAGCCCTCATGCCCTACTTCCGCACACTTAAAAAAGATCAGTGTTCCTCTACACTGTCCCTTGCCGTGTCCAAACTTTTGGCATTTAAAGCAGCGCACCGGGTTCGGTATGTAGGCGCTGACTTTTACACTGTAAAGACCCATCTTGATTGACTGAGGGACAGTGGGAGTGTTGAAGCTCAACAGAAAGGTGTTCAGTTTAACTTGAACACCCTGTCTGTTGGCAATGAACCTTTTCACTTTCGTTACACCCTGAGGCTGTAATTCTTTGCAGATTTCCTCGTCAGTCAGTTCGGCGAGGTCATCGTCTCGGTAGTTAATAATTCCTTGGCTGGAGTTCAATGTCCTATGAGGTGAGGCCGAAATTTCCAAGTCAATAATTTTTGTTAGTTTAAGTAGATTTGAGGACTGATTTTTTTACTGCATTCAATCAGGAGACAACCAGATTTCATTTTGGTGACATTCTTCACTTCTCCTGCACAACCTTTGATTAATTTTTCAATAATGAAGGGAGATACTTTAGATAAGGGTTTACTGGGATCATTACTTGATAAAACTATAAATCTGGACCAGTGATCTTCATCCACCATCTCTTCAAGGGGAAAATCATTTTTTCTTTTTTTTTGGACCTAATTTCAATTGTGTTTGTGTAGCCATGATAAAAGAACGCGGTTCACCACCCTTGTCACCCACCCGCCACGGAGTGCCAACAGGGGCGATGCTTGGTCTCTGCGGATAACCAGCAGAAAGCATCGGGTGTTCCAAGGGTGGTATACTCAAATAGATGAATTTCCTAACGAACGCAAGCTTCGTGCCAGAGTTAACTGGCGAAACAACCGTTCGAAACTCTATCTACTTGATTGACCCATGAGCCACCGCCTTCTTAACAGCTTGTAATTGAAAAACTTTGGTAGTAAGATTTACAAGATATGATCAAGTGATCAGAAGAATGATGACAAGCTTGTTAAGGGCTCGGCATGACCAGCTGATTGACCGAACCGAGTCCATCCGGTCTCCCGTCTAGTTGAAGTCAGGGCCAAAGTGGTGTATTGAAAATCAAACCCGCTGACCCGCACTAATGGATGCAGCAGAGAGTGATCTCTCAACCACCAGGATCTCTTCCTCCACCATCACGGGTTGCAACACACGGCAAACATGTCGCCTCTATAAAGCTGAGGAAGCTTTGCCCTTCAGTCACCGCCTTCTTTGCAAATCCTGTAAGGAAGCCGTCTATCAAATTGTATATATATTTCGTGAATCAGTTTGAAGGAAAATAATGTAATAGAGTAGCTTAAATGAGAAGGATTCACAAAGGGCAAGACGTGACATGCCGATTCATCGAAGTCAGGGCTAACTCGATTTCCCGTCTAGAAAAAGTAAGGGTTCAGTAGGTTATCGGGACCGTTTACCCGGCCTACTGAAATCCCGTCCTGTAATCGACACGGGTCGCAACACACGGCAAGTGTTGCCTCTGTTAGCAGACTCTTACTGCAGGCTGAGGAAGCCGTGGGCCTATTCTCCTGTGCCCCGGGGCCCACACGGGGGCGGCCAATTCAAATAAAACTTGGTCCATGTGTTTATTAAATCGTGCATTACAAAGGTTTTTTTTATTTACACACTGTCTGGCCCTCTACAAATCTTGTTTTTATGGTAATACGAAATTCAAAATGTCGTTACAGATTTTTGTTTAACACTTTCGCTACTTAATTGTTTTGTCCGCAAGTTTCTGTGGCCTAATTTATTTTCGCGCGCGTTTTACCTTGCCCTGACTTAATTAGCCTTATGCGGTCGCAGTGACACAAGGCTCCGTGAAAAAAAGTAATATCTCCTTAAATAGCGAATAAATTGTCGTGAAAATTGACAGAAACGTACTTAAAATAATTACTTTTCGATCTATACCCACCGTTTTTATAACTTCTATTTATTTTACGAGCGAGCTACACGAAGTTGGGGCAATACGCCGTTTTCAAGATAGGTAGTTAGATGTATCCTATTACGTGATTTTATTTAGGGCACTTTCCTCAACGCACCGTGTATACGGCCATAAAACTCTACCCCCTTTCATAAATTTATTTTCAGTGTTGGCTTTGCACCCCGGCACAACACAGCACAGGTTTCGTTTTGCATACGCCGTCTCATTTCGTAACAAATGTTGCCGTTTTAAACTAAAAATGACCTAAAATTTCTATGAGGTCACGTGATCAGCATTAAAAATTCCACCTCCTTTAACGAGAACGATTATATCTTGAAAAAGACATTTAGAGGTCGAGAATAGTTACCACTGTCTTACTCAATTTTATGGAGTTAAACATAATTTTTTGGCCGCTTACACTAAAAGTTGCGAGTTCTTATAGTTCATTTTCTGTAAATAACCATATTAGGTTTTAAATATGCTTATAGTAAACTTTACCGTATCTTTTCGTCGGGTGTTTGATCTATCAAAATGAAAATTCAGCCTCATTTCAAAACGCCGTTTCACTGTGGTAAATAATTGTTATTTTCAAAAAGTGTAATATGAGATTAACAAAAGGACCATAAACTTTCCATTTTTTCAAGCAAAAAGCCGTTGGACAGACACGGTAAAGTATTTACTATAGTTTCATCAAGATTAGCAAAGTGCGACTAATTATACATAAGCGGCAGCCATGATGTTTACGTTTGTTTAATCTTACAAACTAAGAGTTGTCTTTCTTTAAGCAGATGAGAATTCAAAAGTATTGGCGATGTTAATTTCCTTATGCATCATTACATGTAAATTTTTATGACAGATTTTATAAGTTAGGAACTGAAGATGGACAAATCACCTGCTTATTTGGTCATACTACTTGAATGTTTTTTTTCAGTGAGTTTGGAACAGCAGTTTCATTTTAAAAAAATTACTGTACTATTATAGCTGCTGAAAAAGGTATTGATTGCTTATATTTCTATTACTCGTTCAAAAATGTAATCCGATTTGTGCCAAAAATCGTTCAAAACTGGAAACATGAATCATGAGTTTCTCTACCAGCCATTTTGTAACATCACATGATCGCACATACTACAAAATTTCGGATATAATTTAAGATACTCGAACTTCCCATTCATGTTTATCAACCCGAAAATAATTGTATTGAGAATGTGAACAGAAAATTTAAAAAAAATCACAAATACTTCATAAACATTTTTGTCAATTATTTTACCTTTATTTATAAATTTGGATTACCGGGAAATACTTTAAATACAAGAGTAAATATGCGACACGTTTCATGTATCCCTTAGGATACATTCACCCTGTGCATTGTGTTTCCTTCAGGATACATTCGGTGCGAAATGGTTAACAGAGTATCCTTTGGTGGAAAATTTACCTTCTCAGAAACAGCAAACCTGATTGAAGCCATATTGTGTATGTATATTTTCTCTGAATCCTGTTGACCAATTAAAAATAAAACCCTTATATCAGTATTTACTGGCTGGTACTTCTTAAAGTTTGTGGTTTTCATTCAAATCCACATTTCAAAATGGCTGCCAACGCAGGACTTATTTTAATAGAGCACCCTTTATGGGAAAATGTTCAAATCTGCAATGCTGATAGAATTGTGTTTGAATAGATTTAGCGATAAATTCAGAATTTGTTTAAAGTTATCTCTTGGCGTCCTGATATTTTTGGGGGAGGAAGCCGAAGAAAACACCTGATCTGAAAACTGATTGAATTGAATGTGCGTGTTTACTAAAGTCAATACTTAGAGCACCTTTTATGGGAAAATGTTCAAATCTGCAATGCTGAAAGAATTGTGTTTGAATGGGTTTAACAATACATTCAGAATTTTTTTAAAGCTATCCCTTGGTGTCCTGATATTTTTGGGGGAGGAAGCCGGAGAAAACACCTGATCTGAAAACTGATTGAATGAATGTACGTGTAAACTAAAGTCAATACTTTTTAAATTTCTGGTAATAAATTAAATATTACCGTTACCACAGGACTCTATAGAGAAACGTTTTTAAAAGCTTCTCTAAATCCGGTTTAACATTTGGAACAAAATTTATTAGCAGTGTTCATCATATAGTCTTCTAAAAGTTTATGCTTTTTGTGCCAATCGAAAATTTAAATTGGCCGCCTCTACAGGACATATACAACCGTTTAGAAAATAGATTTACAAAGGCTTCTTTGAAACAGGTTAATCAACTAAAACTCATAGGACTTGTTTTTTCATCGGTAAAATGCCATCTTTATTGCCTAAATTAGGTGAAAAATACATGTACAGGCTTTTGAGAGCTTTTTTCCGCGGTGACTGTGAGGCTTCACAGAGCTGCTCAGCGCGTCCGCAGGTGGCGGATCGGGGATTGTCCTTTCGTTGGGGTTGTCTGATCATAATACGGAAAACCTGACCGCGGACATCAGTGATTGAGTCCTTGTACGATAAAGACCTTTTTGTAAATGTCGATAAGAGTAGGCTTGTAGGCGCTACAAAACGCAAAATTCCCCGCCTCCTCCCATAGACTGAACTGTTCTAGTGGCATTAAAAATTCTTGCTCTTTGGTCAGTCTTTCCGGAATTGATTTATTGTTTGTTTACTTGTTGAAAGCTTATTAACCTTTCGGTCGAATGATTGAATTTACTTGTCATCAAAACTGTTGGTCAATAATAAAACAAACAACTATAGATGAAAACGGGGTTTATTCCCTCAATCTCTACTACTGCAAAACAAACCTCTAATTAATCATGTCCTGAATATAGCTGAATTATTTTCAGTAAACATTAATCAACCAATCAGTTTGTTGGAGGGAGCAAAAGTACGCACTCATAAAGAACCACAACCCATCTAAGGTAGCTAACATACACTTATACTTGATTTATCAATTTGAACAGTTTACTTGTCCTAAATATGCAAGTAACATTGAGATTTGCAATGATAAGGTATAGTGGGACTGTTTTAATACAGAGTATCTAGAGAAAGTTCTTTCAAACAAATCAAAAACGTAGACAATAGTAATACATACAATATGCATATAAAGCCATTATTTTAAATAATAAAACATACAAAATGGTACTTATTATCGGCAAACATTTTTTTGGTTAGAAGATTGACCAAAAATTGTAAATGACCTGTAATTAATGACTTTTAACACTTTAATTACTTTTTTGTCAGCTTATGTCAGGATTCAAAAGTATAATATAACAATACTTGATTACTTCTAAAACAACTTGCAATGGGTTATAACAGACCCCACCCCCAGCATATGGAGGTCTTTCAAAAATGTCTCTTGTTTTTAAGAGTACAAATCTAACAAGTTGATAATGTTTATACTTTGTGTTTATCATGTGATGACTGTTTCTGTAAAATGTGTTATTATATTTAATTCGTTCCATTCAACAGGGCATGAAGAAACTAAAACATCAAGACTGGTTGCTTCTTTACATATTTAGCTTTGCTAACAGTGCATTGTAGTATCAAAAGACTTATGGTGCTAACCGAAACTTTTTTGGTTTCGGGTTACTCTCTTTCTGTCTTTTTGTGTTGCGTTTGTCTATATCCGGAACTGTCGCAAGTTTTTGGAGTCTTGTTGTTCGGTCGGTTTTCTTTGCTATTTTTCTTATTCAACCCCTTTATTAGGTCAAAATAACAGGCTAGATAAATATTCATGTATACATTGAATATATAAAATTGTTGCCTCCATACAAAGTTAAAATTTAATATGTTACCAGAGAGGGTTGTCTTGCTGAAATGCCTTGCCTTTGGGACGACAGCCTCAAGGAGTATTGAAGACTTCATACATGGCTGATAAGGGAGAAGTATTGACAAATATCTCGTACCGGCTTCTTTCTGGTTTTGTTTAGTACTATATCTCTCTTAAATGACAGCTATTAATTAAAAATTACAATTTGTAAAAATACCAAGAATTCTATAAAAGAACCAATATAACAATGTATTTTTGATCTTCACAACAGTGGTCAACATAGTCTGATGGTAAAGGCGAAAGACTCTAAACCAGCTGTCCTTGTTCGATTTTTATATCTGAACTTTATATCTAAATTTTTTATACAAAATATAGATTATTAACAAAATTAAAGATTAAAAATCCATCAAAGTGTAAATATACTTGTCTTGATAGTCCAAATGACGTGAAATAATAGGTTTTGGCTTGGTGAGTGCACATATCATTGGTACGGATACTTTTGCATCTTCAAACATACTAGTAATCCTGTCCTCTCTGTTTAGCAGATGGTAAGTAATCGCCCACATCTAGACAGCTGTTTGTTCCATGCAATATTTAAACTGGCTTCAAACCATTCAAACAAACAAACAATTCAATATATTTGTAAATCGTCTGAAGCGACAATTCTGTGAAAAAGGCTGTATCAAAAGGATATATGAACCAAACATTTTTTTCTGTCTTCAGAAAAGCATTCTGCACTATAAAACATCACCCGTCTTTTAGTTTACAACTTTTTGTTATACGAATTTAAACTATTACAGTTACCAAGTACTACATAATGTTAAATACGCAAAGATACAAATTTGTATATATTAAAAATTTGGCAATCAAATTTGTAAAGAAAAAGTCTCAGAAACCACGTCATCCGTTTAAAGTCTCACAGAGAAGTGTTAGAAGTCTATAATATAATAAGAAATGGCAAGGAATTTACAATCTTATTATAAACTTACACCTGAATACATCATTTGGTTAAATATAACATTCAAATTCATATTTCATTACAGTTAAGACAGTTTTATTTAACTCGTTAAAGGGCCACTTAAGAAAGTATATCAGGATCCACACAACTTTAGGTCACATTTAAAGTGTCATTGACTTCTATTAAGGATTAAGGATAGTGTTCATATTTTATAGATTGGTCGAGTATTGTTTAATGACACTTTCAGCAAATTTTAAACTGTAATGTGGCGGCACCCAGTTTTTAGAGCGATTCCAGAGTACCCATCGAGAACTGTCCTTCAGCAGTAAACTGATAATTCCTGTAAATTCATGTTTGAGACAAACATACCGTTTATTTAGTTAAGTTTAAATTAAAAATCATTACAAATTAAACAAAACCTCTTCCTTTTCCACAATAACTACGGTGTTGCATTGCTCATTTCTAAATTTTAACTCGAAATATTTGGCCAGCCCTACATATATAGATCTGATCATGTTGTAACTCTGTTCCAAGTTTCATGAAGATGTTAGGTTATCTTTTTAAAAAAGATCCACAATAATAATAATAATGGTTTCGTACACAAGGACTATACTCAAAACTATTTCACTTGCCCACCTAAAACATTTGATCAATAATAATGTTCGAAATCTGATTTTTAACAACGTGGGGAATGGGGTAACAAACGCTATACTTATTTAAGCTAAAAGTATATAGTGATTTTCATTGTGAAACTGAGACCCATAATTGGTTCGTTTCTAGATATCCAATGTTACAAACGAATTTAGCTGAGAATTCTAGTTGTAAAACAGCTGACGAAATCCCGAGTGGAATCAGTCGCAAATTATCCTCTGTCCTATAGTGGTGTATTATAGAGATAAAACCTCATTGGCCTTAAATCACAATTTTTGTTGCTGTTTCAGATTGTTTAACTCATTCATACGCTACTGTCTTTGCAATTGCTTTGAAAATGATACACATTTTTATTTAAAGGCATAATTTTTGTAACTTACGTTACTGACTTAAAAACACGACTGTTTTCAAATATCTTTTCACAAAGTTCGATAGTTTATAAAATGTAATTTTTTTAATTAATATTTTGTTTATTGTTGATTAATTATTTTTTTACTTCCATTGAAGTGAAACATAGAGATAAACTATTATTATTAATTCCTTTATTGAACCTTTTTGTCTATTATGTTGTTTTTTCTTAGATTCACTTCATTTGTTTCGTTAATTTAATTTTCTGGTACGTAAATATATTATCCAAACTTTTGCACTGAAATAAACATGCTTGAACTCAATTTTTATTCAAATCTGTTACATAACTTTGAAACATTCGTTATATTTAACACCGTTTCGAAAATTATCTCCATGATTTTAACCGATATTCTTAACCAAGTTAAAATATTATCAAATGCTTTAATGGTATTGTCGTTATTATTGAAACGATTTGTTTAACAAATACTTCGTTATAAGGTCAAAATAATTTTTTTACTGTCACTTTATTATGCATTTTGTGATGGTTTGTTATTGTTGAATTAAAATTTATTTGACAAAATATATCAATTTATATCCTTTATTTTGGTAGAAAATCTATCTGCTTGTCCAACGACGCATGAAAATGATAAAATGATATCATATACATGCTTTTTACGCTGTCTCTATGCTTTATACTTGGTAATGTACGTTAAATGCTGGATTTGGAATGAAAAATTCTTTCTTCCTCAAAAGTTTGGAAACAAATTTGGATCCAGATATCTTAATCACTTGACTCTTTGGAGACAAAGAATCAACATTCTTTTCCAACTTTTACTTCTTTTTCGAATATTATAGGGCTACTTGAATTGTTTTATTGAATCTTAATGATCAACTAAAGGGTAAAGCCAAGGTTCGACGAACGAACGAACGGACAATAAATCGATATGTCGGAGGGACATAAGATTATAAAATAACTATATATATAAAATCAATTAAAAATGTCTATTTTTTTAATGGTGTCTTCCAATTTAGCCAATGTTTATTTCGTTTACCTGTTCACTTTATTATTTAGCAATTATTCAGTTGTAATAGGCAGTTTAGGATTATCTGACTGGTCTAAATTAAAGATATTCGCATGACAATTTTTATGGTTATTACAAAACATGCATAACTAACACAACATAAAGTTAACATTCTATACAATTTACATTTTTTCCTGCTGTTGACCACTAAAGCAGCAATTAATTTTATAATATCAAGTACATACAACAAGTAAACAAACAAAAATCAGAGCAAAAAGTGGTGAGATGGGACTGGGGAACCAAATTTTGACTGCCACTGGAAAAGTAAGGAATATTGCGTAGGGCGGAAAAAGTAGTCTTGTGTAGCGGTAACAATGAATCCCCTCCTTTTCGAAATATACAAGAGCAAGGAGCATGGCACTCTCCTAACACGTCAACCACTACGGTCCACGGCCATATTTTCCGTATGACCTCCCCTAACTGCTACAGGGGACGCGCTGGGCTGCTATGTGGGTCGAGCACTGTGAAACCTTTTTAAAAAAAACCTTCACTCATTTCATCGTTAATTTGTCAAAATGAAGTACTGAAGGTCCTTTTCACATATTTCATAAGGTTATGTTTTAATCTTTACCATCATAATGGCTTTTTAGTAGACATTCGTAGGTTTCAATCGGTCTTTAAAGGTGTTCTCAGAAGTACAAAAATATGTGCATCTGGAAACCTTGTTCTTTTCTCTTTTTGCAGATTTGTTCGGAACCTCCAACTTTAAACTGTTTAACTTACCTTTAAGAAACTTGTTCATCTTCTGACGCCACAATTAAGAGAAAATGGCTGTAACGAAAGAATACATCAACAAGTAGTATTTTCTGTTTTAAGTAGAGCACTCTTCACTATAAAACTGCATCCGTCTTTTAGTTGACATCATTTTGTTATACTAATTTGAGCCATTATAGTTACACACTCAGGTAATATATGAAGTTAAATATGCAAAACATACTAATTTGTGAATATTAAAAATTTGGCAATCAAATTTGTAAAAAAGTATCAGAAACTACTTTTCCGTTTAAAGTCTCACATAGAAAGGTTAGAAGTCTTTAATACAATATAATAAGGAATGGCCAAGCATTTGCAATCTTTTTATAAACTTACACCCGAATACATAATTGTTCGTTTAGTATTACATTCAAATTCATATTTCCTTATTATGAAGTGTTACCGACAGTTTTATATCAACTCGTGAAAGGGTTACTTTTGAAAGTATGTCAGAATCCACACAAATGTATGTCACTCTGGTCATATATATGTGTCACTGACGTCTATTAAGGATTAATGATAGTGTTCATATTTTAAAGATTGGTCGATTATTATTGATGCCACTTTCATCAAATTATTAAGTATATCATGGATCTAGGTTATCGTGTTGACAAAGTACCCATCGAGGACTGTAAACTGGTAATCCCAGCTATCCATTTAGGTTCGAGTGAAACACACCTTTTATTAAGTTAGTTTAAAGACAAAATAATATATTTCGATAAATTTAAAAATTAACATACGGAGCTGAATTGCTCAGTTTTTCAAGAAACGACGGGTGACAAGAACAGAATTTGAACCGTATGTGAAAAGAATGGAATAGTGGGAAATGGCGGAAACTTTACTCTTTTGTTGCAGCTACAGCGAACCTATTTTAAAAAATCTAAAAATCTTATCGTGCAAGTAGCATGGAATTTACGTCACCCACAACGCACCGCCGCCAGGCTGTTCGTATTATTACCCGACAACCCAAACAAAAGAGATGGCCTCCCCTATTTGCAACCTGTGGAACTGCCTATTGATTCAAGGTTTTTATTTGAATATTATAGGTGGTAGAAAAAAAGATGCCCCTCATGATGCCAAAAATGTCCGTTTATGGTTACCCGACCGACCCTAGTTCATTTAATCGGTATTTGAAAGTGACAGTACAAATGTTAAAAAATACGATCTTTCCGCGAAGCGGTGTTCTGACTTGTCTAAAATAAAGGTTAAAGTACAGACTATTTTTCAAATATGGCTTTTACCGCAGCGTGGGCTCGTTATTTTCCCTAACTTGTAAACATTCTCCAGCGAAGAAAACAACGACTGTAATCGATCATAGAAGATGGTAACATTTTTTAGAGCAGCAACTTTCATTAAGAAACCAAGATACCATTTAAATTGACTAATTTTGGTCCATAAGAAGTTTTACAAATTTAGTGTTCGGGGGATTTGAAGAGAATTTAATCATAAAATTGTAAGCTTCCGGTCCGTTGTTTTCTGCAGCAGATGTGTGCCATGTTTTATGAAAATGTGAATTCATTTTTATAAAAAAAAAGCTTCAACGCAAAGGTTAAGCTAAAGTGCGAGGGACGAACAGAAAATCTTCATGTACCTCAACTTTCAGGTAGCAAGACGACTCTCTGATACATTTATTCAATGCAAGTCGGCCCGCTTTATCTGACAACTCGGACCACATTAAGACAAGTCGGGGAGATAGAAGACAAATCGGATCAGCTTTGATAATAAAAATAATTTACTTTCGTACTATAGAAACAAATTATTTTATATATATATATTTTTTACCCTGGTGGATTCGGGCACTCAACGCAGCAAGAGAAAGCTTAATTTAGGACACGGTTACACGTTCACAGTAAAGAGACAGAACACCAACTCAACACAATGCCATTGTAGTGTACGAAAAAACATGCCCCGTCACCGTGATATATCGTCGCAATACTACACAACCCAAAAGACTCATCGGCATGCATCGCAGCCCACAGCCTGGTATGATGGGGGTTGTTTTACGGTGATAATTGTAAGTTTGTGTCTGTCTAAAATAAAAATATTTGCATGACAAATTTTACGTTGATTATAAAATCTGACATTACTAAAACCACATAAAGTTTAGTCTTGCATGGTAAAGTTTTATTCAATTTTTATGTCAGTTTTACATTCTTTATCATTAAAATCATAATATCTGCACGTAACGGTTGATGCATTGAAGGCAAATCCATTTAAGTTGAAGGTAATAGTGGGAGTTTTGGTTTCGGAGACGATGCTTTTAAATTAAATAAAAATATACAAAAATTTTTGTTTCATCAGATAACTTAAAAAGATAATTATTGTGTAGAAATTTGAGTTGAACATTAAATTCTGGTTCAGTTTGTTTACATAATTTTTGTGCCTATTTCCATCGCTTACCATAATTGTCGTCAGTTCACTTTTTCTAGTTTTTTCTTTTTATTGATCACTTGATTGATTGGATGCTTGTATTACGTCTTGCGAACAGTATTTCATCTATATTCAGGACCTGAACAAGTTAACAAACACAAATTAACGAAAAAAGGGGGAAAACAAATTTTAACTGCCACTAGAAAAGTATGTTGTATTGTGGTAGGCCGGAATATTAAGCTTTAGCGGCTACAATGAGCCTACTTTTTCAAAATTTACAAATGGAGTCTTTATCGTGCAAGGAATATGACACTCTCCAAACACGTCACCGACTACAGTGCCCGTCCAGAATTACCGCATTATGACCTGACAACCCCAAAAGAGGGTCTCCCCTATCCGCCACCCGAGGACGCGCTGGGCTGCTATGTGAATCCTCCAGTATGGTATCAGGCTTTTTCTTGAACAAAACACTTCAGTATTTTCATCTTTATTTGGCAAAATTAGGCTCTAACATCCTCTACACACAAATTCAAACGGTTCTGCTTTAATCCATCGAACCATCATCATGGCTGCTTGAGAGACATTCTCAGGTTTTGATAGATCTTTAAAAGTTTTCTCATAAGTACAAAATTATGTTTATCTAGAAACATAATTGGTAAGTAATCGCCATCATGTAGACAGCTGTTTGTTCCATGAAATGTTTTCACTGCCTTCAAGAAACTTGTTCATCTCGGACGCCACAGTTCAGTGCAAATGGCTGTAACAAAATGATAAATGAACCAAGTAGTATTTTCTGTTTAAATAGAACACTGCCGTATAAAATTGCATTCCTCTTTTTGCTATACGAATTTGAGCCACCATAGTTGAATAATCTATTATGATCTGAGATCTTTCAGTATAAGAACCAGACTAAACCGATCAAAGCACAAAAACATAAAATCATTAAGAACAGAAATCTGGTATATCAGCACTTAAGAAAGATTGCATCATTATCCTTATGGAAAAAGCAAACATTCTTAATGAACAATTCCAGTCGGTATTTACATTAGAACCAAACTATACAATACCATACAAAGGGTTGATTGATTGATTGATTGATGTTGAACGTCCAGCAAGCAATATTTCAGCTATATTCAAGACGTGAGCAATTTAATAAATTTATTACGTTCAAAAATTAGAAACAACCCTGTTAAAAATATATTAAAACTGTAATCTCACACAATAGTATGAGGGTATATACAAATGATAAAAACGTGCTTAAAATTATAAAATATGAAACAACAGCATAGTAATGGTATTAGATTATATTATATTATACAAATTAATTTCCTTTAAGAACACCCCGTGTGGGACCCGGGGCACAGGAGAATAGGCCCACGGCTTCCTCAGCCTGCAGTAAGAGTCTGCTAACAGAGGCAACACTTGCCGTGTGTTGCGACCCGTGTCGATTATAGGACGGGATTTCAGTAGGCCGGGTAAACGGTCCCGATAACCTACTGAACCCTTACTTTTTCTAGACGGGAAATCGAGTTAGCCCTGACTTCGATGAATCGGCATGTCACGTCTTGCCCTTTGTGAATCCTTCTCATTTTAGCTTTTCTATTACATTTATTTCTTTTCAAACTATTCCATGAAATGTATTAACCAGTTGATAGACAGCTTCCTTTAAGGATTCATAAAGAAGGCGGTGGCTGAAGGGCAAAGCTTCCTCAGCTTTATAGAGGCGACATGTTTGCCGTGTGTTGCAACCCGTGATGGGTGAGGAAGGGATCCTGGTGGTTGAGAGATCACTCTCTGCTGCATCCATTAGTGCGGGTCAGCGGGTTTGATTTTCAATACACCACTTTGGCCCTGACTTCAACTAGACGGGAGACCGGATGGACCCGGTTCGGTCAATCGGCTGGTCATGCCGAGCCCTTAACAAGCTTGTCGTCATTCTTCTTGTCACTTGATTTTATCTTGTGTATCTTACTACAAAAGTTGTTCAGTAACAGGCTGTTAAGAAGGCGGTGGCTCATGGGTCAATCAAGTAGACAGAGTTTCGAACGGTTGTATCGCCAGGTAACCCCGGGCACGAGGCATGCGTTCATTGAGAAATTCGTCTGTTTGAGTATACCACCCTTGGAACACCTGATGCTTTCTGCTGGAGATCCGCAGACTCTACGCATCGCCCATGTTGGCACTCCGTGGCGGGTGGGTGACAAGGGTGGTGAACCGCAATTTTCTAATCATGGCTTCCGAAACACCCCCTTTAACACAAAAAGGTCCAAAAAAAAGAAAAAAATGATTTCCCTCTCGAAGATTTGGTTGTAGAAGAAAGTTGGCCTAAATTTATTGTATTATCTAGTAAAGACCCAACTAAACTTTGGCAAAAGTATCTCCATTCATCATTGAAAAATCTATCAAGGGTTGTGCAGGAGACGTTAAAAACGTCACCAAAATGAAGTCCGGTTCCCTGCTAATAGAATGCAGTAGAAAACACCAATCGCTGAATTTACTCAAACTTTCCAAAATTGTAGATTTAGATATAACTAGCTCACCCCACAGAACGTTAAACTCGAGTCAAGGGATTATTCGTTATCGAGGTGAAGATCTCTCGGAATTATCAGATGATGAAATCTGTTTAGAACTAGAGCCTCAGGGTGTAACAAAAGTGAAAAGATTTATTGCTTACAGACAGGGTGTTCAGGTAAAACTGAACACCTTTCTGTTGAATTTCAATTCACCCACTGTCCCGAGTCAATCAAGATTGGTCTCTACAAAATTAAAGTCAGCGCATACATATCCAACCCGGTGCGCTGCTTTAAGTGTCAAAAGTTCGGTCATGGAAAGGGACAATGCAGAGGTCACCTGGTTTGTTTTAAATGTGCAGAAGAAGGACATGAGGGCTTTACCTGCACTAAAACTCCAAAGTGCGCCAATTGCGGTGAAGCCCACATGTCCTCATCCAAGGATTGTCAACATTTTAAAAAAGAAAAAGAAATACAAAAATTAAAAACTGAAAAGACCATATCATACCCTGAGGCTCGTCGTCTGTATAATACCATGAATAATCCCTCGTCTCCTGCATCAACGTCATACGCCAGTGTGGCCAAACGCGTTCTCACTTCAGTTGAAACGCAGACAATCATCACCTGGCCTATTGACAAACAGGAACCTTCAAAATTACCAGTTACAATAACAGACAAAATCATTAAATCTTCACGAAAATCTTCATCTTCTCAAACTGCTACGTCTTCAGCACCCTCTCAAACTGCTACGTCTTCAGCACCATCTCAATCTGCTACGTCTTCAGCACCATCTCAATCCTCAACCAAATCTTCAAGCAGCCCCCAAAAAAATTCAAAAAATACCAACTCCAATTTAAATTCTTCTAACTCAAATAAAAAATCAAATCAAAAAGGAGATCGAACTCCAAAACTGCTGCGGGATCCCATCAAGGTCCACAACAGGTTTGGAAGTCTAGATAATCTAGACACTACTATCTGGGGCGATCCCATGGATACATTACCCCCAGATACTGGATCTAAAAGTAGATCCCCCAGCAGAAACCGGCGGAATAGCCCCAAAAAACCTGTCAACTATTCCCCTATTCGCAGACCATAATGGGTACAATAATACAATGGAATTGTCGATTGATTGATTGATTGATTAATGGTGTTTAACGCCCGAGCAGCAATATTTCAGCTATATTCAGGCGATGAACATGAAATTGATGATAAAATGAACATGAAATGATGATGAATGAAAATGGGATGGGACACAAGGAAAAATAGGGGTAACGGATTTTAGATTGCCACTGGCAAATGGGAGGATGGATAGGGTCGGGCAATTTAGCCTCCTGTAGCGGGATCGAAATCCCTACTCATAGCGAATACTACAGCAGCGTTCTTTAACGTGCGAGGAACGTGGCATTTTTCCCAACACGGTGCACTAATATGGTTTGTGGTCAGGTTTTCCGTATTATGGCCTGACAACCCCAGCTTGCCAGGGGTACCCCATTCAACCACCTGGGGCACACATCCCAGTCGGTCTTACGGCAAACCGACCTGACACGCCGGTCAGGGTACTGGGCGCTATTTAGTCGCCTTTTACGACAAGCTAGCGCGACTGCGGTCTATTCTTTTAGCCACCCGGATCCCGCACGGGGCTGGAATTGTCGAGGTCTTAAGATTAATTTTCTTGAGATTACATTATTAGTTCAAGCCTTTCTTCCTGTTGCATTTTGCCTCCAAGAATCCCACCTAAAACAAAGTGATAACATATCTTTAAAAAATTACTCTATATACAGCACATATGTAGATGAGAATGATAGAGCTGCTGGCGGCTCTACCATCCTTGTAAAAGATCAAGTTCTACATAGCCCTGTAGACCTCAACACTGATCTTCAGGCGATTGCTGTTAGAATATCTTTAGACAAAACAATTACTTTATGCTCTCTGTATATCCCTCCGAATTCTTCATTAAATTTAAATCAGTTGAAACATCTTACTGATCAGCTTCCGGTCCCTTATATATTACTTGGGGACTTCAACGGACACAACCCTTTATGGGGCAGCAACACAATAAACGATAAAGGTAAAATTATCGAAGGCTTAATGAATCAGGAGGATCTGTGTATTTTTAATGATGGAACCAATACTTATTTACATCCTGGGAATGGATCATATTCGGCTATTGATCTTACAATAGCAGATCCTTCTCTGTTGCCCGATTTCTCATGGAAAGTCCATGACGATCTCTGTGGCAGTGATCACTTTCCTATTATCTTGGAATCTTTACACTCTTCAAACACCGAAAGAATCGCTCGGTATAAATTTGGCAAGGCCAATTGGCCTCTATTTGAACAACTCTGTATAGAGCGACTTAACTCGGACGTTTTTGAAGCTGTTTCTGATCCGATTTTAAAATTCAATGAAACACTTATTTCAATTGCTGATGAAACAATTCCTAAGACCTCGACAAATCCAAAACATCCTAGTAAACCATGGTTCGATGACAGCTGTGAGGACGCTATTAAAGACCGGAAAAAGGCCGAACGACGCTTTAATAAACATCCAACTCAAAATAATCTTAACCATTTCCGAATTTTTCGAGCGAAAGCTCGCAGGGTAACGAAACAAAGACGACGCACCTCTTGGCGTAACTTTGTTTCTAAACTAAATAACCATACCCCTATGAATAAAATTTGGAACATGATTCGTAAAATTAAAGGTAAAAACAGTAAAGCAAATGTCCATCATTTAAAGGATGGACAAGACTTGTTAACATCAGAGTCAGATATATCTAACAAATTGGCCGAAACATTTGCAAAACACTCGTCCGCAGGAAATTATCATCCGGATTTTCAGCGTATCAAAACTCAAAAAGAAAAATCAAAACTTAATTTCCAGTCAAAAAATGTGGAAGATTACAATACACCTTTTTCTTTGGAAGAGCTAAAAACTTCTTTGAACAAATCTCACGACACAGCATGTGGTCCAGATGACATCCATTACCAACTTCTCAAACATCTGCCACAATCTTCACTCCAATGCCTTCTGAATCTTCTTAACAACATTTGGGAAACGGGTGACTTACCATCTATATGGAAAATGGCCACTGTTGTGCCTATTCCAAAGCCAGGAAAAGATCACTCGGAAGCGTCCAACTATCGGCCTATAGCACTCACAAGCTGTCTTTGTAAAACCCTGGAAAGGATGATCAATGATCGCCTTGTCTGGTTTTTAGAATCCAACAATCTACTTTCTAATATTCAGTGTGGTTTTAGACAAGGGCGAAGTACCCTAGATCATCTTGTACGTTTCGAAACGTATATTCGAAACGCCTTTGCAAAAATGAGCATGTTGTGTCTATCTTTTTCGATTTAGAAAAAGCGTATGACACAACATGGAAATATGGTATTTTAAAAGATCTTTTTGATATGGGGTTGAAAGGTAGACTTCCTACCTTTATTTCAAACTTTTTATCTGACAGAGAATTTAAAGTTAGGGTCAATTCTACTTTATCTGACCCTTTTGAACAGGAAATGGGTGTTCCTCAGGGAAGCATCCTTTCTGTCACTTTATTTAGTATCAAAATTAATAGCCTTGCTCAGGTTTTGAAAGATAATATTGATGGTTCTCTTTATGTTGACGACTTCCTCATATGTTACCGAGGAAAAAACATGAATAATATTGAACGTCAACTGCAGTTATGTTTAAATAGAATAGAGAAATGGGCAATGGAGAATGGTTTTAAATTCTCCACTGCAAAAACCGTTGGGATGCATTTTTGTAATAAACGAAAGATGCATCCTGACCCCGAATTAAAATTATATAATAATCCTATCAAAATTGTAAAAGAAACTACTTTTCTTGGTCTCATATTTGATTCTAGGCTAACCTTTCTACCCCATATCAAAATGTTAAAAAATAAATGCCTTAAAGCATTAGATATTTTAAAAGTCGTATCCAGTACCGACTGGGGTGCTGAGTGCGATGTTTTACTGAATCTTTACAGATCGCTGGTTCGATCGAAATTGGATTACGGTTGCTTTATTTATGGTTCTGCTCGCAAGTCGTATGTCAAAATCCTTGATACTATACACCATCAGGGATTGCGACTATGTCTTGGAGCTTTTAGAACCACACCTGTAAATAGTTTATATGTAGAAGCAAACGAGCCTTCTTTGTATCAAAGAAGAGTTAAGCTCGCTTTGCAATATGCAACCAAATTGAAGGCGTATCCTGGCAACCCGGCCCACGACTGTGTTTTCAAACCTCTTTACGAAAATATTTTTGAAAAACATCCAAATAAAATTCAACCTTTTGGAATCAGAATAAAACCTCATTTGAACAACTCTGGTATAAATTTAGATGAAATTGCTGCTATTGAAATTCCACATAATCCTCCTTGGTTAAACCCCAAACCAGTATTTATTTATGATCTAAGAAAACATAAAAAGTCCGACACAAACCGTTTAATAATACAACAACATTTTGCAGAAATTAAATCGTGTTATCCTGATTATAGTACTATTTATACAGACGGGTCAAAAGACGAAGATAAAGTTGCTTCAGCCGCTGTCTTCGGAGAGCGTGTTGAAACTCGTCGTCTCCCGTCTGCCTCATCTGTATTTACTGCTGAGGCGCAAGCTATTCTTCTTGCAATGAAAATAGTTGCTTCGTCAGACGAGCACAAATTTATTATCTGCTCCGATTCTCTGTCATGTCTTCTTGCTATTGAAAACTTCAAAGTTATGAACCCTAATATTTTTAAAATTATTCAAATTTACAAAGCCCTTGTAGCTTTGGGTAAAGAGGTTGTGTTTTTCTGGATCCCAAGTCATGTGGGAATCCATGGGAACACAGTCGTGGACGAGGATGCCAAAAAGGCCTTGAATAACAATATAATTAATTGTGCCATACCTTTTACTGATTTTAAAGCATTAATTTTTAAATATATTTCTCGTTTGTGGCAGAGTGGTTGGGATCTAGAGGTTCATAACAAAC
Source organism: Limnoperna fortunei (assembly GCA_944474755.1). Lineage (NCBI taxonomy): Eukaryota > Metazoa > Mollusca > Bivalvia > Mytilida > Modiolidae > Limnoperna > Limnoperna fortunei. Next base: position 52,709,474 of record OX104111.1, on the reverse strand, counting down.
TTCATGAGATCCAGCCACTACTTCACAAAAATAATTTTAATTGTTTTAGAAGTCGTCGAGACCAAGTTGTTATAACCAGGTGTCGTCTTGGTCATACCAGGACGACTCATAGTTATATTTTAAATAACGATCAACGACCCGAGTGTGTGCCATGCAACTGTCCATACACAATCAGGCATGTCTTGATGGACTGTGTGGACGTGGCCCACATTCGGGAACGTTTTTATACTGTGGATTCTTACTTTAATTTGTTTACAACTGTCGCTGGCGACAAAATTCTACAGTTCTTAAAAGAAATTAATTTGTATAATAAAATATAATCTTGTATCATAACTATGCTGTTATTTCATATTTTATTATTTTAATCACGTTATTTTTATGTGTATATACCCTCATACTATTGTGTGAGATTACAGTTTTACTATATTTCGACAGGGTTGTTTCTATGCCAACTTTCTAATTATTAAACATCATCAATTTATAAAATTGCTCACGTCCTGAATATAGCTGAAATATTGCTTGCTGGACGTTAAACATCAATCAATCAATCAATCAATCCTTTAAGAACTGTAGCATTTTGTCGCCAGCGACGGTTGTAAACAAATTAAAATAAGAATCCACAGTATAAAAACGTTCCGGATTGTGGGCCACGTCAACACAGTCCATCAAGACATGCTTGATTGTATATGGACTGTTACATGGCACACACTCGGGTCGTGATTCACCATTTAAAATATAATTATGGGTAGTCTTGGTATGACCAAGACGACATCGCGTTAAAACTACTTGGTCTCTACGATAAGTAAAAGTGTTAAAATTTGAATGGCTAATTAATGGTTGGATCTCATGAAGTTTATAATGAACTTCGAGATCCCAACCACTCTGCCACAAACTATAAATATATTTTTTAAATAAAGGACTTAAAATCAGTAAAAGGTAGTTTACAGTTGATGATGTCATTATTTAAGGCTTTCCTAGCTTCCCTGTCCACGACTGTGTTTCCATAGATTTCCACATGACTGGGAATCCAGAAAAACCCAACTTTACCCCAATTTGTTAATGACCTGTTAATTTGAATAATTTTTAAAATAAATGAATTTTTAACTTTGTTATTTTCAATGGCAAGAAGGCACGATAAACAATCGGATAATACAAGAAATTTATTCTCTTCTGACGAGGCAACAATTTTTAGTGCAAGAAGAATGGCTTGAGCTTCTGCACTAAATACGGAAGAAGCAGGAGGAAGACCGCGAGTTTCAACTTGCTCTCCGAAGACAGCGGCTGAAGCGACTTTATCACCGTCCTTGGATCCATCCGTATAAATTGAGCTGTGATCAGGATAGCAAGATTTAATCTCTGCAAAATGTTGCTGAATAATCAAGGGGTTTCAGATTTTTTATATTTTCGCAAATCATAAGTAAATACTGGTTTAGGATTTAACCATGGAGGATTGTGAGGAATTTCGGTTGGGGCAATTTCATCTATACAGATACCAGAATTTTCCAAATGAGATTCAATTCTTAGGCCAAAAGTATTAATTTTGTTTGGATGATTATTAAAAATTTGTTTATAAAACGGTTTGAAAACACAGTCATGAGCAGGATGGTAGGATAAGCCTTAAGTTTGGTTACATATTGCAAACCGATCTTAATTCTTTGATACAAAGAAGGCTCATTTGCTTCTACATATAAACTATTAACAGGTGTGGTTCTGAAAGTTCCAAGACATAGTCGCAACCCTTGGTGGTGAACGGTATCAAGGATTTTGATATATGACTTGCGAGCTGAACCATAAATAAAAACAACCGTAATCTAATTTGGATCGAACCAGCGATCTATATAGATTCAGTAATGTGTCACGGTCCGCACCCCAGTCAGTGCTGGATACGACTTTTAAAATATCAAGGGCTTTAAGGCACTTGAATTTCAACATTTTGATATGGGGAAGAAAGGTGAGTTTAGAGTCGAATATCAAACCAAGAAAAGTAGTTTCTTTCACGATTTTAATAGGGTTGTTATACAATGTAAGTTCGGGATCAGGATGCATTTTTCTTTTGTTACAAAAATGCATACCGACAGTTTTGGAAGTAGAAAATTTAAATCCATTTTCCCTTGCCCATTTCTCTATTCTATGTAAACATAACTGAGGTTGACGTTTTATATTGTTCATGTTTTTTCCCCGATAGCAAATGAGGAAATCGTCAAAATAGAGGGAACCGTCAATATTGTCTTTCAAGACTTGAGCCAGACTATTAATTTTAATACTAAATAAAGTTACTGATAAAATACTGCCTTGAGGGACATCAAGGGTCCGATAATGTGGATTTTAACCCGACTTTAAATTCTGTTAGATAAATAGTTTGAAATAAAGGTACCACATGCTGTATCATGTGATTTGTTTAGAGAAATTTGAAGTTCTTCCAAAGAAAACGGTTTATTGTAATCTTCTAAATTTTTTGATTGAAAATTTATTTTGAATTTTGACTCGCTAAAAATCTGCATGGTAATTATCAGCTGACGAGTGTTTTGCCAAAGTTTCAGCTAATTTGTTTGATATGTCCGATTCCTAATGTTAATAAGTCTTGACCATCTTTTAAATGATATCGATATTTGTCTTGCTATTTTTTCCTTTAATTTTACGGATCACATTCCAGATTTAATTCATTGGTATATGGTTATTTAATTTCGAAACAAAGTAACGCCAAGAGGTCCGTATTATTTTGTTTCGTTACCCGGCGAGCCTTTGCTCGAAAAATTTGGAATTCGTTAAGATTATTTTGGGTTGGATGGTTTTTGAAGCGTCGTTCAGCTTTTTTCCGTTCTTTTATAGCGTCCTTACAGTCCTCATCAAGCCATGGTTTACTGTGATGTTTTGGATTTGTCGAGGTCTTAGGAATCGTTTCGTCAGCAATGGAAATAAGAGTTTCATTAAATTTAAAAATTGGATCAGAGATGTCATAAAAAATCTCCGATTGAAGTCGCTCCTTACAGAGTTCTTTAAATAGGGGCCACTTTACCTTGTTAAATTTATATCTAGCGGTTCGTTCTGTGTTAGAAGAACGAAGAGATTCCAGTATAATGGGAAAATGATCACAGCCACAAAAGATCGTCATGGACTTTCCATGAGAAATTGGGCTAGAGAGAGTGATCTGCAATTGTTAGATAAATTGCCGAATATGATCCATTCTCAGGATGCAAATATTTATTGGCACCATCATTGAAAAAGCACAAATCTTCCTGATTCATTAAGCCTTCAATAAGTTTACCTTTGTCGTTAATTGTGTTACTACCCCATAGAGGGTTGTGTGCATTGAAGTCCCCACGTAATATATAAGGGGCTGGAAGCTGATCAGTAAGATGTTTCAACTGATTAAAATCTATTGACGAATTCGGAGGGATATACACAGAACATAAAGTAATCGTTTTATCTAAAGATATCCTTACAGCAACCGCCTAAAGATCAGTGTTGAGATCTACAGGACTATGTAAAACTTGATCTTTTACAAGCAGCTCTATCAGTCTCGTCTTCATATGTGCTGTATATAGAGTAGTTTTTAAAGATATGTTGTCACTTCGTTGTAGGATTCTCGGAGGCAAAATGCAACAGGGAGAAAGGCTTGAACTAATAATGTAATTTCAAAAAAATTAATCTTAAGACCTCGACAATTCCATTGTATTATTGTACCCATTAAGGTCTGCGAATAAGGGAATAGTTGACAGTTTTTTGGGGGCTATTCCGCCGGTTTCTGCTAGGGGATCTACTTTTAGATCCAGTATCTGGGGGTAGTGTATCCATGGAATCGCCCCAGATAGTAGTGTCTAGATTATCTAGACTTCCAAACCTGATCCCGAAGCAGTTTTGAAGTTCGATCTCCTTTTTTATTTGAGTTTACATTTGAATTAGAGTTAACATTTGATTTTTTTGGGGTGCTTGAAGAAGTTGATGGTTTATTTTGATTTGATGCCGAAGAAGTAGAAGTTTGAGATGAGGAAGATTTCCGGGATGAAATGATTTTGTCAGTTGTTTCAACTGGAAGTCGTTCTGGGTCTTTTTTACCAATAGGCCAGGTAATCATAGTTTGCGATTCAGATGTTACATAAACGCGTTTGGTCACGCTGGCGTATGATGTGGCAGAAGATGATGGATTGCTCGCCGAACTGTACAGACGACGAGCCTCAGGGTAGGTGATGTTTTTTCGGTTATTAAATTTTGACTTCTTTTTCTTTTTTAAAGTGCTGACAGTCTTTTGAGGAGGACATGTGGGCTTCACCACAGTAAGCACAGTTTGGAGTTTTAGTGCAGGCAAAGCCCTCATGCACACCGAAAACATACGAGTGTTCCTTTACACTGTCCTTTTCCGTGTCCGAATTTTTTACATTTGAAGCACCGAAAAGGGTTGGGAATATATGCGCTGACTTTAATATTTTGGAGACCTATTTTGATTGATTGGGGGACTGTTGGAGAGTTAAAATTTAGAAGGAAGGTGTTCTGTTGGCAATAAATCGTTTAACTTTTGTAATACCCTGAGGTTGTAATTCTGTGCAGATATCGTCGTCAGTAAGTTCGGCGAGATCATCGTCGCGATAATGAATGATTCCTTGACTTGAGTTGAATGTTCTATGGGGGGAGGCCGAAATTTCTAAATCTATAATTTTTGTAAGTTTTAGCAAGTTCAAGGATAGGTGTTTTTGTTGCATTCAATGAGAAGACCACCAGATTTCATCTTGGTGACGTTCTTAACATCTCCTGCATAACCTTTTATCACTTTTTCAATAATAAATGGAGAGACTTTAGTTATTGGTTTACTGGGATCTTAGCTGGATAATACAATGAATCTTGACCAGAAATCTTCATCAACAATCTCTTCAAGCGGTAAGTCATTTTTTCTTTTTTTGGACATGTTACATTTAAATTTTTAGAAGCCATGATGAAAAGAATGCGATTCACCACCCTTGTCACCCACCCGCCACGGAGTGCCAACAGGGGCGATGCGGATAACCAGCAGAAAGCATCAGGTGTTCCAAGGGTGGTATACTCAAACAGACGAATTTCTTTGCGAACGCAAGCCTCGTGCCAGAGCTAACTTGCGAAACAACCGTTCGAACTCTGTCCACTTGATTGACCCATTAGCCAACGCCTTCTTAACAGCCTGTTATTAACAACTTTGACCGAACCGGGTCCATTCGGCCTCCCGTCTAGTTGAAGTTAGGGCCAAAGTGGTGTATTGAAAAACGAAACCCGCTGACCCGCACTAATGGATGCAGCAGATCTCGCAACCACCAGGATCCCTTCCTCCACCATCACGGGTTGCAACACACGGCAAATATGTCGCCTCTAAAAAGCCGAGGAAGCTTTGCACTTCAGCCACCGCCTTCTTTGCAAATCCTGTAAGGAAGCCGTGTATTAAATGGTAATACATTTCATGGAACAGTTGAAAGAAAAGTAATGTAATAGAGTAGCTTAAATTATAAGGATTCACAAAGGGCAAGACGTGACATGCCGATTCATCGATGTCAGGGCTAACTCGATTTCCCGTCTAGAAAAAGTAAGGGTTCAGTAGTTTATTGGGGCCTTTTACCCGGCCTACTGAAATCCCGTCATGTAATCAACACGGGTCGCAACACACTCAAGTGTTGCCTCTGTGAGCAGACTCTTACTGCAGGCTGAGGAAGCCTCGGGCCTATTCTCCTGTGCCCCGGGTCCCACAAAGTACACACCAAAAAATTCCACCACTTACCATGTCAAAACCAAGCATCACGAAACGTCTAAATGAAAGAAACCCTCAGGCCCTGACAAACTAAATCGTCGCATACTTAAAGAACTAAAAGATCAGATGGCACCAATACTTCATCTTTAATATACATAATCACTTGATACTGGTCAAACACCACAAGATTAGAAACACTCTAACGTTGTACCAACTATTAAAAAGCGGACAAACATCAAGCAGTGAATTACAGACCAATCTAATTGACTTTTCGTTTGCTGCAATTTAATAGAACACCGTACACAATATGAACCACTTCAAAAAAAATACTTTATTAACTCCAGCATGACTTCCGTCACTCACGATCATGTGAAATACAAATAATCTGGTTCATACAGGAATTAACAAATTCTGACAATAAAAATACTCAAACCGACCTCATCATAATAGATTTCGCTAAAGCGTTCGACAAAATTCTTCATCGCAAACTCCTTCCAAACTTAAATACCATGGTGTTTCTGGTCAAACGCTTAACTGGATCTATTAATTTGGCGCTTAACTGGATATATATTCTAGCAAACCATACTCGAACTGTTGTTGTATATGGAAGGTCCTCGGCAACTGTTCCCGTTACATCTGGTGGGAGTCCCGCAAGAACAGTTCTGGGTCCTGTCTTATTTCTGGTATTATATATGACCTGACAAATTACTTGAACTACAGTAAACTTGGACTGTTTGCAAATGGTAGTATCATCTACCGAACTATCAGATCCAAAAGCGACTGTGATCAACTGCAGTTGGATCTTGATGCGGCAGCCAAATGGGAGGTAGAGCGGTTGATTGCCTTCCAGCATGACAAGTGCAATTTACTTTTAGTCGTGCAAAAAATTATATAACAAAAGTACACATCATAATAATACAATAGATTCCATTTCTTTCGCAAAATACATGGCATTACTGTAGTCAAAACCTCAAATGGGACAATCACATAAAGACAACATCAAACGGCAAAAAACATTTGGATTTAAAAAAAACAAAAAATCAACTGAACAACAAAAAAATACGGGCATACCAGGCACTCGTCCGGCCCCAACTCGAATACTCCTGTTTCGTTTGGAACCCTCGCAGCAGAATCAATATCCCAAATTTTAAAAGGTCCATTGGCGAGCTGTCCTGTACATCTGTCACAGATACCAAAATACTAGTAGTATCGCCGACTAGACACATTACACTTACAACCACTTTCACAACTTTGAACATGACGTGTAATGATGTACAAAATAACATTACACTTGGTTGCCATATTAGCTCTGACATACTAACACTCGCAGACTTACGAACAAGAACACACCACCATCTCTCGTACAAGCATCCTTTCTTTCCTTTCACAATACCGTAATGAAATCAAATACCAACTTCACTCGTTCTTGCTTCATCCATTGACAGCTTCGGAGTACAACTACCGCATGCTGGTACTATGTGACCTCAAATAAACAGCAAGCATTATTTACATAGTCTTAAATCAGAACATTTTTTATTTAGCACGTTTTGATTTATAAGCATTCCGCTTTATTGTATATATTGTCTTACCGTAATTTGTCCACGCATGCAACAATATGTAATCATTGATTACCGATGGTATATTTTATGCATTAAAAAGAAGAAAAGTAATACATATATTACGAAAAAACATACTAATTTATGACGTTGAAAACTTTGAAAATAACATTTGTGAAGAAAATGTCTCGGAAACCACTTCATCCGTTTAAAGTCTCACACAGAATGGTCCGAAGTCTATAATGTAATAACGAATGGCCAAGCATTTTCAATTTTAATATACACGTTCACTCGAATACGTTATTTGGTTGAGTATTACATTGAAATTCATATTTTATTATTATGAAATGTTTAGAGTTTTAAATAAACCCTTGAAAGGCTAAATTTTAAAAGTATGTCACTCTGATCATATTTTTAAAATGCGTCATGGACTTCTATCAAGGATTAAAGATAGTGTTCATACTTTATAGATTGGTCGAATGACGTTTGATGCCACTTTCAACAAATCATGAAATCCAGTTTTTTAGAGTGAGGCCGAAATACCCCTCGAGAAGTTTTGTATCAATTAACTTTTAAGTTAAAAACATGCAGTAATAGTTGTGAAATTATCTTAATGTCTGCAATAAAAAATAAAAATATTCGAATGACAATTTTATTGTTATTATAAAACCTGACATAACTAACACAACATAAAGTGAAGTCTTGCATGGTAAAGTTCTATGATATTAACACCAGTTTTAAGATTTATTTTATCATCAAAATCATAACAAGTGCATGCAACGGTTGATGCATTTACAACACATAGACACCAGATCCATCCAAGTTGAAGGTCACCATGGGAGTTTTGGTTTATTGAATTAAGATGATACTTTTAAATTAAAATATAAAATACTGCAAAAATTATGGTTTCCATAAGATAAATTAAAATATGATATTGTATAGAAAATTGGTTTTAACATTAAATTCAGGTTCATTTCGTTTACATAATCCTTGGGCAAATTGCCATCATTTACGATAATTGTCATCAGTACACTTTTAGATGCTTGCTTCGTTCACTTCCAGCGAGCAGTATTCCAGATATATTCATGACGAGAACAAGTTAACAAACAGAAATTAACGAAAAAGGGGCGAGATGAAAACACATTTTGAATGCCAGTGGAAAAGTATGAAGTATTGGGTAGCGCGGAGAGTTTAGAATTTTTAGCGGCTACAATGAGCCTACTTTTTTAATATACAAAATGGGTCTTTATCGTGCAAGGTGCATGGCACTCTTCAAATATGTTACCCACTGAGGTCCGCGGCTAGACTTACCGTATTACTTGTATGACTTGACAGCCCCGTCCCGGTCTCCCCTATCCGCAACACAGAGACGCGCTGGGCTACTTCGTGGGTCGAGCACTGAAAACAATCCCACTTTTGCTTGTCTTTGAACTTGTCTCATCATGTTCACTTTCATTTTCTTAAACTGATGCTTTGGCAAGGTGACGTTTTATGGCTTGAAACTTTTCCATTTTGTATTTAAAATGTTCAAGATTGTAATGATTAATATATTTTTCCACTGTGGAAGATACCTGTTTTTCAATCAAGTTGTCTTCAAACATTTTATTCTAATCATAGCCATAAAAATCTTTAGCGGTTTCAATCTGTCGTTTCTTGATAGTTGCTATTGAACGCTTTTCCCTTTCACATCTCAAAGTTTCCATGTGTGTAATGTACTTCCTGGCTATTTCCTCAGAAATAATAAATTTACTACAGAAATCTTTAACTGACTCAAGATTATCAGTTGCAATTTCGCCCTTGGCAAACAGTTTTTTTTTCAAGTTTGCTCTTGTTGAAAATCATCTGGTGCTCTGTCAATACCATTTATTTGATTCGGAGTTTCAGAATGACGTAGGTAATGGTAATTTGGTAATCTGGATATGGTCTTGGAACAGCATGTACAATAGTTTGGCAATAAAGATAACAAACTACTGAATTTGAACAAAATTGACAATTTATAGTGGCCAAAGCATGTGCTCATATGCTCAAATGGCCAAAGCTAAATGTCATATTTATATCAATGTTTTATTTTTGTTGCCCTTATAATCCTTAGATATATTTACCAATATCATTTTACCTGGATGTTCTGCAACATATGCTCTCATGAAATCTCCTGCTGGTCCTCTGCAATCATCAATTCTAGCACGTATATCTTCAGCTATTCTTTTCTGTTCATACCAGCGTACTTTATTTATATAGCGTGTGTACCGGATGTTATGGGAAATCGTAACGACTCGCCCCACGTTAATAACGAGTCGCCCCACATTTAATAATGAGTCGCCCTACTCAATAACGACTCGCCCCACATATGTAAAATAAATAAATTTATAATATAAATTGATATATTTAAAACTTTAATATAATAAAAAGAAATATATTGATAGTATACTTTTTTGAATTTGCGTATATTGTACTGCTTGGTGTTTTAATTGGCGGTGAATCTCTTGAGATTAAAGTGAACTCCTGTTCACTTCTTTAATTAAATATCCGGATAAAAAGATCGGTTAAAGAGTGCTTTAACAGTTGAAGCTGTATTTTATGAAACCTGCCTTAGAAAAAGGCTACATCGTTTTAAAATCTTGTATAGGTTTTTGAAAATATTGGAAACAAAATGCTCCTGTAGATATCGACGATCAAACACTTTTGTTCTCAAAATCTAACAGACGTTATAAAATGTGACTGCCAAAAAGTAAATTAAATAATCCAAAAAGCTCGTTTTTATATGAATTGCACTTAATGGGCGTTTTAAACTTCAAAAGTTTACCCGAATAAAGGGACTACTGTTCTACGTTAAGTACGACGAATAGCAAAGTACGAATATGTAACTGAAAAGCAACATGGGCAGCACACATGCATGTGGCGTAGACTACCTCTTATGAAGAAAACTACAAAGTTGGTTAGACATCGTGCAAACTGGCAAATTTGATTATTCAACATTTACCACATAGGCACTGCGTCTGTGTATACGATTGTTCGGAAAGCTATAGATGCATATAAAAGAATAAAAATTATCTAGAATTAATTTCGTACCATGTTGAAGAAACACGAGTTTACGGATGGATATTTGAGTCAATACAAATCAACGCACTGTCTGGGTAATTTATCTCTTGCGACAGACATTTTAGGATATAAAGTAATGCATCGAAACTTTTTTTAAACTAGCCACTTTAATGGGCCGCAAGAAGCGGCGGGCGGAATGGTTCATTAAAGTTCAGGCCAATATTTCGATACTATACAGAAGAAAACCGCGAACTGCTTTGTGTAATCGCAGGTTTTTCGTTATGTGGAATCTATGGAAACAAACCCGTACCTAGAAATCACAAATTTCTCCATATGGTTAAAAGATCGATACGGCGCTTTTCGTCCAAACTCTCTTGAGTGTTAAAGTACAAAATCGAATCAAACGAGTACATTAAACTATATAAATTAATTTATTGCAATGTCGATTACAAAAATTGGTGTTACTATTTAATTGGAGAGACAAGTTGCGTTGAATGAAACATACAGTTGGGGTATAGCTTATTCTAGCTGAGAAAAAGTATCTCTGACAGTCGCTCTTTTTTTAATTTCTTTTTGCGACAATGGAACAGCAATATTTTCCCCTCACTAGGTCAGAGGCACATCATTATGTGATAACAGTATGGCTTTATTAGCGTTGCTACAAATAATCAATTACCATCATCTGCATGACTTGCATCTTGACAGATACCATAAAAAACTCGTATTTATATTTTAAAATTCTGTTCAAATCATCCAATTCTGTCTGATATTATCAAGTTTCTTCCAATAGGTCACCAATGCTCTTAACAATTGATTCATCAATATCTGCCTGCATGATATTAACAACCTTTAAGCACATCCCTCTTAAATAGTCACTCAAGTTTATCTTTCGTCGGAATATCTGTTGGAACCTCTTCAGGTGATGCAACCTTCATTAAGTCACACACTAAAAGGCAAACTAATCCTTGTGTTACAAACTCCATTGTATCATTTACACAGTCTGAAACACTCTTTTTCACGTTGTTGAACTGAGCGATTTCTAATTTGAAACAAAGAACCTTTGCATGCAGCACTTTTCCCACTGAAGTACTTGTTCATAAAGTCCCGAAAAAGTCTTTAGTCTAGTTGCTGCTGAGATGCAGTTTTTCTTTTGTAAGATTATTATTATTTAGAAGCTGTCATTAAAACTACAATTATCTTATTATGGAATATTATACAATTATATTATTTTGTATACAATTATTGTCTTTTAAAATGGTCGAAAGAAGATTTACTAGACTCTAAAAATAAATATTGACCAACGCTGATGGCGGCGGTGAATATTAAGTCTATTAAAACGTATATCGATTGATACAAAAGCCTATTGTTTTATTATATTATAATCAGACAATGACGTTATTTGTTGTCTCATTGTCATTTGCAATGAAACCAATATTAAAATGATAGTCAATATTTATTTTAATCAAACAATATCAAATATAAAACAATAAAACCACATGACAACAATCAATGTCAGAAAGTTTGGCTCGTCTTAACCAATAGAAATCCTTAAAAAATACCTTGATTTTCTATTAAAACATCCATGCAAATATTATAATTTTTTTATGGAGAAGATGAAATGGTTGGCGTTTTTAGCAATAACAAGAAATTTGCAACAAACACAAATGTCATTAAGTAGAAATCCACTGTATAACTTAATACTTGCTTGGAGAATAATACTTTTATGGAAAATTTGTGGTCTAGGAATCAACCCAATTAAAAATCCTCTGGTTGTTTGCTAACAGTTATTTTTCCATCCTTGCGGTCACTATCGTTTCAACGCTCAGCTGATCAAAATGTTAAACTACTGGGATAGGAGATCCATCATTTTTAATAGGCACGTACAGTGTGAGATATTTCATTTTCTCAATCGCACCTCTGCTGACTGGGTTATACTTTTGGACACCAAAGTTTACCTACGAACAAACCTTTTTTGAATAATAAAATTAAAATGTCGAAATTAGGACATGGTTGCCCCCGACTTCTAAATTCTGTCAAACAAGAAAAAGATATGCGACGTACCTGAAAAAGGCAGACACAGTACAGCCAGCTCACCACGATAAAGCTCAATTTTTTTTTTAAAACTTTGCATGCGATTGAATATTTTTACCATATTTAAAGAACATATTTTGGTTACTCGCGAAATCCTGATAAATTTTTGAAATAATTAACCAAAAGCATAAATTATATTTACTATTTCTGATTTTCTACTTGATTCCTTCCTTGGAATAAGGGTAAGGTATGTGCATGCAAGTTTTGTTCTTATTCGGTCAAAAGCCACAAAATTCTTCACAACTATCCGTTCACGCAAAATTTTCATCGTGATCCGCAGCCGATTACAATCTGCATTACTTGGTTAAAAACACTCAAACAAAAACAAAATCTAACTGTAAGCATTTTTATGAGTTAAATACAAAATTCGAGTTTACAAGTAAACAAAAGAATTTTATTACTCATGTGTACACTGTCAAGTTTTTTAATTAGCCAGTTTCCCTCAACTGGATTCAATTCCCGAGCTTTTCAGATTTAAGCCTGACATGTTTTTTATAATGTTTTTTAGGATATTCACTATTCCCATTGTTAAAATTAAATTCTGTTGATCTACCTTTGAATTTTTAATTGACCACTTTTGGTATATTGGATAATATCTTAATACTCTATGTACATAACTTAATGTAAACTGTAGGAACTTTGTTCTCAATTAAAGGAGGATTTCTGTTGCAGATATTCTGCCTTATTTCCTCAATCCCGATGCCGAGTGCGATGGTCTACTCAATATATACCGATAGCTGGTTTGATCTAAATTGGATTATGGTTGCCTTATTTATGGTTCTGCTTGCAAGTCATATGTAAAATCCTTAATACATTTTATCATCAAGGACTGCAGCTGTACCTTGGAGTATTTAAAACCACATTTATAGACAGCTTACATGTAGAAGCAGGCAAGCCTTCTTTTTATCAAAGAAAAATAAAGCTCGCTTTGCCATATGCAACTAAATTAAAGGAATATCCTCGCAACCCCGCCCACGACTGTGTTTTCAAACCTCTTGATCAAAACATTTTCGAAAAGCATCCAAACAAAATTAAACCTTTTGGCCTGCAAATTAAATGCAGACCATAATTTAGAATAATAATAATAAATTGATGCAACTTAAATTCCAAATATCCCCACCCCCCACGTAATTAAACGCCAAACCGGTATTTATTTATTATTTATAATCTAAGAAAACATAAAACGTACGCCACAAACTCTTTAATAATAAAACATTTTGCAGAAATGAAATCTTGTTGCCCTTACTAAAGTACTATTTATTATATAGACAGGTCAAAAGACGATGATAAAGTTGCCTCAGCCGCTGTTTTTTGGACAGCGTATTGAAACTCGCCGTCCCCCGTCTGCCTCATCTGCATTTACAGTGGAGGCGCAAGCTATTCTTGCGATGAAAATAGTTGCTTCGTCAGACATATGCCAATTTATTATCTGCTCAGATTCCATATCTTGTCTACTGGCTATTGAAACTTTCTTTTAAAATTAAAACCCTTACATTTTAAAATTTATTCAAATCTAAAAATCTCATGTTGCTTCGAAAAGAGGTTATGTTCTGTCTTTCCAGTAATGTTTGAATACTAAGTAACAGTCGTGGATCAAGAGGCTTAAAATGATATTCGCTTTTCTACGAAAGCCCAGAAGGCTCATTCGAGATTCGAAATTCAATATAGTTATAACCAATCAGATTGCGTGTGACATAATCGTCTACCAATCAAAATAGTTCTTATATATTCGAGATTCGAAATTCAATAAAGTTTTAGCCAATCAGATTGCGTGTGACATAATCTCTACCAATCTGAATTCCTTGGTTATATCTACTACATAAAATTTGGTTGAGTAGTTTTAGGGGAGTTAAAGCGAAAACCATGATTATTGAGGATTACTGAAAATTTCGAAGTTCAAAGAGCCATAACTACCATATAAATTTAGGAATCAACAATTCCTGATAATATGCACAACTACATATATGATGTACTAATTACATACCAAGTTTCATAAAATTTTATATAGAACTGAGTAGTTTCAGAGGATTTGTGCTGACAAGACAAATAATGGGTATTTTCAGCACATTTCTAAGTTCAAAGGGCCAAAACAAGCCAGTGGCGGATCCAAAATTTCGAAAAGGGGGGCCACTGACTGGCCAAAGGGGCCACTTTGGTCATGCTTCAATGATTTCCTATATATCCAACCAAATTTTTCCGTCAAAAGGGAGGGCCCCCTCTGGATCCACCCCTGATGGCCCCACACAAAATTTGAGGGCCAAAATACCCTGGTAACATGCAAAACTACATATGGTGTACTTACTACACACCAAGTTTTGTTGAATTCCGTTTTACATGTACATTTGTGTTTCTTGATTTGTAAAATCAAGATGTTATTGTGAACTGAATTAATTTGATAAAATAACAAATAAAGCTTATAAATTAGATTTTTTTTTTAAAAACATGTTGAACAAGTCATTCGTTGACAAATATGTCGACTGCTAAAACACAAAATAAACATAATAGCACGTGGCTACGTTTATATAAGAATTATTCTGATTGGTAGACGATTATGTTACACACAATTTGATTGGTTATAACTATATTGAATTTCGAATCTCGACTTTCGAATCTCGCGAATTTCGAGTTTCGAATCTTGAATCTCGAATTTCGAATATTGAATGAGCCTTCTGGGCTTTCGTACTTTTCTGACTAAACCATTAATTTTTAAGTATATTTCTATTTTGTGACAGAGTGGTTGAGATCTCAAAGTTAATAATTAACTTTACGAGATCCAGCCACTACTGCACACAAATAATTTAAGTTATTTAGTGGTCGCGGAGACCAAGTTGTTTTGACAAAATTTAATTTTCTGTTATGAACAATACGACACATGGTTATATTTTGAATAACGAGCTACGACCGGCATCGGTGGCATGCAACAGTCTATACATCATTAAGCAAGTCGTGATTGACTGCGTGGACGTGTCTGTAGATAATTATTTTATTCAGAACTGTTGCAGGCGACACAATTGTTACGTTTTTAAAAGAAACTAATTTATTAAATAAAATTTAATTTCACTGTTAATTATGAGGCTTCATACTTTTTATTGTTTTAGGCCACACAAAATTAGCTTTAAGATTCTCAGACCAAATGTTTTTTTTAAATTGAGGGATGGAGACTTATTTAATCTTTTTATTGGTCTAAAATAAGATGAGGTATTTTTTAATCTTGAATCGTTCCAACAACGAACTATGCTTGTAATTAAACAATGCTAATATTAAAATTTCTGTATTTTAACTTAATAATATCCAATAAATTGTCACTTTGTTTTTCGTTTTTTTTTCTCGGTCAGCTTGAATTGTTTTTGTATATTTCGTCTTTTCAAAGGACACTTGTTTGTTTATCATGCATTCCATTCAAGTTGGATATTGTCCCTTCTCTGCAGCTGGATCTTTTTCACCACAGTAGTAGCAAATAGGACTGAATAATCGACAACTGTAATATGGTACTTCAACTGTTAATGTGATGCACATGTTAAATTTAACCTTACAAATACTCTCTCCCGCAAAACACTTATACGAGTTGCTCTTTCGGGGTCGGGGTCTTTCTGTTGCAATTCCTGAAGCACTGAGCCACATAAATAATGATAGTCCTAATATCCTAGTTAGAAAACATTCTTAAACATTCTTTTGTGCAGTTAGTTTTGTGGCACTGTAGAATACCCTAGGCTTTTGATGCTCAATTCATGTTAGTGTTGAACTGTTCGCTGTCTGAGCAGATGGACAAAGGTATCTTATGACTTTTGGCAAAAGATATTTCCTGTTTTCATATTAATCATGGACAATGTTCCTCGGTAGTCAGTTCCAAATGCTACACTAAATTCTTTGTAATGTCCTTCTCCTGAATAGAAAGGCATTGTTTATAAATATCATGAACAAATAAGAAAAACAATAAAATTGAATCAATAAAAGAGCTATTCCAAAAATACATATAAGGGTACAAGAATACAAGTTTATTGACCAATTATGGACTCTGAAGGGGCAATGACAAAAATGATTCAGAAGCATATACATTGTAAGAGTTATAAATCAAGAAATTATTACAATTAAGAATACAATTTATATATCAAGTATATAAGTACCAATAAGATTTTGATCAGTCAAACAATTGGAATTAGATATCTTAAGTTCTAGCCCCGTGCGGGATCCGGGTGGCTAAAAGAATAGACCGCAGTCGCGCTAGCTTGTCGTAAAAGGCGACTAAATAGCGCCCAGTACCCTGACCGGCGTGTCAGGTCGGTTTGCCTAAAGACCGACTGGGATGTGTGCCCCAGGTGGTTGAATGGGGTACCCCTGGCAAGCTGGGGTTGTCAGGCCATAATACGGAAAACCTGACCGCAAACCATATTAGTGCACCGTGTTGGGAAAAATGCCATGTTCCTCGCACGTTAAAGAACGCTGCTGTAGTATTCGCTATGAGTAGGGATTTCGATCCCGCTACAGGAGGCTAAATTGCCCACCGTATCCATCCTCCCATTTGCCAGTGGCAATCTAAAATCCGTTCCCCCTATTTTTCCTTGTGTCCCTTCCCATTTTCATTCATCATCATTTCATGTTCATTTTATCATCCATTTCATGTTCATCGCCTGAATATAGCTGAAATATTGCTGCTCGGGCGTTAAACACCATTAATCAATCAATCAATCAATCTTAAGTTCTATGTTAACTCAAGACTCCAAGAGGAACTTACAAAGGGAGTTTAGAATGGTTATATTGTCACAGTTACATGTCCAAAGTAATTTGTGGAATAGAGATTACTGGTAAAAATTCCTATTTGATTCTTCTATGATATCAAATAGGATTTTTCTAGTATCTGAGAATATTGTACAGTTGTTAAAAAATGGGATTCAACTTATTAACAGTGATCACAAATCCGTTCGTCAGTGGGTGTTTTGGGTTTAGTATATCTTCCCAATTCTATTTTTAATTTATGACAGCTAATTTTAAATTTAGTAACACACCTTCTCAGTTTTAGTTGCAGTACTAGATCAAGATATTTGTCATATCCAAAATTTGTTTTAATATTAATACAAGTTTAATAAACCTGATGGGATATTTTTCATACAATACCAGTTATGTATACTGGCTTTAAACCCATCTTAAATAATTGGAAATCTACCCACTTCATACATTACACCAAAACTCGAACCTTTTTGGTGAATCCCAAGAACATATTTAATAAAATGCAAATCCATTTTAGGAGAAGGTGAGAATTTTGATTGTCAAGTCCAATCACATAAATGTTCTATTTTAAAAGAGGGAGGCAAATAACAACCCCAAACATCAGCACCCGATAGCAATATGGATTTTATAGTATAATCAAATATATGTCTGGATTATCAGATACTGGGTTCTAGGGAAATATATTCAGCCTTTAATTTAAATAGGGCTTTTAGAGCCTTTCGATAAAGGTCAAATTTAGCTTCTTGAAATGTACCAGGAGTTATAGCTATTCCAAGGTATTTTTAATGGTTTGTACATTATTAAGTTTGATTTTGAAATGTCAAATTTTCATTTAAATGTTTAACAGTTTTATTACAGATCATAGCTTTTGTTTTCTAAATATTCACATTGATTCCCTTATAAGGGTACAAACAAATTTAAAAACAGTTTTAACATTCTATTTACACGGGAAACAAAGAAAGCAAAAACAAAACAAAGTTCCAGACAATAAAATTTGCTACGCCGGACGCGCGTTTCATCTATTCAAGATTCATTAGAGGAGTTCTACCCAAAAAATTGAAAATGCAAACACTATAGGAATATGAAGAGCATTGAAAAACATACTTGTTGATAGTTTCCCTGATAATTGCGGCAAGGGGTCGTGGACCGAAAACAATTTTAAAGTATTTCAAGGATTTTGCACTTGGGGGTCTCAATAGTGCAAAATTTCCAATTAATAATAAATGGATAATTATTAAGTTACAGAAGAGGCAAGAGCAGACTTTAAGTGGTGAATTAGGCCTTGAATTACTACAGTGCTTTTTTTCTTGTCTTTTTGCATTTATAACAAGGATTTTTATATTCTTACTAGACTTTCTTTATTAAGACATACATTTGAATGAAATAGCAAATAGTAGCTTACATAGAAAATAAAAAAAATATTGTGTGAATACACAAGTAACCGGAGCATACTTTAAAACCAGATAAGCAAGAAACAGTGCATTAATTTTATTCCTGGTCTTTTTGCATTATTAGATATCATTGGCTTGTTATCTTCTTTCTCGAATTGAATATACAATACAGATTTAAACTAGGATTATCTGAACACTACAATACTCTTTACACACACTGAACAAGTATCCGACTAGAAAAGTTTATCTGACTAGTATCATTTTGACTTAAGGTCTTGAACTCAACCTCTTGTAGGTTGCTTTGTTAGCTTTTTTAACAGTTCCTGACTAGGTTTCCAATCACAACATTTGGTGAATCTGAAAATTTTTATCTTGCTCATTAAAATCCCAGAGTGTTTCAAGTACCACTTCCTTTAATTATACACTGTCTTTAGCTGTTTTCACAGTAAGCATTAGAGTGTGGTATCGGTAGCACTAACTTAACAAGATGTATTAAATTTTCATAGACTGGTTTTAAAGTTACAGGGTCTGTTTTTCTGCTAATCTATTCTCTCATCATTTAAATTGTCATTGTCTGTTCGATAATACAACAACTCCTGCTGCAAGTCATTAATTTTTTTCTTCTGGGATTTCTAGAGGAACTTTGTCAAAAAGCTTTATGATCTGTTCAAACATGTTTTAGTCTTGTTCCTTGGGTCAATAAATGTTACAGATTTAAGGATTTCATCTTTCAGGGGAAATTTCTTCAACATGTATGTTAATATCTTCAAGAAGAGGAACTTTCTCAAAAAGCTTGATGATCTGTTCAAACATGCTTTAGCCTTGTTTCTTGGGTCAATAAATGTTACAGATTTAAGGATTTCATCTTTCAAGGGAAATTTCTTCAACATGTTTGTTAATATCTTCAAGAAGAAATAAGCAACCTCCTTGTAGAACTTAGATTTACTGTTTGGATCAAGATCAGGGTCCCTTAGGGCTTGCGCAGTCATAAAACCAACAAAACTTTCTTGGTTGTTGTTTTAAAAAGCATGATTTTCAACATAAACATAAAAAAATTTCCATCAGACTTGTCTACTAATACTGATGGTTCAATAAAGCAGTTTAATAGTTTTCTGTAAAGCTGCATCATGCATGGCTGTAAAATATGTATTTGAGGTTGATCCGATTGCAAAAGTTGGTTAAGTCTACCAAACATTGCAATAAGAACGAATGAGTCGTCTTGTAGAGACATGCTTTAAAAAATTTTCTGATGTCCTCTCCAGCAAACTCTGAATATTCTCTGAACTTCTGCTTTCTATTCACTCTGTTAAAAAAATAAGAAACATTTATTGTTTCTGAATCATCACAGTCAATCCGGCTATTTTAAGCACTGGATTTAAGTAACATTGTTGTCACGTGACTTTTTGTTCAAAATGACAGTAAAATGTCCAAATGTAAAGGTATCAATGGTTTGATTGAAGGTATGATGATTATATTCATAGAGAAAAATATTTAAAGAAGCGAATTATATATTATTTAACTGACGAAAATGTTTGTTAACATCTATACACAGTGAAATTAGCCGACTCAGACCCGTGTCGCAAAAATCGCTGTTCTGCTTGTGGAGAGCTCTCTGACGTCCCACGCTAAAAAAAAAAGAAAAAAAAGCGTTGAACGGCAGAGGATTCTCGGACTAATGTTTTAATACCTAAAAATATTTTCTCCAGTGGCATGTCAAATAGTGTTGTGATTACTAGCCCCGTCTCAGAACTTGGGTGTCGTAGCAGTACTGGAAAGTATTTGTCGTCGTTGTCGCTGCTACCATCTGTTGCCAGGCAAAACCATGGATATTTACTGTTCAGTTCACCAATAACTGAATTTTTAGAGTCAATTGCTTTTGCTATTGCTCCATTAATGATGTGAGAAGTTTTTGTCCTAGAACATGCATATTTTTCAGCAAATTTTTGAATCGGGAAACGTGTTTCTGATCAATGCACCTGCA
The DNA here is from genome assembly GCA_944474755.1 of Limnoperna fortunei. Lineage (NCBI taxonomy): Eukaryota > Metazoa > Mollusca > Bivalvia > Mytilida > Modiolidae > Limnoperna > Limnoperna fortunei. The sequence goes on along the minus strand of OX104111.1, from coordinate 52,688,984 downwards.
TGTCCCCGATACACTAATAGGCAGGTTTTACTCAATTATAAAACCTGTAAATAATACTTCTGCGTTTATGACTGGGTCTGCTTTTTCCGACAAGATAAATCGAGAAATTAATGATTGAGATGTTTGTTTTACAGCTGATTCCGACAACTTGTGTTCGCTACTCTCGATATGACAATTCACATCTCCGAAACCCTTATAGGCACATGAAAGGTCTGAATTTGCATAACTCACAAAAGTTATTATTTTTCTCAGTCTGCTTGATTTAATGAACTGATGTTTGGTTGTCCATTCATTTTTGAAAGTAGACGTGCCCTTCTTTTTCTTGGAATTGAGTTTGTACGAGACAACATTGTTATTTTCATCAGAAACGTCGGCAAATACGTCACACTCGTGTGCATCCATTGACACCGATAAAATAATTTAAACATTGAGATGATCGAGAATAAAGAGATAATTTTTTGTCAAAGTCTGTGTAGAAAAGAAATATTTACGGTATTAGCTGACATACGGATGTATTTGGTTAATTCTGGATTAAAAATAGCTTTTTAAACACAATATTATGAATAATTTTGAAATTTTTTTTCCTCAAAAAGATTGATTGATTGATTGATGTTTAACGTCCAGCAAGCAATATTTCAGCTATATTCAGGACGTGAACAATTTTATAAATTGATGACATTTAACAATTAGAAAGTTGGCATAGATACAACCCTGTCGAAATATAGTAAAACTGTAATCTCACACAATAGTATGAGGGTATATACACATAAAAATAACCTGATTGATTGATTGATTCATGTTTAACGTCCAGCAAGCAATATTTCAGCTATATTCAGGACGTGAAAACCATAATTTTTAAATTAGTAGAACGTCATGCCTCCTTCTTATACTAAAACGTGATCTCATACAATAATATGAGAATATACACAGATAAAAATGGTAGTTAAAACAATAAAAATATGAAGTATCACAATTAATAGTGAAATTAAATTTTATTAAATAAATTAATTTCCTTTAAGAACTTTAAAATTGTGTCGCCTGCGACAGTTTTAAATAAATTAAAATACGTATCTGCACTATAGAAACGTTCCCGAATGTGGGCCACGTCCACACAGTCCATCAAGACATGCTTAATGGTGTATGGACTGTTGCATGGCACACATTCGGGTCGTGGCTCATTGTTTAAAATATAATTATGTGTCGTCCTGGTATGACCAAGACGACATCTTGTTAAAACAACTTGGTCTCTTCGACCTCTAAAACATTTAAAATTATTTGTGTGCAGTAGTGGCTGGATCTCATGAAGTTTATTATGAACTTGAAGATCCCAATCACTCTGCCACAAATTAGAAATATATTTAAAAATCAACACTTTAAAATCGGTAAAAGGAATATTACAGTTAATGATGCTATCCTTTAATGCATTTTTAGCCTCCTGATCCACGACTGTGTTTCCATGGATTCCGACATGACTGGGAATCCAGAAGAAGATAATCTCTTTTCCCAAAGCAACAAGAGATTTGTAGATTTGAATAATTTTTAAAATGTAAGGATTTTTAATTTTGAAATTTTCAATAGCCAGTAGACAAGACAGGGAATCGGAGCAGACAATAAATTTGCATTCTTCTGACGAAGCAACTATTTTCATCGCAAGAAGAATAGCTTGAGCCTCTGCTGTAAATACAGATGAGGCAGACGGAAGGCGGCGAGTTTCAACACGCTCTCCGAAGACAGCGGCCGAGGCGACTTTATCACCGTCTTTTGACCCGTCTGTGTAAATAGTACTATAGTCAGGGTAACAAGATTTAATTTCTGCATAATGTTGTTGTATTATTAAATGGTTTGTGTCGGACTTTTTATGTTTTCTTAGATCATAAATAAATATCGGTTTGGGGTTTAACCACGGGGGATTATGCGGAATTTCAATTGCAGCGATTTCATCAAAATTTATACCAGAATTTTCCAAATGAGATTTAATTCGGAGGCCAAAAGGTTGAATTTTGTTTGGATGTTTTTCGAAAATGTTTTGATAAAGAGGTTTGAAAACACAGTCGTGGGCGGGGTTGCCAGGATATGCCTTTAATTTGGTTGCATATTGCAAAGCGAGCTTTATTCTTCTTTGATACAAGGAAGGCTCGCCTGCTTCTACATATAAACTCTCAACAGGTGTGGTTCTGAAAGCTCCAAGGCATAGTCACAATCCTTGATGGTGTATAGTATCAAGGATTTTGACATATGACTTGCGAGCAGAACCATAAATAAAACAACCGTAATCCAACTTCGATCGAACCAGCGATCTATATAGATTGAGTAAAACATCACATTCAGCACCCCAGTCGGTGCTGGCAACGACTTTTAAAATATCTAATGCATTTAGGCATTTATTTTTTAACATTTTGATATGGGGAAGAAAGGTTAGCCTTGAATCAAATATGAGACCAAGAAAAGTAGTTTCTTTTACAATTTTGATAGGATTATTATATAATTTTAATTCGGGGTCAGGATGCATCTTTCGTTTATTACAAAAATGCATCCCAACGGTTTTTGCAGTGGAGAATTTAAAACCATTCTCCATTGCCCATTTCTCTATTCTATTTAAACATAACTGCAGTTGACGTTCAATATTATTCATGTTTTTTCCTCGGTAACATATGAGGAAGTCGTCAACATAAAGAGAACCATCAATATTATCTTTTAAAACTTGAGCAAGGCTATTAATTTTGATACTAAATAAAGTGACAGAAAGGATGCTTCCCTGTGGAACACCCATTTCCTGTTCAAAATGGTCCGATAAAGTAGAATTGACCCTAACTTTAAATTCTCTGTCAGATAAAAAGTTTGAAATAAAGGTAGGAAGTCTACCTTTCAACCCCATATCAAAAAGATCTTTTAAAATACCATATTTCCATGTTGTGTCATACGCTTTTTCTAAATCGAAAAAGATAGACACAACATGCTCATTTTTTGCAAAGGCGTTTCGAATATACGTTTCGAAACGTACAAGATGATCTAGGGTACTTCGCCCTTGTCTAAAACCGCACTGAATATTAGAAAGTAGATTGTTGGATTCTAAAAACCAGACAAGGCGATCATTGATCATCCTTTCCATGGTTTTACAAAGACAGCTTGTGAGTGCTATAGGCCGATAGTTGGACGCTTCCGAGTGATCTTTTCCTGGCTTTGGAATAGGCACAACAGTGGCCATTTTCCATATAGATGGTAAGTCACCCGTTTCCCAAATGTTGTTAAGAAGACTCAGAAGGCATTGGAGAGAAGATTGTGGCAGATGTTTGAGAAGTTGGTAATGGATGTCATCTGGACCACATGCTGTGTCGTGAGATTTGTTCAAAGAAGTTTTTAGCTCTTCCAAAGAAAAAGGTGTATTGTAATCTTCCAAATTTTTTGACTGGAAATTAAGTTTTGATTTTTCTTTTTGAGTTTTGATACGCTGAAAATCCGGATGATAATTTCCAGCGGACGAGTGTTTTGCAAATGTTTCGGCCAATTTGTTAGATATATCTGACTCTGATGTTAACAAGTCTTGTCCATCCTTTAAATGATGGACATTTGCTTTACTGTTTTTACCTTTAATTTTACGAATCATGTTCCAAATTTTATTCATAGGGGTATGGTTATTTAGTTTAGAAACAAAGTTACGCCAAGAGGTGCGTCGTCTTTGTTTCGTTACCCTGCGAGCTTTCGCTCGAAAAATTCGGAAATGGTTAAGATTATTTTGAGTTGGATGTTTATTAAAGCGTCGTTCGGCCTTTTTCCGGTCTTTAATAGCGTCCTCACAGCTGTCATCGAACCATGGTTTACTAGGATGCTTTGGATTTGTCGAGGTCTTAGGAATAGTTTCGTCAGCAATTGAAATAAGTGTTTCATTGAATTTTAAAATTGGATCAGAAATAGTTTCAAAAGTATCCGAGTTAAGTCGCTCTATACAGAGGTGTTCAAATAGAGGCCAATTGGCCTTGCCAAATTTATACCGAGCGACTCGTTCTGTGTTTGAAGAGTGTAAAGATTCCAAGATAATGGGAAAATGATCACTGCCACAGAGATCGTCATGGACTTTCCATGAGAAATCGGGCAACAGAGAAGGATCTGCTATTGTAAGATCAATAGCCGAATATGATCCATTCCCAGGATGTAAATATGTATTTGATCCATCATTAAAAATACACAGATCTTCCTGATTCATTAAGCCTTCAATAATTTTACCTTTATCGTTTATTGTGTTACTGCCCCATAAAGGGTTGTGTGCGTTGAAGTCCCCAAATAATATATATGGGGCTGGTAACTGATCAGTAAGATGTTTCAACTGATTTAAATTTAATGAAGAATTCGGTGGTATATACACAGAGCATACAGTAATTGTTTTGTCTAATGATATTCTAACAGCAACCGTCTGCAGATCAGTGTCGAGATCTACAGGGCTATGTAGAACTTGATCTTTTACAAGAATGGTAGAGCCGCCAGCAGCTCTATCACTCTCGTCTACATATGTGCTGTATATAGAATAGTTTTTTAAAGATATGTTATCACTTCGTTTTAGGTGGGATTCTTGGAGGCAAAATGCAACAGGTAGAAAGGCTTGAACTAATAATGTAATTTCAAGAAAATTAATCTTAAGACCTCGACAATTCCATCGTATTATTGTACCCATTATGGTCTGCGAATAGGGGAATAGTTAACAGTTTTTTGGGGGCTATTCCGCCGGTTTCTGCTGGGGGATCTACTTTTAGATCCAGTATCTGGGGGTAGTGTATCCATGGGATCGCCCCAGATAGTAGTGTCTAGATGATCTAGACTTCCAAACCTGTTGTGGACCTTAATGGGATCCCGCAGCAGTTTTGGAGTACGATCTCCTTTTTGATTTGAGTTTTTATTTGAGTTAGAAGAATTTAAATTGGAGTTGGTATTTTTTGAATTTTTTTTTGGGCTTCTTGAAGAATTGGTTGAGGATTGAGAGGGTGCTGAAGACGTAGCTGTTTGAGAGGCAGAGCTGCCAACCCAATAAGATGAAAAATAGTAAGGCAGGGGGTCTGGGGGCTGTAGGACCCCATCCGCTGGAGATTTTTTGTGAATGGATCGTTTTTCTGACATATTGGCTCCTTAATAAAGCGTCAAAACGATCGCGATAACCACGTGGTTCATATTCAATACTATTTACCTTTATTCAAACGATACAATGATTATGATTAGATTTTTCTAATATTCCAACCAATGACGGTCACGACTATGAAATAATCCGGAATTTTATTTTTTTACCGCACAAAACGGAAAATCGTAGGTTTTTCATTTAAATTCGTAAGGCGTATTTTTTAAGTGAAAATCGGAAGCCTTACGCTAAAATAGTAAGGGTTGGCAGCTCTGGAGAGGGTGCTGAAGACGTAGCAGTTTGAGAAGATGAAGATTTTCGTGAAGATTGAATGATTTTGTCTGTTGTTTTGACTGGTAATTTCGAAGGTTCCTGTTTGTCAATGGGCCAGGTGATGATGGTCTGCGTTTCAACTGAAGTGAGAACGCGTTTGGCAACACTGGCATATGACGTTGATGCAGGAGACGAGGGATTATTCGCTGTATTATACAGACGACGAGCCTCAGGGTAAGAGATGTTTTTTTCAGTTTTTATTTTTTGAATTTCTTTTTCCTTTTTAAAATGCTGACAGTCCTTAGATGAGGACATGTGGGCTTCACCACAATTAGCACACTTTGGAGTTTTAGTGCAGGTGAAGCCCTCATGTCCTTCTTCTGCACACTTAAAACAAACCAGGTGACCTCTGCACTGTCCCTTTCCGTGGCCGAACTTTTGACACTTAAAGCAGCGCACAGGGTTAGAGATGTATGCGAGAGGTCTTCGCCTCGGTAACGAATAATCCCTTGACTTGAGTTTAACGTTCTGTGGGGTGAGCTAGTTATATCTAAATCTACAATTTTGGAAAGTTTCAGTAAATTGAGCGATTGTTATTTTCTACTGCATTCTATTAGCAGGGAACCGGACTTCATTTTGGTGACGTTTTTAACGTCTCCTGCACAAGCTTTGATAGATTTTTCAATGATAAATGGAGATACTTTTGCCAAAGGTTTAGTTGCGTCTTTACTAGATAATACAATAAATTTAGGCCAACTTTCGTCAACAACCAAATCTTCAAGAGGAAAATCATTTTTTTCTTTTTTTTTGACCTTTTTGTGTTAAAGGGGGTGTTTCGGAAGCCATGATAAGAAAATTACGGTTCACCACCCTTGTCACCCACCCGCCACGGAGTGCCAACATGGGCGATGCCTAGAGTCTGCGGATCTCCAGCAGAAAGCATCAGGTGTTCCAAGGGTGGTATACTCAAACAGACGAATTTCTCAATGAACGCATGCCTCGTGCCCGGGGTTACCTGGCGATACAACCGTTCGAAACTCTGTCTACTTGATTGACCCATGAGCCACCGCCTTCTTAACAGCCTGTTACTGAACAACTTTCGTAGTAAGATACACAAGATAAAATCAAGTGACAAGAAGAATGACGACAAGCTTGTTAAGGGCTCGGCATGACCAGCCGAGTGACCGAACCGGGTCCATCCGGCCTCCCGTCTAGTTGAAGTTAGGGCCAAAGTGGTGTATTGAAAATCGAAACCCGCTGACCCGCACTAATGGATGCAGCAGTGAGTGATCTCTCAACCACCAGGATCCCTTCCTCCACCATCACGGGTTGCAACACACGGCAAACATGTCGCCTCTATAAAGCTGAGGAAGCTTTGCCCTTCAGCCACCGCCTTCTTTGTGAATCCTTAAAGGAAGCTGTCTATCAACTGGTTAATACATTTCATGGAATAGTTTGAAAAGAAATTAATGTTATAGAAAAGCTAAAATGGGAAGGATTCACAAAGGGCAAGACGTGACATGCCGATTCATCGAAGTCAGGGCTAACTCGATTTCCCGTCTAGAAAAAGTAAGGGTTCAGTAGGTTATCGGGACCGTTTACCCGGCCTACTGAAATCCCGTCCTGTAATCGACACGGGTCGCAACACACGGCAAGTGTTGCCTCTGTTAGCAGACTCTTACTGCAGGCTGAGGAAGCCGTGGGCCTATTCTCCTGTGCCCCGGGTCCCACACGGGGTAAAAATAACCTGATTAAAATCATAAAATATGAAATAACAGCATAGTTATGGTATGAAATTATATTTTATAATACAAATTAATTTCCTTTAAGAACTGTAGAATTTTGTCGCCAGCGACAGTTGTAAACAAATTGAAGTAAGGAGTCACAGTATAAAAACGTTCCCGAATGTGGGCCACGTCAACACAGTCCATCAAGACATGCTTGATTGAATACGGACTGTTACATGGCACACACTCGGGTCGTGGTTCACTATTTAAAATATAATTATGGGTCGTCTTGGTATGATCAAGACGACACCGTGTAAAAACTACTTGGTCTCTACGACATGTAAAAGTGTTAAAATTTGTATGGCGAATAAGTGGTTGGATCTCATGAAGTTTATTATGAACTTCGAGATCCCAACCAGTTTGCCACAAATTATAAATATATTTTAAAATAAATGACTTAAAATCAGTAAAAGGTAGTTTACAGTTGATAATGTCATTATTTAAGGCACTCCTAGCTTCCCTGTCCACGACTGTGTTTCCATAGATTCCCACATGACTGGGAATCCAGAAAAACACTACAACTTTAACTAAAGTTGTTAAGGACCTGTAGATTTGAATAATTTTAAAAATAAATGGATTTTTAACTTTGTTATTTTCAATGGCAAGAAGGCACGATAAAGAATCGGAGCAGACAAGAAATTTATCCTCCACTGACGAGGCAACAATTTTTAGTGCAAGAAGAATGGCTTGGGCTTCTGCACTAAATACGGAAGAAGCAGAAGAAAGACGGCGAGTTTCAACTCGCTCTCCGAAGACAGCGGCTGAAGCGACTTTATCACCATCCTTCGATCCATCCGTATAAATTGAGCTGTGATCAGGATAGATAGCAAGATTTAATCTCTGCAAAATGTTGCTGAATAATCAAGTGGTTTGTGTCAGATTTTTTATATTTTCGCAAATCATAAATAAAAACTGGTTTAGGATTTAACCATGGAGGATTGTGAGGAATTTCAATTGCGGCAATTTCATCTAAACAGATACCAGAATTTTCCAAATGAGATTCAATTCTTAGGCCAAAAGGTTTAATTTTGTTTGGATGATTATCGAAAATTGGTTTATAAAAAGGTTTGAAAACACAGTCAAGAGCAGGATTGGTAGGATATGCCTTAAGTTTTGTTGCATATTGCAAACCGAGCTTAATTCTTCTTTGATACAAAGAAGGCTCGTTTGCTTCCACATATAAACTATTTACAGGTGTGGTTCTAAAAGCTCCAAGACATAGTCGCAATCCTTGATGGTGAACGGTATCAAGGATTTTGACATATGACTTGCGAGCTGAGCCATAAATAAAACAACCGTAATCTAATTTGGATCGAACCAGCGATCTATATAAATTCAGTAATGTATCGCGGTCCGCACCCCAGTCAGTGCTGGATACGACTTTTAAAATATCGAGAGCTTTAAGACACTTAGTCTTCAACATTTTGATATGGGAAAGAAAGGTAAGTTTGGAGTCGAATATCAAACCAAGAAAAGTAGTTTCTTTCACAATTTTAATAGGGTTGTTATACAATGTAAGTTCGGGATCAGGATGCATTTTTCTCTTGCATACCGACAGTTTTGGAAGTGGAAAATTTAAATCCATTTTCCATTGCCCATTTCTCTATTCTATGTAAACATAACTGTAGTTGACGTTCAATATTGTTCATGTTTTTTCCCCGATAGCAAATGAGGAAATCGTCAACATAGAGAGAACCATCAATATTGTCTTTCAAGACTTGAGACAGACTATTAATTTTAATACTAAATAAAGTTACTGATAAAATACTGCCTTGAGGGACACCCATTTCTTGTTCAAATGGGTCCGATAATGTGGAATTAACCCGGACTTTAAATTCTCTGTTAGATAAAAAGTTTGAAATAAAGGTAGGAAGTCTACCTTTCAACCCCATATCAACAAGATCTTTTAAAATACCATATTTCCATGTTGTGTCGTATGCTTTTTCTAAATCGAAAAAGATAGACACAACATGTTCATTTTTGGCAAAGGCGTTTCGAATAAAAGTTTCAAAACGTACCAAATGGTCCATGGTACTTCGTCCTTGTCGGAATCCACACTGTATATTTGATAGAAGGTTATTGGATTCAAGAAACCAGACAAGGCGATCATTAATCATCCGTTCCATGGTCTTACAGACGCAACTTGTAAGGGCTATAGGCCGATAGTTCGACGCTTCTGAATGATCCTTACCTGGTTTTGGAATAGGAACAACGGTAGCCATTTTCCAAATAGAAGGTAAGTCACCCGTTTCCCAAATACTGTTAAGAAGATTTAAAAGACATTGTAAAGAAGACTGTGGGAGATGTTTAAGAAGTTGATAGTGTATTTCATCTGGGCCAGATGCTGTATCGTGTGATTTGTTTAGAGAAATTTTGAGTTCTTCCAAAGCAAAAGGTGTATTGTAATCTTCTAAATTTTTTGACTGGAAATTAAGTTTGGATTTTTCTTTTTGAGTTTTGATGCGCTGAAAATCGGGATAATTTTCAGCAGACGAGTGTTTTGCAAATGTTTCCGCCAATTTGTTAGATATATCTGTCTCTGATGTTAACAAGTCATGTCCATCCTTTAAATGATGGACATTAGCTTTACTGTTTTTACCTTTAATTTTACGAATCATGTTCCAAATTTTATTCATAGGGGTATGGTTATTTAGTTTAGAAACAAAGTTACGCCAAGAGGTGCGTCGTCTTTGTTTCGTTACCCTGCGAGCTTTCGCTCGAAAAATTCGTAAGTGGCTAAGATTATTTTGAGTTGGGTGTTTATTAAAGCGTCGTTCGGCTTTTTTCCGATCTTTAATAGCGTCCTCACAGCTGTGATCGAACCATGGTTTACTAGGATGTTTTGGATTTGTCGAGGTCTTAGGAATTGTTTCATCAGCAATTGAAATAAGTGTTTCATTGAATTTTAAAATTGGATCAGAAATAGCTTTAAAAGTATCCGAGTTAAGTCGCTCCATACAGAGTTGTTCAAATAGAGGCCAATTGGCTTTGTTGAATTTATACCGAGGGGCTCGTTCTGTGATGGAAGAGTGCAAAGATTCCAATATAATGGGAAAGTGATCACTGCCGCAGAGATCATCACGGACTTTCCAGGAGAAATCGGGCAAAAGAGAAGGATCTGCTATTGTAAGATCAATAGCCGAATATGATCCATTCCCAGGATGTAAATATGTATTGGTTCCATCATTAAAAATACACAGATCTTCCTGATTCATTAAGCCTTCAATAATTTTACCTTTATCGTTTATTGTGTTACTGCCCCACAAAGGGTTGTGTCCGTTGAAGTCCCCAAGTAATATATAAGGGGCCGGAAGCTGATCAGTAAGATGTTTCAACTGATTTAAATTTAATGAAGAATTCGGAGGGATATACACAGAGCATAAAGTAATTGTTTTGTCTAAAGATATTCTAACAGCAACCGCCTGAAGATCAGTGTTGAGATCTACAGGGCTATGTAGAACTTGATCTTTTACAAGAATGGTAGAGCCGCCAGCAGCTCTATCATTCTCGTCTACATATGTGCTGTATATAGAGTAGTTTTTTAAAGATATGTTATCACTTCGTTTTAGGTGGGATTCTTGGAGGCAAAATGCAACAGGAAGAAATGCTTGAACTAATAATGTAATTTCAAGAAAGTTTATCTTAAGACCTCGACAATTCCATTGTATTATTGTACCCATTATGGTCTGCGAATAGGGGAATAGTTGACAGTTTTTTTGGGGCTATTCCGCCGGTTTCTGCTAGGGGATCTACTTTTAGATCCAGTATCTGGGGGTAGTGTATCCATGGGATCGCCCCAGATAGTGGTGTCTATATGATCTAGACTACCAAACCTGTTGTGGACCTTAATGGGATCCCGAAGCAGTTTTGGAGTACGATCTCCTTTTTGATTTGAGTTTTTATTAGAATTTGAAGAATTTGAATTGGAAATAGTTTTTGAATTTTTTTTTTTGGGCTGCTTGAAGAATTGGTTGAGGATTGAGAGGGTGCTGAAGACGTAGCAGTTTGAGAAGATGAAGATTTTCGTGAAGATTGAATGATTTTGTCAGTTGTTTCAACTGGAAGTCGTTCTGGGTCTTTTTTACCAATAGGCCAGGTGATCATAGTTTGCGTTTCAGTTGTTACATAAACGCGTTTGGTCACGCTGGCGTATGATGTGGCAGAAGATGATGGATTGCTCGCCGAACTGTACAGACGACGAGCCTCAGGGTAGGTGATGTTTTTTTTGGTTTTTAATTTTTGGATTTCCTTTTCTTTTTTAAAGTGCTGGCAGTCTTTTGAGGAGGACATGTGGGCTTCACCACAGTTAGCACATTTTGGGGTTTTAGTGCAGGTAAAGCCCTCATGCCCTGGCTCTGCACATCTAAAACACACGAGTGCTCCTTTACATTGTCCCTTTCCATGTCCGAATTTCTGACATTTAAAGCAGCGCACAGGGTTGGGAATGTATGCGCTGACTTTAATATTTTGAAGACCTAATTTGATTGATTGGGGGACAGTTGGAGAGTTGAAATTTAAAAGGAAGGTGTTCAGTTTAACCTGAACACCTTGTCTGTTGGCAATAAATCTTTTAACTTTTGTAATACCCTGAGGTTGTAACTCTGTGCAGATTTCGTCGTCAGTAAGTTCGGCGAGATCATCGTCACGATAATGAATGATTCCTTGACTCGAGTTCAATGTCCTATGAGGAGAGGCCGAAATTTCTAAATCTATAATTTTTGTAAGTTTTAATAAGTTCAAGGATTGGTGTTTTTTGTTGCATTCAATGAGAAGACCACCAGATTTCATCTTGGTGACGTTCTTAACATCTCCTGCACAACCTTTTATCACTTTTTCAATAACGAATGGAGAGATTTTGGTTATTGGTTTACTAGGATCTTTGCTGGATAATACAATGAATCTTGACCAGAAGTCTTCATCAACCATTTCTTCAAGCGGTAAGTCATTTTTTCTTTTTTTTTGGACCATTTTTTATATTTGTTTCAGAAGCCATGATGAGAAGAATGTGGTTCACCACCCTTGTCACCCACCCGCCACGGAGTGCCAATAGGGGCGATGCCTAGACTCTGCGGATCTCCTGCAGAAAGCATCAGGTGTTCCAAGGGTGGTATACTCAAACAGACGAATTTCTTGGCGAACGCAAGCCTCGTGCCAGAGCTAACTGGCGAAACAACCGTTCGAAATTCTGTCTACTTGATTGACCCATTAGCCACCGCCTTCTTAACAGCCTGTTATTGAACAACTTTGGTAGTAAGAATCACGAGATATAATCAAGTGTTAAGAAGAATGACGACAAGCTTGTTAAGGGCTCGGCGTGACCAGCCGATTGACCGAACCGGGTCCATCCGGCCTCCCGTCTAGTTGAAGTCAGGGCCAAAGTGGTGTATTGAAAATCGAAACCCGCTGACCCGCACTAATGGATGCAGCAGAGAGTGATCTCTCAACCACCAGGATCCCTTCCTCTACCATCACGGGTTGCAACACACGGCAAACATGTCGCCTCTATAAAGCTGAGGAAGCTTTGCCCTTCAGCCACCGCCTTCTTTGTAAATCCTTAAAGGAAGCTGTCTATAAATTGGTAAATACATTTCATGGAATAGTTTGGAAATTAATGTAATAGAATAGCTAAAATGAGAAGGATTCACAAAGGGCAAGACGTGACATGCCGATTCATCGAAGTCAGGGCTAACTCGATTTCCCGTCTAGAAAAAGTAAGGGTTCAGTAGGTTATCGAGACCGTTTACCCGGCCTACTGAAATCCCGTCCTGTAATCGACACGGGTCGCAACACACGGCAAGTGTTGCCTCTGTTAGCAGACTCTTACTGCAGGCTGAGGAAGCCGTGGGCCTATTCTCCTGTGCCCCGGGTCCCACACGGGGTCCTCAAAAAGAAGAAATCCAACGACCTTCCCGGTAGCCCGGACAATAGTTCAAAATTGCGAGCTTCCGGAAAAATCCAAATCATTGGCATGTATGGAACAATAAAACCAAAATATGCCGAACTGGAAACCAAATTATGACTAAGATCAACCTATACTTGGGTTAGGAAGAACTTTAGGGTTTTGACAAGTTCGAAATTTACACGGACAATTTAATAGCTTTGGTGTGTTCTTTAACACAAAAGTGTTGATGCGAGGCCGACTAACCTCTGGGAATTAAGCCTCTACCAGCAGCGTTAACCATAGCTGATGTTAGAAATTAAAACTACAACAAAGTTTTAGGCAATAAATGGTGTGATTCGTTCATTCAAAACTCATCAGAGGCGCTCTACCCAAAAGTTTGGAAAATGCCAAACACAATATAATTATGAAGAGCATAGAACAATAAAACCATAAAACAATAAAAAAGAAACTCGAAGAAATATACTATATTTTTTTTATTGTTTTGAATAGCCTGAATAAGGTTTAAATAATTTTAAGATTTATTATTTTTTATTTGATGCATTCAGAAGCTTCCTACACGTACAGAACAATATAAGCCCTTTTAATACATTATACTGACAGTTAAGAAATATTCTAAACCTGATTAATTACCATCCAAAATGGTATTGTACAGAGTGAATGACAGACAATTTACCTGCATTACTTTAAAAAGGGAATGGTCATATTTGAAATTTTAAATGTAAGGTATTCACCTAAAAAAGAAAATGGAAATTTGTGAATATGTCGGAAAAACATTCTGACCAGGGTGTAAAAACTTCAGTATCAGATTTTCAGTAAAATTGTGTGAATATCGACCAAAGAAAAAGATTAAATTATGTCAAGTCAATGCCATACATACAAACCTAGTACATGATCTGGAAAGTTGTGTAACTTTCTGAATATGTAAAAGGGTAGTCGAAGGGGTGCACATTCATGCATTTTGCTATACCACACTTTTTCACAGTGAAAATGTAGGAGTGCCACACCAGACTTTAAATTTCATTTGAAAATATAATCCTACTCAATATTAGTTTGATCAACTATTTGAATGTTAAAAGCACTTATTTGAATGTAAAAAGATAAAAATGATATTGCTATAGAGATATGCAGTTAACAGATATTCACAGAGCTGCAACACTGAAACCACAACAGAAATATATGCAATATTAATTTTATTTATGGAAGAACTGAAAACAATGTCAAAAGTGTGAATGTGAAAAAAAGTTAAGCATGCATGTACGATTTGACTTTCACCAAGCAGAAAGCGAGAAACAGTGCATGTACATATAAATATATATACTAGTATTTTGGGTAATATGTGGGGGACATTATCCTATATTTGAAAAAAAGATTTTATCAAGTTGTATAATATTGAATGTTCAATTTGAGACTCCTTGTTTGAGATGTGCGTGTTTGCATTGTTCAGGTTCTGACCAATCGGATCACAGAAAATGGCACAAAAAAAGTTACATATATATTTTTATAAAATAGAGTTAAATCTATAACATGCAAATTGACCACAATTTGTGCTTTTACTTCAAATAGTCAATGGTGATTCTTTGCAGTGGTATAGGAGAGCTCTTGACAAACATTTTAATCATTTTAATTGGGCAAAATTGAATTATACCCCCCTTCCCCTTTTGGAAAAATACCCATGACCCTTCGCCCAAAATAATGATGAAAACGTGTAGTTTATTAAAAGCATACCAATTTTTTTAGCCTTTTGTAATGTCCTGTTCCAGCAGGTGGGTTGGCAAACTTCGACAGATCATCAAGAGCTGCTTCAAAAGCTGCAGTAAACAATATTTTTTCTTTCAGTCTGAATCGTCCAAAGGGGTGTGAAAAAAGAGTCTAAAAAACGAAAATTTTAACTACAAGTTTAAAACATTGAAAGCTGGCTAGAGAGTTAAGTGTATGATCATGGCCTCCATATATACAGGGTTTGCATGTCCTTCCTCCAATATGATATTTTGCAGATCTGCCATATGCCGCTGAGAACTAGAAAGCTCTAAAACCAAATCTGTACCACCATAGACTTGGTATCTATAAAAAGATCACTCAGTGACAGAGTATGGAATGTCTATTAACAAAGTGACAATGCCTTACTTAGTAAAATTATGGTCCGAGACTGCAAATACTATGAAGCGACAAAAACGTTTTTTCTTGCATGACGGCTGCCACTGGATGACTAGGCTCACCAATATTGCAGTGGTGGTGCTTACCATCCATGGCCACTAAGATGCAAAAGTTTCTAAACTATACCGCAATTTCCCGAGGTAGCGAAAAACGGCTGATGCGTAATTGTGTCAATGTGTCTTTCTAATTCGTCGACTCTGAACTTGGAATTTGAACTTCAAATTACCGTGTAACGTAAAGAAATGAGTATGGATTCTTTGGTGCACACTGGAGTCGCAACCATTGCTCAGATGGTATAGGTGTATCCTGTGGACAACTGTCCTGTCAAAGGTCTGGCACAGATAATGCTGGAGCAGGATAAAATGGCAATGTCTACATTCATCTACTGCAGTTTCGATAACATTCTCCAAATACTCTTGATATTTGGAGGGTTGTCCTTTGTACTGTTGTCTCCAGTCAGTAATAATTTCACGGTTTTCTATCTTAAAAGCATGCTGAACTCGTAAATCAAGCTGTTTTGTGATCTCAGGTTATTGCCATCACCAAACTTTAAATGAACACATTTGTAAAGGAAACCCTGTTTAATGTTTTCTATATAACAACTGGCAATCCTTGTCAATTAAGATTGCAGTCGAGTACACCCTGTCTGCAGTGAGAATTAAACCCGCAATCTCAGTGTTGACAGACCACGTGATCAATAGTAGACGAACTACCTTGACCACTCGGCCACCGAGGCCCCTTAAATAAAAATGAAACTTACAATCATGTTTAATGATAATCACAAAATAAAAGCTGTATCATATCATATCTACGTTTCACAAAACAAAAATACAAATATGTATTGACCTTCTTGGGAACCATATCATCACACATTTATTCCCATTAAATCTTACTTCTGCTGACAAAATTGTCATGAAGCATGGGTTTGCACAGGGAATCATGTCGAAGTATACATAGATTTACGATGGTCTAAGGAAATATAACTTCTGATAAAAGAAACAAAAACCACATAACTATTAGCTGTACCTTCTGTAAACACATTCACATTATGATTACTTTCACCAAACCCATTAAATTTGTCATTACTCATGTTAATTTGCAATGTGAAACGGAAAGGTTTCTGCAATGGTATATAACATTTACCAAATACAAACTATCAAGAACACGTGCAGTCCGGGAAACAAGTAAACAATTTTAAAAAAATGCAACATTAAACATCAAAACCAAAATCAAAGTTAATAATAGTTTGCCTATAGCAGACTTCATCTCTTCTCCATAATAATTTGGATTGACTGGATACACATAATAGTGGCGAAACAATTTTCACACTTATAAACATGCATAAAGTTAGCTTGAGGTGCGAAACAACTGTCATACACCTCGAATGTTACGGGAATTAAAGCGAGACAATTGTCACATTAAATTGTTGGTGGTGGCCTTCCTCGAACATATTCCTTGGCTTTGGCTGATAGATCACTTTCATTTACCCAAATAGAATTTTGAGCAGGTACTCCCATTTACTCAACTATGACTGATAGTGGTCTAATGTGTTTGACGTGTAAAAACAAATATCCTTATTACAATTAAATTTCTAGTTCAAAATATGTCGAGTCGTTGTGTTCGTTTCGTAAATTAAAAACTGATAGAAGCATTTGTCGGCATAGTAAAGGTGTAGGTAGCACAGTAGAAAATGTTTTGGCTATAGTCGAAAACACTAACATTTCTGTGATTTGACGCTCCCACTTTTACATGCAATTTCTAATGCAGTGAATGTAAAAATACTACATTGTTTAAAAAATTACCAAAATTTTATCTTGCAAGATCTGAGAAAAATTTTACCACTTTTTAAAACTTAATTGATGCAGGAGCTTACAGCTACAAAATTGTACACATCTCATCTAACCACTATTTATCAAATCAGAACAAAACGAAGTATTCAGTACTGTACTTATTGTAGGGTACACAATCTGGTAACTTGTTACTGGTACACATTTACTACTGTTATGCCTGTACTTACAGTAATTAAAAGTAACTATAAATCAATTCCAACGAAAATAAAAACGCTTGCCTCGAATATTATAACTTCCGTTTTTGTCTGCCAGTACCGATTCCTAAATTCCTTTTCAAACTTCTTAATTATTACTTGAAATGCCAGTATCAAACACAAATCTGTTCTGTACCATTTTAGATCGGATAAGTTTGTCCTATTTGAACTAATCAAGTTTTCAAAACAAAACACGCATTTCTGGAAAAGTTCAGAAGAAAACTTAAATTATTCAATTAATCCATAAAACAAGTTTAAAAGTTCTCCACCGTTTTAGATCCACATCTTCACATTCACTTTTAAAAACATTAATATATAACTAAATTCAGTTCTCCACCATTTAGATCCTTTACAGCTGATCTAATAAAACAAGACGATTTAAAAACTAAACATTCTATATTCACTATATATTCTAAATTCTACATAAACAAAGGCAACTATCCTAATTCTCTATAAACAACAGCAAAGTCATAATAAAAAATCTCCTTTCCCCAGACTACACATGCATTTAAAAGATAAGCATCTTATGTATATTCATATATGACCAAACTGGCCACAACAGATAAGAAGGCGTGTCATTTACTAATGAATAAATTAATTACATGTCAATATACAGCTGCTCTGATTTCAATAACCAGTATCAATATCATAATTAAAACATTATCATGTCTTATACAAACGTACACTACCGACATAACACGAAATGTTTTTTTACCTTTCGTCACAATCATTGATAACTGAAAGCTTTTCTGATAAAACAAACTGTTTCTCTTTACTATATTCTTTAAGAAGTTATAAATTCCGATTGCGGAGTGGCGCGAAATGAAGAAGCGGGTCGGACCGGATTATTTTTTTTTACGGGAACAGCTCCCCATTTCGGGTTTTTTATTTTATTTAGATGACGATAAAATCGTTAATGCATAGGGAGTGAAAACGGATGCGCGCCTGCCTGAAAATTTTATATGGTCTAAATTATCTTTTTTTTTCGGTATATATTTTCATATTATTGTACGATATCACGTTTTTGTATAAAGGAAGTGTCGTACTAATAATTTAAAAATTAAAATTTTCCCATGATCTTTCAAATAGTTTAAATATTTCTTGAATGACGTTTAACAACAATCAATCAACCCTATCGAGGTGAAAGAAACTAATATTTTTTGTGGCAAAGGCGAGTAGCCACAAAAGTATCACTGTTACAATCAGTTTTATGCCGATTTGTACTAAGCTTTTGTACATTGTCTCAGCATAATGAGAAACCAGGTTATGTAAATCTAATTAAACAATGAATTGAAAATTAGTGTATAGATCTTGATACAATTGTACCACAAGGAAGACTAAGATTAATTTCGGGGGTTTTAATTTGACATGTTTAGGAATTAGGGACCAAAAGAATCCATAAATATGCTTAATGGCAAGATGGATGTCTGTATATAGACAATATTTGCTGGTGTTTAATACTCATTTTTTATTCGGGGGATATTTGCTGTGAATGTCGGTCTTTGTAAATTTATTCCACATGTCATTTTTTTCTATTTTTCATAATCTTTAACAATTTAATATCATACATTGGTTAATTTCAACATCATTATGTAGAACAGAACATTCCATTAAAGGTGCAGTGCCATCAAGATCTCCATCACTCAGGTGGTTGTCAAGGGACTGAATTGAATCATCTTTACTGTTCAGCTCTGATGAGTTGACAGGTGTTGTTGAACTGGCTGTTTCAGAATCGGAGTCTGCAGTATTTTGATCAGATCCATTTGTTGCTGTCTATTACCAGTTTTTCACCTAAAGTTCATGAAATATTTCAATAGATTTTTTCACACTTGTTTCTATCAATGTGGGGATACTATGAAAGGTAGTTATCTAGCCATATACATCTAAAAAAAGCGAAGTGGATAGTCTACCCTCCCCCCTCCCCCACCAATTAAGTGCCTGTTTTGAATGAGGATCCATAAGAAATGTTTTATGCAGTGAATATCACTGAATAGCAAATATATTATTTTCATGTATTGTAATTAATGACCACTGTTTGTTCCAATCACTGGTCAACACGTTTTCTTTTACTTTACAAACTTTATTGACTTCAATTTTATTTTATTTTAATCAAAACAGATTTGAAGTACTTGTATTTATAGACTGCATATTATTTCACGAAGTCTTCAGTTTTCTGTCGATAAGATTCCTAGGGGTTGTTATGCCCCTGCAGATCCCAAGTATGTTAAACTATCTGAAGAGCTGATATTTGTGAAATGGTCAGAAGTTAGGCACCAAACATTTTTAACTGGTAAGGGAGGAGGTCTTGATTTGTTTCAACAAAAAATGTAATTCCAAACGCTGCTTGAATAATTTGCTTTTGAAAAAATTTCCTACCAGGTCTAAAATCCATGGTAAAATGGGTCGAGCCTCGAAGAATTATCACAAGTAATTTGACAGTTTTTAAATACAGACACATTTTCAGTGTCACATTTACATCTCACATGCTACTTGTATATGTTTTCGTGTTAATTTTGTCCTGTCTGGTGTCGGAACCAAGATAATAATTAGTGCTGATTGTGATTTCAAGCAAGTCACAAATAGTCCCCTCCCGTTTGCTAACAGTCGGTCACATGACACTTTAAGTTTATGCATTAAAATCTATCTACATATTAAATTTCATTCAATTTAGTCAAAGTTGACGTTGAGGGGGAGTGTGATGAAATAACTGGCGTTACAATATGGCGGCCTTTGGGTTAAATTTTAATCTGTATCAGTGTAATAATTGTCATTGAAATCACTCTGACCATTCTTAGAAAAGCACTTATCTTAAATGTCGGCAGATTTGAAAAATCTAAACCGATTTGCACCACTAGACAAGGTATTCTATGTTTGTGCAAAGTTTCATGAAGATCCCTCTACTCCTTTTACAAAAAGAAACGGGTGGAACAAACTCTCTGACCAGAAAGAAAAAATAAAAATAATGAACTGGGCAAAAACAATCGTATTAGTTAACATACAATGATTAAAATCTAAATTATATATAAAGGAAGCTACCAACTAGTACACTCAATAAGTATCGGATCGCCAACATGACGATACAGCAAACACAACAAAATAATTTATGTACAAGTCTAGAGAATATAGAGATGTTTTTACTATAAAATAATTATGATAATAAATAAGACAAAATTTTCGACCAACTGATGGCCTTCTTCAGTGTCAATATCAATCTATAAATAAGCGATAAATTAGGTTATTGATCAGCATGCGGTGGTGACGTAATCGGGTCGGATTCTATTGATCTGGAACTTTCTCGGAACACATCTATTAGTAATTACATCAGTCAGTACTGTACAGTTGTATAAATCACAACTTGAATAGAATCACTGCCCGAGTGCCACAATCGATAAAGTGGTCAATATATTATTGTCTGAAAACCTAAAAAAATGAATATTTTGTAAAAATTACAATGCTCACACCAATTGCAATTGTACAGCAACAAAATATTTTTTGTTTTATATTGGCAAACCTCAGTATATATTTATATAATATCCAGTTCTTTGGGATTTTAGAATTTTGTTTAATATTGCATGTGTATACCATTATAAATGATGGACCATAACCAGAATACCAGTAAATAATAATATGTGTGATATATACAATTAAATCAGCTATAGAGTTTATGTTGATGTAATTGTTGTCGTTGAGGATAATTATATAAATAACCAATTACCAAAAAAAGAGATGTGGGTCCTGATATTTGTTTGGAAGAATAAGGGATTTATTGCAGTATACAAATTCATATTGTGAGACCATTTTTTCCTTATAAACATGATATTTAGTTTTTTTTGTTTATTGTGTATTTGCAGAAATGAACCCAGTACAAGTATTTGACTTTTAATTTTCTGACTGTGGGATGAGATTCCCAAGAAAGGAGCAATAGGCAGAAACCAGAGAAGGACCCGACCCGATGTCCCTACCCTCAGCCATAATCAGAGATGTATAGACTCGGGAAGCATGAGCTATCCGACCAGAAATATTTAAGGCTTATCCCAGCAACTACTAGTACTTCTTTATTACATGTACCTGCTAGTACCGTATCATCAACTGTATCTTCACCCTGGGAAGAAATATTAACATCACAGAACAACTCCCACTATCTCGAGAAAAGTATGCCAGATTTTGCCGATATTCTCCAAATGGAACCAAGAACTCCATCACCAAAGCGCAACTTACTACAGCAGTAAGACGTACCATCTCCACCACTCATTGCCAAAATTCCATCCGACCAGCTGTTTAAGAAATACTTGACATCACTAGTAAGCTCTACATGTTTCAGTGAATCCGAGGACCATCTATCCGACACGCTACAAGACTTAGCCGACTCCGGCGTCCTTCCTGCTGTACTACCCAAAATGACAGAGCCCACACACCAGTCTACATACCTGTTCTACATGTACCTAACCCGTTACCAGCATCTATACCATTAGACTTACCGAAATCTGCCAGGAGCACTCCATCGGGTAACCAGTCCTCACACAGACTAAACCGGACAACAATTATGATGAACCACTAGACCTTACTCTTGGGAGAAACCTGCAAAGATCCCACTAAAACCAGCAATACCAGTTTTAGATTGAACCCACCCCCGGGAATGGTATCAGCCGTATACACTTGATCTTCTTCCAGATACCAGTAAACCATACCTTCACCTCTTCCTGGACCCAAGAATTTTCTTTGCCGGTGCTCCATATTACAGCGACACATCAAAGCCAGTCAACAGGATACAAGATCTCGATACCAGAGACGCCTTGTTCCTATTAGAGTAAAAACCTTAATGAAAGAAGAAAGATGTTATCTTCCTGATGGCTAAATGATTGGGTTAAGAAATACATGGAATGCCATGGATGAACCAATAGAAGAATATTTTCTTTAATCAGGTTTAGGTATGTTCAAAGGTATTATCTTCGTAACTATTTTTATTTCGAGGACGAACTCTTTTACTGGGAAGGTGGTGGTGTAAAGTACAGGTGTTAATTAGCATCTGTCGGTTTGTAAATATACTGATCGGTTTTAAGGCTACCTTATTATTTGTCTACTTCAGTCTACTTTCACTTTCGTGTAAAACTGGTATGATTGATTAATGGTGTTTAACGCCCGAGCAGCAATATTTCAGCTCTATTCAGGCGATGAACATGAATTGGACGATAAAATGAACATGAAATGATGATGAATGAAAATTGGATGGACACAAGGAAAAATAGGGGTAACGGATTTTAGATTGCCACTGGCAAATGGGAGGATGGATAGGGTCGGGCAATTGAGCCTCCTGTAGCGGGATCGAAATCCCTACTCATATCGAATACTACAGCAACGTTCTTTAACGTGCGAGGAACGTGGCATTTTCCTAACACAGTGCACTAATATGGTTTGCGGTCAGGTTTTCCGTATTATGGCCTGACAACCCCAGCTTGCCAGGGGTACCCCATTCAACCACCTGGGGCACACATCCCAGTCGGTCTTTAGGCAAACCGACCTGACACGCCGGTCAGGGTACTGGGCGCTATTTAGTCGCCTTTTACGACAAGCTAGCGCGATTGCGGTCTATTCTTTTAGCCACCCGGATCCCGCATGGGGCTAAAACTGGTATGCCTTAGCGCCATGATGAACATTTTGCATTATAGTATATGGGAAGTGAGGCTAGATTTCGTCTTCACTTTTTACCCAAAACGGGGAACCCTGAAATGTGACAACTTTACCTGTCCCTTTGCTTTAGTTTCTCCCATTAACATTCTTATTTATTTCTTTACCTTAAGTATTTATTATGTGGATATGTTAGATGAGTTCATTTCCCTTACTGATTGACGTTTACTTTATACTTTGCGCCAGTTCAGTTTTGTTGATATTACTTATGCGCACGTGCTGTAGAAAATTATCGCGAGAACAGTTCAGGTTTACGTAAACTATTGACCCGAGTCTATTAAGTGATTAGCCAATCGAAGTTCGTTAAATATTACCCACAAAGTGTGAAGCTCCAATCAGATTATCATAAATGTCTCACACCTTCTGCGCACCCTTGAATATAAAAGGTCGTGTAGCAGACGATTTTTGGACGACTGTGGACCTGAGACCAGGACGTTCACCGATTTTTAACCCTATTGTTACCAGAGCGGCACCAGCCACAGTCAATTTATATATCCGTTACCAGGATTGATTTAAAACTGTGTAAGTGACACGTATTAGCCCTTATTTGTGTTTTACTACGATTTTACTTCGACCCAGATATTTTACTACGACATTTACGTCTTACGCATACTCTATACGCTCGTCCCGTGGGGTTCCTGTTATTGTTGATTTGAAACAGTCGTCTTTCTTACTCAAAGAATATTTATTATCCACAAGATCATATAAAAACCAGCGCCTTGAAATAAAGCCATGCTACCAATGGTTGGAATACCGCGAGTGCCAGCTACCAGCAAAATACTGTTACTAATTTCAGTATACACGACCAACCTGAGTGTTACAATATTAACTTATTTCGATTAATTGATTGTTATTTAACGTCTAGCAAGCAATATTTCAGCTATATTCAGGACGTGAAAATTATAGTTTTTTGTATGTCATGCCTCCCTTTATACTAAAACGTAATCCCATGCAATAATATGAGAATATATACAAATAAAATGGTACTTAAAACAATAAAAGATAGGATTGATCGATTGTCTGTCTGCGAGCAGTATTTCAGCTATATTCAGGACGAGAACAAGTTAATAAACAATAAATCAACGGAAAATATGGGTGGGATGGATCACAGGTAATACAATTTTGACTGCCACTGGAAAAGTATGGAGTTTTGGGTAGGGGAGGAAAATTCAGCCTTTTGTAGCGGCTACAATGAGCCTTCTCTTTTTCGAAATCTTCAAAAGGGATCTTTATCGCGAAAGGAGCGTGGCACTCTCCAAACACGTTACCCACTACGGTCCGCGGTCAGGCTTTCCGTATTATGACCTGACAACCCGCAAACGAGAGGGTCTCCCTATCTGCCACCCGGGGACGAGCTGGGCTGCTGTGGATCCAGCTCTGGAAACCCTCCCAGTATGTCCCTAGCCCATATATGAAGTCATCTGACAATTTCAGACCAATTAAGTGAATTATAGGGCTTTTATTGCTGACCATTTTTGCTATGTATTATTTCACTTTAGCTGTTGAGGTTTTTAAGTAACAGGACAAAAAACGAAAAATTTCACTTTAAGGGCAATAACTCTTATAAGGAGTCATCTGACAATTTCCGACTTAATAGTGAATTGTAGGGCTTGTATTGCTGATCATTTTTGCTATAACAGTTTCAATCTAGCTGTTACAGTTTTAAGTTACAGGACAAAAAACGTAAAATTTCATAACAAACTGCCATTTATGGGCAATAACTAATATAAGGAGTTGTTTGACAATTTCAGACCAATCAAGTGAAGTGTAGGGCCTTTATTGTTGATCATTTGTGCAATTTACAGTTTCAATCTAGCTGCTACAGTTTTAAAGTTGCAGGACAAAAACGGAAAATTTCATAAAAAATTGCCATGTAAGGACAACAACTCCTATAAGGAGTCATCTGACAATTTCAGACTAATTAGGTGAATTGTATGGCTTTTATTGCTGATCATTTTAGCTATGTATAATTTCACTCTACATCTTATAGTTTTCAAGTTATATTGTAAATACCAATTTTTTTTTAATTAAAGGGCAATAACTCCTACAAGAAGCCAATACACAACTTCACACTATAGCAACTATTGTAGACCTTAATGTGCTGATCAATTTGAAGAAACGGTTTTTTCTATAGCTATTAAAATTTTTGAGATAATGATAAAAAAAACCGTGTTGACACCCATGTTCTATTTTTTGTAACAGCAGCCATCTTTGTCTATTGATCAACACCCTGGGTACAAACTTGAAACTAAGAACCTTAAGGATGATTGTAGACAAGTTTGAAAAAAATTGGCCCAGTGGTTTCAGAGAAGATTTTTGAAAAAGTTTACGACGGACGCCAAGTGATGGCAAAAGCTCACCTGGACCTTCGAGCTGATTATCAAAAGAAGAAAACCTACATTGGGATACATCAACCAGAAGACTTCGAGAAACATAGATCGAGATGGATTGAACCAACGTAACCCACAGGAGTACCAAAACATTTAGGGTCCTCTCTCATTTCCAGTTATCAGGAATAAGGTGCAATTGCCGTTCATTTTCAACTAAAAATAAATATGTTAGTTGACGATCCAAAATTTAACTATGAAAACTATGAGGTTCAAACGCAACATCAGACCTTAAAAATCAAACACCAATATTTTTAAAAATACGTGCTTTTTCTTTTATAAGTGAGAGCTGATACTTGCGTTACCTACAATTTATTCATTTCGATGCAAGAAATACACGAAAAACGAAAGCAACATATACAGAACGAAATAGACTCGTGTTGATTGCATTATTATATCTCTAGGAAAAAACATGAAATATTTATAGTTTTCCAACAATTTAAAAGCTACTAAGCGATTATGCTTTTAAGATACATTTTTTAAAAATAATTTTGTTTTCAATGCAGATGGATTCTACATATTTGCTGTAATACAGAAAATATGACTATTCTCTGGTGAAAAATATATAATTGTGTATTTTGAGTTCAATTTGATAAACTATTGTTACGTGTGTATTAAACATTTTGCTTTCCACTTTTAAATCTAAAAAACTAAGCAACAGTGATTTTATAACCAATTTTAATGCACATTTAAAGATTGTCACAATTGCTATGTTTATTTCAAATTTGATTGATTGATTGGATGTCTGCTTTAAGTCCAGCGAGCGGTATTTCAGCTATATTCAGGACGTGAACAAGTTAACAAACAATAAATCAACGGAAAATGGGGGTGAGTGGGTCACAGGGAATACAAGTTCGACAGCCACTGGAAAAGTATCCCGTTTTGGGTAGGGAGCGGAGAATTTAGCCTTTTTGTAAACGAGTCTTTCAAGGAGCGTGGCACTCACGAAACACGTTACCCACTACGGTCAGACTTTCCGTATTATGACCTGACAACCCCCAAAACGAGAGGTTCTCCACTATCGGGGACGCGCTGGGCTGCTCTGTGGGTCGAGCACTGGGAACCCTTCCAGTATGGACCCAGTAATTTGAATAAAATAAAAAAAAGTTTTTACTCGTTTGTTACTTAAACAAGCATATGTACTCAATTTTCATTGAAATGTCAGTTTGAATCACTGTAAATTATAAAACGTTATTATTTAAAAGAATGTTTGCCTAGAACAATGACAGTAACGTTTGTATTGAAGTCACCTGCTTGTCAACATTCAGGTTTAGGTTAGTCTTTCAGTGGGCAGAGTGTGTACGACTCCAATATTCAAATCTCAGGACAGTTATTAATGTAGGATACACGCGTGACTCTACGCAATGTTTGCATAAAAGACTCAACTTTACCTTGCGCGTTTGTTTCCTTTGATGTGAGGAAAAAGTATGATAGTTTTTTTCTAAATTAATAGTTAGCTTGTATCAACTTTTAGCAATAATAACTAAATTTTATATGTATATATAACTGTATAATGGATACCGCAAGTACATATCATTAAAAATACAAACTGTAGATTTGTTGTAAGTTAACAAAATGACGAGAACTATGTTGTTTACAAATCACTTCATATGCGGCCAAATTGTAATGCTGGGAGTATTATAATTTTCTTAAAGAGGAGATAATTCTTTTTACAATGATGTAAGCCATGCTTGCTTTCTTTAAGATTTTCGTTACATAATCCGTACTTGACATTTGCTAAAATTTGATCATTATGAGGTTCAGTAACGAGCAGGTAGATTATTCTTAAACATATGTAGTAGATTTATTTGGTATTTCATCCTCTAACCAGCCATTTAGTTGTGAACAAAACATCCTGTCGCATTTTCCCGCAACATTATCCAAATCCATGACCCTTGACTGGGTGGCCATTTTGAAATTTTTTTTGCGACCCGGAAATACATTATTTACCTGTTTTTCTGAGTACATCACAGTCCTACATAAATACAAGGCCGGTTTCCAGTAGTATATGGTAGAATAGTTGTAACTATATAATAATGATTATCTGGCTAAGTTAGGTCGGTTTTAAAGCTCGAACTCATGTTAAATGTGCCTTCTAGTCAATGTTTTTATATCCAACTCTGCTAAATAGAATTTACGTTAGTTTACTGATCTTTTATTAAAGATACGATATTGAATAATGTAACTGTGCTGTGTGCAGCCTCATGACATTAGTTAAAAAATAAACATTTGGAAAAGAAACTAGTGTGAACTGTGCGGTATTGCTCACTAGTGATACCCCGCTTTTCCAAAAACTTTGCATGCATCTCAACTATGTGTAAAAATCTAGGTATTCGGTAAACAGGAAGTAGAGGACCAAGGAGCACGACATCGCTATACACCATATAGTACTATAGGATAATATCAGGCGTCTGCGTGCTGTAGTTGTTTAGTTTAATTTCAGTCACAGCTTGCCGAGGGGTTTATATAGTTTGTCTACTATTGGAGCTAAATTTTTTCAAAAGTTCGGTATATCGTTTAACATCTGATATATAATAAAATAACATAAACATAAAGACTAGATTTGTTTATAATATATCAAACCATGTCCAATCAAGTAATCAATGTTTAGATATCGAGGAGAAATTTCACTGTGAGCTGACATTTTAAATTGAACGGTAAATCAAAATTACAGAACCAGGTAAGATTTGATGGCGAAATAATTTGTCGTAATTGCTTAGCACACCATAATTTTTTTATACGCAAAAATAGTATGCAGTATCATATGCCATTTAAAGTCAATGGAAGCCAGGCGACGATTTGACGATTTCAATTGTCAAGAATATCTTTATACGATATTGATTGGAATCTCACTTGCTGTTTTAATCGGTGAGCGAGTTGAGATAGCTGTATATTGCAACCAATGAAGACTTCTTTAAAACTAGACACTTACACATAACAAAGACCAATCAGAAGATCTTCATAAATACATTACTTGATTGCACGAGGCGAACACAGGTCAAAATTTGTATAATTGTGAAATCTGACGTCCCTTAATTTTTCAGTTGTTTTGTTTTGATTGACAGTTCTTGAATGTATTTATAAAGATCTTCTGATTGGTCTTTGTTATGTGTATATTTTCAGAAGCATTCTGTGAGTTCGAAGTCCATTAAAAGTCGAAAGATGTCAAGTGGGAAGTGATAATAAACTCGGTAAAACATAGAAAATATAGTAAAGCCATAAGAGGGCTCTATAAGCAACGTATGAGTCCAGACGCCATTTTATGACTTTTTGAGAGAAATAAATTCCTTATAACAGTCATATAAATTCCCTTTCTTACTAAATACGGCTAAGATAAGAAAAGGAATTTTTCGTGGTCAGACGCATTTTGTCTCTATACAACAGTCTGTCCCGTTTTTTATATAATGTCCTCTTTAAGAACCTTAGTAAGCGTGCTCGCATTACTAATGATAGTTGACCAAGTCCCCATCCCAGAAATATGGTCACCGCTGACGAATTTCCCTGAAAATCAATTGCATTCTAGCACCTACTAGAGGTAACTATTTCCCAAGGTTTCATAAAAACCTTGAAAAAATTAGAGCGCTATCAAGCCGACAACAGTATGACACAAGAACGGGACAAAAACATACCCCCGGCTATTCTTTTGCGTGGTGTATAAAGTGGCATTACGACCGTGAAAGGCCTCATTTCTACAGACCCTATTTTCAATACCGTTTTGGAAAGGGGGGGGGTCTTGAAAAAATAGTCGATAAAACAAATGTCACACATTGGCATATGCGTCGGATACCAAACAACTATATCCGCTGTGGACAAAGTTAGGACATGTTTCGACTCGGTTGTTCTTAAATGTAAAACTGAAATAGAAGAACGGTTAAAAGTAGAGCATGACATATTTAATGCCACTATAATTTATACTGGCGACTTAGAACTCTCACTTGAATTAGCTGCTACTATTCCAAACAAGGAGGATAAAATAAACGAAGATTCGGATGAAAATGGAAGATTTCGGAGTTGAAAAAGGTGAAGATGCTTCAGCTGATAAAATATCCGAGGAAGAAGAGAAGGTGAAGATGAGGATATTGGGAGTCCTTTAACTGCCAAACAAATGTGGAGTATGAGTTTACGTTGGAAGACGTCAGAGTGCAGACAGAATTACTCACAAATCCAAGGTAATGGTTATGATGCCCACAAAGCTAGATCTAATGGTTTAATCCATGGGAGCGGCTAGAAGGATTATATGACCAAACACCGATGAAACAGTAAAAACCGCATGGGAGTTGACGTGTGTGACCACAGGGTGTTATGCATGCCTCTTATCAATGCATTTAATGGGAATTTCGGAGAAAGATGACATGCCTCAAGATGTCCCAGACAAAATTGAAGAAGCATGTAATGAAGAGAAAATGGAATACTTTGATTATAATACTAAAAAGATTGTTCGCCATGTCTGGATGTAGGCTTGAGAAGTTTAAGAAGGATGATGGGAGTAATCCTCAAATTATGTGTTGGGGATAGTTGTCATATAAACAGACAATTCTATGTTGTGCTGGCCAAAACTCTAGGAGAGGCGAGGTTTTTCACTTGTCGTGTTCAGGTATCAACCCTTGAAATATACCCGATGAATGTTTTTGTTGCGATGACTGCAGAAACCATATGCATATTGTATCGCACAGATTTAGGTGAAGACTAAATCTGTGCCTACGATTGGTTGTTCTGTTGGAAAGCACTGCTGCCAAGTCGAGTGCTATCATATGATATGCGTTGGGAATAATGCCGAGGAAATACCGACTCGCGATTGGTTCTGCTGTGATAGATGCAGAGTAAACAAAGGTCAAGGGAGTATAAAGAAATAAGGCTCGAAAGTTAAATTTGTTTTTTAAAAATTCAAATATTTAGTGATGCAAAAGAAAGATACAGTAGAGCTTTAATTTGGTGTAGTTTAATCTTTTGTGTCGACGAGATGCGAGGAGAGCGGCCGATGGCAAGGCTATATGATGTTGTTCTGGGCAATAGATCTGAAATATTTTTACAACAGAAAGCGCCCAAAGTACCTCTTACTGCCACATAGGCTTATTTGTGCAATAAATGGGTGGGTTACAGAAAAGCTCCGTTTGGACCTGTTCCACCATAGAACAGTCAACAATGGCGGCGGACTTTACCATTGGACATCAATTGAAGTCTTACAAGGCTATATTCAAAGATCAAATATCGACTGCAAAAGGACGATACACGAATGCTACAATACAATGGTGCAGTCAAATTATTGGTTCTCTCGGCGAAGCACTAGATAGTTTTTTAATACTAACATCATTTTAAACAAAGTCTACTAGCATAGACGTCGAGACAGCTGTCGACACAAAAATATAGGGCATCTGATTGATCTTCTCCAAGACGACGAATTGTTTAACAGAAAGATACATAAATATTAGTTTTTCGGAAACAACACCAGACTAACTTGCATGACAGTTCTTGACAAAAATGAAACAGTTGTCGCAACAATAATACAAGGTTCGACGAGTTTTCTCTGGAATTAGAGCTTTGTTCAAGGGGCGATTTAAATCGAAAAGCCGTTCTAGTGACGGATAGCAAAGGGTCGTATTTGCAACGTGCTGGGAGTAGTTATCTATTTCACTATATTATTCAATATGGAGCTTGCTCCGACATAAAATATTTGTGCGGAGAGGCCGACAAGTTCGTTGCTGGATTGGACAACCTACTGCTAAATATTGACATTTCTAAAGTCATTGGAAACCTTACAAGATTAATGAAGGAAATCATGAAACGTAATCCTACATGTGAACTTTTTTCTACATTGTGATGGTTTTTTGTCAATTGTAGGGTGGAATAGATATCAAAATCACCATGACCCTGTTTCCTTTGGGGAAGACAACACGTGTTGATGTTGTAGAAGAATACAATGATCGTATTCTCCATTTCAACTCCGAAACATGTGTTCCAAAATTTTCTCTTGACATTGTGAACTCAACCAAAGTGAAAAAAGACTGATAACCGTTTAAGAACAATTTATAATTTTAAAGATGTATACAAAGATGGAATACATCCTTGTGCTATTTTGAGCAAGTTGTGGCTTGTAAAATTACAAAAACTTGTTTTGGACAAATGTTAACGTCGTTAAAAAAGACAGCAAGGAAACCGACAGAACAACAGGAACCAAAAGGCAAGGGATCATTATAAATCCAAATTTAGACAAACATACAACACTCAACAGAAACAAATATATATATTATGAGCGTTCAAACGGAGAATGGGAATTGCCCCGCTCGCCGATGCCAAATATTTAAGAGACACAATATGACAATCAAGCAGTCCTCGGATATTCTAGAGTGCAAGCCTAATATTCATGAATTAGCCATGGCAATCGGGAGTCCTCATTCAACACTTGATATACGCACGTGTATTTTTTTATATATAAATTCAGATACTGGGCCTACGATAAGTTGCAACTATACGGTGAATAAGGAATAGTGAATAATGACCTCGCCTCTACTCACAGATCAGCATGATACGGTGTATTGGAATTGTCCCGCTCGTCCGTGCCAAATATTCAAGAGACACAATATGACAATCGAATAGTCCTCGGATATTCTAGAATTCTAGTACTCAACATGGTACATACGCGAATGAATTCAGTTATTGAGCATACGACAGACAAGTTGAAACTATAAGGTGACTGGGAATAGTCCCGCTCGCCGACTGGTGAAAAATGACAAATGATTAATATAAGTAAATAATTTTATATCTTAAAATAAGTGCATAATTGAAAAAAGAATGGCAGATGTGAACAGCAATAAAAAGGGAGGAATGGTGGTGCTAAGAACGAGAAATGTATCATGTATTTTTTAAACAAAAAAAGAACCTCAAAAAGAAGCTGTATGAGCGATTTAACCAGGAGCCATTTGTTTTTTTAAATGAAACGAGGACGACTGCAATAGGATATAAAAATTTGCATATGAATAGTTCAACGTGTTGAACGAACGTTGTTCACAATGCCAGATAAAGTAGTTGATGGACTATAGTATAGAATGAAATTGAGTTCTGTGCAGTATGTGAAAGCAGAGGTAAATGATTCAATCATAAGTAAAAGACAAGTTTAATTTTATCTTATCCGGATGTACTTCTTAGAATTTAAAAAGGACTAGGAAAGAGGTGGGTGATGTAACCCAAAACGAGATTGTTTTAACACGGGACAGATCTGTCAGTGTTTGAAGAATGTCAATTTGTACATATTCCAACCAAAACTGATGTAGAGCATTTGTTCATTTAATTGGACTTTACATGTGATTCAAATTTTAGAACACATTTAGGTTGACATTTACATGTATTATTCACCTGTAAAAGTATCATGTATGTACTAGTATGTAATCTTCAACACATTCAAGATTTAAGTAGAATATAGTGAACAGTTATACATTTGGTTAAATATGCACCATGTTAAAACTACTGATTATAGTAGGAAAACATTCAACTTCAAAATGGACATGGATAATGTATTAATAATATACTGTACATATAAGAATGTGAGGGATATTTTAAAAATTGATCATGCACATTACACCAGTCAATCTTTTTATCACACAAAAAAACTTTCCAATTCTGACGGATTTATAAATTATTTGTACTGGAATAAAAGATAAAATGTATTGCTGTTCATGCATGTGGATTATGTTCATAGTTTCAAAACCTGTAACAGAATATCACATTAATTTCCATTTGATTTTTTTATATTTTGATTTGTGTGTTGTGTTCATACTACTTTCAGAAATTTTTCAGCTTCATAATGCCATATAGTTTTTATTAGGGAGGAAGCCGGTGTTCTAGGAGAAAACTCCTAGCCTTCCACAAGGTCCAAACGTGTAAAAAAATCCTGGAAAGTCATGGAATTTATCAGTATTAAAAAATTACAACAAAGTTCCAGACGAACAATTTCTACTGTGCCTTTATCTCATATTCTGCGTTAAATTGCAAGTGTCAATGAAACTGTCATGCTAGAATCAGTCATGGAAAGGTCACATAGTTCTACATAAGTCATGGAATTTTTAGTCAAAGAAGTACTCTGACCATGTTTCGGTAGAAAAACTGGCAATCCTTGTCAGCTTAGATAGAAGTCAAGTACACCCTGTCAGCAGCCAAGTCCATCCTTCAACCTCTGTGTTGACAGTGATCACTGGTAGATGACAAACTACTTCAACAGCCATGTCTTATAATATTCAGTCTCGGAGTGATTTTAATGAACTAATTGAAATAATATGAATATGAAATAATTTTTCATATACTAGTACAAGTGTTTCATGACAAGAATGAGACTTGTATGGTACTATATCTATATCTGCTCTGGGACCAGTTAAAAGAATAAACCCATGTTTTTTCAGCAAATGACTGGATGAAGTGTTTAATTAATTAACAAGGTGTTCTAGAAATATAAAATAAGTGGCAGAAAAAAAATACATATAACAGTGCAATCAGTTCAATAACTGATAATATTTGCAAACTCCTGGGTGTTGAATCACAACCAGTTGCTTCATTTAGGGTAATGAGACCTCTCAGCAGATCATAAATTGTTACATGAGCTACATAATTGTATCCTAGAATAATTTACAAGTACTGGTATGCTTAATACTAGACCACAATTAAAGCTCGATTATCTGCTTATTAAGGTTCTAGATGACCCTATTAACAAAATCATGGACTTTAAGTGTCCTATTTTTGGGAAATGGAAGTTAAATATGATTACAAGGCTAACTTTTTTTGTTTGTTTGATTTTTGTTTAACGCCACTTTCAGCAATTTTTCAGCTATATCATGGCGTCCAGTTTTTATTGGGGGAGGAAGCCGGAGTACCCGGAGAAAACCCCCGACCTGCGGTAGGAAAACTGGCAATCCTTGTCAATTAAGATTGGGGTCGAGTACACCCTGCCTGCAGTGAGAATCGAACCCGCAATCTCAGTGTTGACAGACCACGTGATCAATAGTAGACGAACTACCTTGACCACTCGGCCACCGAGGCCCCCAAGGCTAACTTAACTAAAATCGAAAAATACATTTCCTATTGGGCTCTAAACTGGGACTTAAAGAAATGTATTGGTAATCTTGATTTTGCATATTGAATTTGTTGATACAAGATATTTTTCTACTGACTTGTCCCATCAATATAGTGTAGTTTTATGAACATGTATTTGGTCATGTTTTGGAATTGAACATGTACTAGTTAGTACACATAAATCTTATTTACTTAAATATTGCTTACTTAAAAGGAATAAATGCAAAAGTTGCAAGTGCAATTTTTGGAAAGCGACAATGGCATTTGTCTTTATTCATTCAATAAATATGCAAGACATAAGAATTAAAACCAAGCTTATGGCAAACTGCATTATGCTGGGGCTTGTCATTAAATTCATTGCAAACTATGTTGTTCTCCTTTATTTTAAAATGAGCTGTGATTCTTGTATGTGTATGCAGCTAATAGTCAACATGGCAAGCAGCTTCCCAGCTGGCACATCAACACTGATTCAACATTGAATCAATGTTGAGACCCATTGTTGAATCAACGTTGGAGAATCATTGATTTTGCAAATAGAATCAACGTTGAAATTTCGATGTTGAATATACGTTGACAATTTCAATGTTGAATTTGAATAGAATAAAGGTTGATTTGTTCAACTGTTAATGTTGACAAAATGTTGAAATATTATTGAAACAAAAACATCAATGTAGATTCAATGTTGAAATATTGTTGAAACTAAAACATCAATGTAGATTCAATGTTGATATATTGTTGAAACTAAAACATCAATGAAGATTCAATGTTGATATATTGTTGAAACTAAAACATCAATGTAAATTCAATTTTGATATATTGTTGAAACTAAAACATCAATGTAGATTCAATGTTGAAATATTGTTGAAACTAAAACATCAATGTAGATTCAATGTTGAAATATTGTTGAAACTAAAACATCAATGTAGATTTAATGTTTATATCCAGTTGAACAAGTAATATTGTTGAAATCAAGACATCAATGTTATATTGTATTATGCAATGTTTAAAGTTTTCAAATTGTGTCAATGTTGAATCAATGTTGTGATGATATTGTCATTGTTGAATAGATGTTGAAATATTGTTGAGATGAATGTGTCAATGTTGAATACATGTTGAAATGTTGTCGAGATGAATGTGTCAATGCATGTTGAACAAAATATTGACCTATTGTTAAAACTAAGCATTGTTGAAATATTGAGATGAATGTTGAATTGAAATGTAAGAAATTGTGACCCAACTTTAATAGTTTAATCCTTGCTGATATATTGCTGAGTACAGTGTAGAGATGTAGTACATCATTAGGAGTAAATTTAACCTATACTATATAAATCAGAAAATGTAAACACCAAAACCAACACCACAGAAGTAATCCCATATTTCTCACATCTTCATGGAAAAAAATTCCGGCTGTGATTGTTAAATCTGTCTGCACATGTAGTAAGGGCATTTTCGAGTAAAAAATATTTAAGGGGTAGAAATGTCACTTATTTTAGGGGTACCACAAAGAAAATTTATTTTAATTTCTTACAATACTATGCATTACATCAGAACTTTGACTCCCCCCCCCTTTACACACCAAGTTTGTTTTTCAATTAAAATGGTAATCCACCCCTTCAAATAAATTTTACTGGAATAGCCTTTATTAAACGAAATGGCCAATTTAATAAAATTTTTATGTTTCTCACATTTAATAGTATTAAGATATCATTCACAGCACAATATCCTTACAAAACACTCATGACATATGCAACCCTTTACAAATGATAAATGCAAAATTGCGGTGTATAGCAAATATTTAGTTTTAACAAAAGGCAGAAAAAAAAAGAAAATATCGCTATTTTTGACATTTAAAGATATAACTCCTACAAAGAATCGTCTGTCAGACAACTTTGACACAGTGAAGACATTCGTAAAGCTTTTAGAGCCAAACATTTTTGCAATTGAAAGTGTTTGTCTATCTACTATCGTTTCCATGTTATAGGCCAACAACAGGAAAAAGTGTTGGTCCAGGTGAGCTAGTAAAATGCTATACAGATTTCGTTTTGAATGCCGGAGATAAAACTGTATAAATATTCTTTTAATTTTACTTAAAAATAAGCAGCAAACCCAAAAGATCATTCTAAAAAAGCTTTAGCTTTTAGAAGAGTAATTGTTTCTATGAATACTTGACATTTGAAAATCTGTTATGAAGTGCAAAATAAGTTAACACTACCTTTTACAGTGAAAGTCCAATTTATTTCCACAGTCTTAAAAAATAGTTATAATTTATTCCCCATTATTTGAGAAAAACACAGTTCGTTTAATGAAGAAGATATATTATAAACAGGAAAAGACATTATCATTGCCAGTTAGTTTTTCATGAACATTGCAATATACATGTAGAATTATAAAATTCTGTGGTTTTTTTCACTGACTGGATGTTTCTTCTCCGTTCTGCTTTTCAGCCTGTACAGTTTTTTTCCTTCCTTCTCCTCCAATGCGATCTTTGGCATATCTCAGGTATCTTGCCATTTCATCTGTTATTTTTGTCTGATTGGAAGTCTGGGGGTACACTTCCAATACAGCCTCTGGAACAAAATGTAACTCAAGTTAAAAAGCATGCCCATAATGTATAATAAAATTACTTAATAAGAAAAGTAAAATGGACACAATTTCACAGATGATAAACATCAACTTTTTTCTTCCACATATTTGCCCAAACAGCTCTTTCTTGTGTTGTTCTGTAGTCCATATGCTAATAAATAAGTACATACAACTAAAAAAAATTGGACGCAAAATATGTGCCACAAATATTTGGTTAAAACTATCCAGGAGTTATTTAATGTTTGGAAAAGTTTACCAATGAGAGAGACATTGTGATGGCTTGATCTCACTCGGCTTTTTTTGCCATACAAAAGTACACGGATCTCCCCTTAACCCAACATTTTAAGAGGTGGGTATTAAAAAGAAAGTTAGCATAAATTAATAATTTTACCTCGAATAACCTTGCAAATTTGCAAGCTACCAAATGCTGGTTTATTCAGCTTGCCTGTCATGTTCATTTGGCCCATAAGTTTATTGGTTAGTATCCTGCAATTAAATAAATGACATGTAAATAAATCGAGTCTTTTATAAATAAATATAATTTCATTTATTCACTACAAGAGTTCAAAATAAGCTAATTAGCTTGTTCTGCAATCAACAATTTCGATATATATTTCAACCAATGGCGCAGGAAAACATACTGACTGAGGGGGATAACTGTTATTTTATGGATTTTATTGTCATTCAGTGGTAAATAGCTGTATTATTGGAAAGACAAAACACTTCTTCAAAGTCAATAACTTAAAAGATAGCGAACTTTTCATTTTGCTTCTGACATGAAATCGTGTCAGAATTTGCTAATGGAAATTTGAAAGAACTGATATGACGTCCCATTCCACAAAAAATGAAAAATAAACATGAAAACATTAAATGCAACGGAATTGTTGTCATTAAATAATTAATAGTTTTTACTGTTGATGACTATACGTATAATAATTTATGCCACTTAGAAATATAAGCAAGCATAGTAAGTAAGTAATATCTATTTATAGTCGGGTAATACGTGTAAACAAACAACATAAGCTCTCAAGCGCTTTTATGCCGACTTACATATTAAAGCAATAATACAATCTACAACTTGCAGCCTTACAAGTTACTGAGCATGCACGCCACATAAAAACACATTGAATATACAGCTATAAAAACATAAAACTAGCAGAAAGCACATGCACATAAGCAACTAGGAAAGCAATGGTAGCATGCATTTTTTCTATGGCATTTTGGACAAATCTCAGGCTATTGATTCACCAACAATTGACAGGCCTTACCACAATGGTGCAAGTATTTTTTGTAAATCTGCATGGTGTACTTAAAAGGTTCTTATTAAATTGCAACAAACATTTTTTTGAAGATAATAGAGGAACATTATATCGAGTTAATTACACTCAATCTGAGTTCAACTCGTTACGGAAAGAAGAAGAAGATGAAACACGTTTTCGTTACAATCTCTGAATCTCTTCAAGAATGGCGGTTTAAATTCCAGCGCATGCGCAATGGTTAATAATTCCAAGGGGACGTAACCGCATCTTCTCCCGCGCAAATCGAGACGACGATCGGAGAAAACTATCATCTTAAAATCGGATTTAGGAACTCACAAAATTGATTGATTGATTATTGTCTTTTAAAGCCGTATCGACGACTAAGGTCATATCACGGCTTGAGCTAATTGACAATACTAAATAATGCATGCACAGTTATATATAGCTACCGATTTCATTTGTCGAAAGAATGCATGCTAGTCTCTCGAGATCATCGTAGCATAATGCATGCTGACTCTTGGATCAAATATAAAAACTTTTGTTTATTTGAAATGAATAAAATATCCGTTTCTAACATACAATTGATCCACATACAATTGATCCTTTATCACATTTAGATAAAAAGTGACATTGATTCAACATTGATTGATCTACACTTTTCAGACTTTCGGCAATTCGATGTTGTTTCGACGTTGAAGCTTCGATTATTGATCAAATGCCGGAATATCAACATTGTTTCAACATTGAAATGTCGAACATTTAGCAATAATCGACACCTCAACGTTGAATCAACATTGATTCCCCAACTTTTTTGCAATGTTAGACGCCTCAATGTTGATTCTATGTTGAAACAATGTTGAAGCTTCTATCAACCATTTTTCAACTATATCTCAATGTTGAAAAATTGTCGAGTGCCGGCTGGGTTAGTTATGACAGTGTATGGCATGTTATTTAGATTGTTTAACTTGTTATCGTACAGGCCCATAAGATTTAAAATTAAACTAAATGTGCAATTGTAAAAATTCCAACTTGTTGAAGCTTGTGTGTATATATCAGAGGGATATTCTTTTGATGTTATGCAGGCAAATACAATTTAGCATGTACACCACTATGTACATGTATGAAAAGATTACGAATGCTAATAACGGCTAAACATCTGTAAAAGTTAAGGTACATGTGTCAATAACCAACCACATTCTTTATGTAGACAGAAAACGGGGGAGGGTGTAGGAAATGATGTGTGGTCTAAAATATAATAGTGCTTAGAACACTTTCCTTCTTATATACTCTTTGCTCAGTTTGGAATCAATGACCGTGGTTCTTGTGGACTAATTGTGTCCCAAGAACTTTTGCGCAGTAACTGACCTTTAATTACAGGGTAAAACGGTAAAAATTAGAACTTTGTTTTTGGTATGTAAATGAAATTTTTTGTAAAATTGAATTTTTCTCTAAATCCGATTTCGTGTTTAACTTTTACTGAGCAACTGTGTCCAATGACCGAATCCCTTAAGTAAAGAAAGTGTTTCAGTCCAAAAAAAATGTTTCGCGGTTGCAAAAATATGGATCTATTACAGGAATCGATGTCATGATCTTAAGTAATAAATGTCCGTGAGTACGTCGAACAGCTACAATAATGTTGTCAAGTACAAATTTTCAAAGCGAGCTCAACAACAAAGGTAGAGGGTAGGAATTGTTTACATCTGCGTTAGACTCCTTCGCTCACTTCGTTCGCGACATTACTGTGTTTTCGTTTTCTAGTCATATTTTGTCTCAAATGATATGGGGTCAATGTCCTGCGAGCTGCCTATCGATTTACAGCGACAGCAACTCCATCTTATTGCTGTAAATGTAGGTCATGATAACAACAAAAATATTTAAATAGTGTCATCCCAATTTGCTGTAAAGATAGCAGCAAAAATATTTTCTAATATTTGAATTTGTCATCAGTCAAATATCTGATTTAGATCGAAGGGGCGTGTATCGAGTCCGATAGGACGAGAAAACGCCCCTTCGCTGTCAATCAGATACAGTAAATGACGAGCATTGTATACTAAGTGTTAACGTATTGTGGAAAGGGTTTTTTGCGTGAAAAATGAAAACTGCTTACCGCGTATGGTTCAGCTTATGCTCCTTTTATAGATCAAGAAGGCTACTTTTTGAAATCTATAATTATTTCCTCGGGATATTCAGCGTTTTGAAATATGGCAGTTTTTAAATTTTGAAAGGGCGATTTTCCATACTAAAATTAGACCTTTATTAGAACGGAAGTGGACTTAAGGAACAATCGATTGTTGTCTACTCGAAATCCTTCCAGTAGGACAGCAAAGGCCCCGATTTGACAGGTAAAGGCAAATTTAACGCCTTAAAAGTTACCCGTATGTAAAACAAACATTTCTTAACAGCGCCACCTATAAAAATTGTTTAGGTCAGGGGAAATTGGCGAGTTTCAGTTTTTCTTAAATTAAATCGTTAAATTAAATGTAACAATTTATACTTAATACAGGAATCGATCAAGGGTATATTTTGATGCATGACTGTATGTATGCGACACAGATATAATCAACTGATTGCGTAAGATCGATGATAGAAAATCGTCATTTTTTATGTAAACATGGCGCGGGCGGTTTGTTTACAAAATTATTCAAAAGTAAAAGCTGACGCAATTTTATTCCCGGCCCTTTTTAGCTCACCTGGACCGAAGGTCCAGGTGAGCTATTGCTATCACTTGGCGTCCGTCGTCTGTCGTCCGTCGTCCGTCGTAAACTTTTTCAAAAATCTTCTCCTCTGAAACCACTGGGCCAATTTTTTTCAAACTTGGCCACAATCATCCTTAGGGTTCCTAGTTTCAAGTTTGTACCCAGGGTGTTGATCAACAGACAAATATGGCCGCTGTTACTAAAAATAGAACATGGGGGTCAACACAGGTTTTTGATCATTATCTAAAAAACTATAATAGCTATAGAGAAAACCGTTACTTCAAATTGATCAGCAAATTAAGGTCTACAATAGTTGCTATTAGTGCGAAGTTGTGTATTGGCTTCTTGTAGGAGTTATTGCCCTTTTTTGACGATTTTTGACCAAATTTTTGGTATTTACAATATAACCTGAAAAATATACGAGGTAGAGTGAAACTGTAAATGGCAAAAATGATCAGCAATAAAAGCCCTACAATTCACTTGATTGGTCTGAAATTGTCAGATGACTCCTTATATGAGTTATTGCCCTTAAATGGTAATTTTTTATGAAATTTTCCGTTTTTGTCCTGTAACTTTAAAACTATAACAGCTAGAGTAAAACTGTGAATAGCAAAAATGATCAACAATACAAGCCCTACAATTCACTGTATTAGTCTGAAATTGTCAGATGACTCCTTATAGGAGTTATTGCCCTTAAATGGCAATTTTTTATGAAATTTTCCATTTTTGTCCTGTAACTTGAAAACTATAGCAGCTAGATTGAAACTGTAAATTGCACAAATGATCAGCAATAAAGACCCTACAATTCACTTGATTGGTCTGAAATTGTCAGATGACTCCTTATATGAGTTATTGCCCTTAAATGGTAATTTTTTATGAAATTTTCCGTTTTTGTCCTGTAACTTTAAAACTATAACAGCTAGAGTAAAACTGTAAATAGCAAAAATGATCAACAATACAAGCCCTACAATTCACTGTATTAGTCTGAAATTGTCAGATGACTCCTTATAGGAGTTAT
This sequence comes from Limnoperna fortunei, assembly GCA_944474755.1. Taxonomy (NCBI): domain Eukaryota; kingdom Metazoa; phylum Mollusca; class Bivalvia; order Mytilida; family Modiolidae; genus Limnoperna; species Limnoperna fortunei. The sequence goes on along the minus strand of OX104111.1, from coordinate 52,647,038 downwards.
TGCCCTTAAATGGCAATTTTGTATGAAATTTTCCGTTTTTGTCCTGTAACTTGAAAACTATAGCAGCTAGATTGAAACTGTAAATTGCACAAATGATCAGCAATAAAGACCCTACAATTCACTTGATTGGTCTGAAATTGTCGGACAACTCCTTAAATAAGTTATTGCCCATAAATGACAATTTTTTATGAAATTTTCCGTTTTTGTCCTGCAACTTAAAAACTGTAACAGCTAGAGTGAAACTGTTAATAGCAAAACTGATCAGCAATACAAGCCTTACAAATTACGTTTTAAGTCTGAAATTGTCAGATGACTCCTTATAGGAGTTATTGCCCTTAAATTGCAATTTTTTATGAAATTTTCCGTTTTTGTCCTGTAACTTAAAAACTGTAACAGCTAGAGTGAAACTGTTAATAGCAAAAATGATCAGCAATACAAGCCCTACAAATTACTTTTTAGTCTGAAATTGTCAGATGACTCCTTATAGGAGTTATTGCCCTTAAATTGCAATTTTTTATGAAATTTTCCGTTTTTGTCCTGTAACTTAAAAACCATAACAGCTAGAGTGAAATAATAAATTGCAAAAATGATCAGTAAAAAAAGCCCTACAATTCATTTAATTGGTCTGAAATTGTCAGATGACTCCTTATAGGGGTTATTGCCCTTAAATGACAATTTTGTTATGAAATTTTCCATTTTTGTCCTGTAACTTGAAAACTATAGTAGCTAGATTAAAACTGTAAATTGCACAAATGATCAGCAATAGAAGCCCTACAAATGATTGCTAAGTCCAAAAATTGCAAGATGACTCTTTATAGGAGTTATTGCCCTTTCATTATGAATTTGGACATATGAACAGTTTTTTAATTATAAATTAGTCTATAACACACCTATTAGTAGAGTAAAACTGTAAATTTCTAAAGTACCCTAAAGGACAATGCCTAAAAACCATTTAATTTTCAGAAATTGTCGATGGCACCTTATAGGAATTATTGTATTTAACAAATTTTTTGAAGAAATGTTTAGTTTTTGCACAGTAACTTAAAAGCTATAACAACTAGACTGAAACTGTTAATTTCAAAAATTTTAATGTAGTCATTTGGATTCCAGGTGAGCGATTACAGGCTCCTGGGAGCCTCTAGTTATGTATTTTTATAACTGTTTATTCTTGATTAACCAATAGTTTTTCTCGTTATACCAGTCGAAATGTGTCACCATCTATCGTGAAAAGCCACGAGGTTGTTTACCAACATGACCAGTTTTCAAATGTTGACGAACACGTATCATGTTTAATCCACGAAACTGTCGTTTTGAAGAAGAAATGTTTGTTTAAATTTGACATTAAGCACGACTCGTAAGAAGTCTAGTATATTACGAATTCCCAAGAATTATTTTGTGCCAAGACACGGTGCAATTCGACAGAAATTGAGAAAAGCTCCATGTGCCTTCGTGTTTGTAGTGAATTTGTACACACAGCGTACGTAAGTCGTATAATGGTTTCAAATGTTCTGTTAGTTGATAATTTAATGGGTTTGGCATTTAATAACGCATATTACACTTAGATTGGCATAGCCCCCTACCCCCCCCCTTTTTTCACACACACACACAACCACCCACACTGTTAATGATGCCTATAATTTTATAACCAACCATTTCATAAACTGTCGCCTTCACAACTTCTAGTTGAATTAAGATTTTTTTCAGCTGGCCCATACATGTAGATTACTTTTTACAACCGATGAAGTTAAACAACATACTGCTTGCACCGAAATAACTGGTTAAAATTTCTTACATTTATTACTGTAATGTTAATTTTTTATCATTATTTTGCAACTTATTACTGTTTAAAACAAGTAAGGTTCTTTATTATTTATAACTGAAATTTTTTTACATTTATATATGCAGATTGACTACCATATAAAGTCAAATGTAGCATCATGCAGTTTTACACAAAGAAATTTTAATTTTAGAATTTGATGTCATTGCTTATATTTATTTATATGGAGAAATTTATACACATGTCAAGTATTTTATAAATAGCCTTTGCTTTTTTATGTCCGAAAAAAGTGAGCATGGGAGATTAAATCTTGAGCAGTAATTTAATTTTTTGGACTGCATTGTGATAGTATAAATCCCTTTTTATTCAAACATTATAGAGTTAGCTATTAGGTACAAAATTTTGATTTTGATTGTTTCTGCACTTGGTATAGATTTGCTTCTATGATATTCATTGAATGTGAAGCTGATATTGCATGGCATAATTAACATTTCTTGATAAACCAATTAGTAAACTTAAGCATCCTTTCCAAAAAATTTAAGACTTTAAAAAAGCACTTAAATCAAACTGGTATTTTTTAATATTATTTTATAGTTTACAAAAATGTGATATTAAAATTCCTGGAAACTTATCTCCAGCAAGAAGTAAGATTTAAACAACTGGCAGCTATTAACACAATTTTAAAGTCTGTGATCATCCCTTAACAAAAGAAAAAGGGAAATAAAATGTAAATTAAGTTCTGTGTATTAAATGAACATTTTTAAAAGAAATTTATAAAAATAATAGTGTCAATAGATCTATTTTGTAGACAGAGATATATTATTAAATCCTAAAAATGAGTTGTTGGCCCTATCATGGGAGTTTATAAAGCAATCTAAAAATTCATCACAGGCATTTGGGGTCAGTATAATTTGTTTCTATGCAATACAATAGTAAATGAGTTTTATAACATGTATTCACTCATTCGATAAGGTAATGTCAGTCTGACATGTCTCATTGCAATATATTGCCCTCAGAAAAATAATAAATTTCTCATTGTAGTATAGACTATTTATGAGAAATTCATGCGAAGAGAAAAAATTTATGAACAGGCAGCTAATAACGCAATTTCGTACTAGTAACTATCCTCTGTTAATTAAAACTGGATGTAATAAGAAAATACCAAGACAACAAAAGTCTCTGTAAATTATGTAATGTCTTAAAACATTAATAAAACTTCTTCCTTAATTGTTCATGTTATTATAACTTAAGTTAACTTTTTTTATAAAATTAAGATGGTCAGAAACTTTTCGATTACTAAAATTTGTATTTTTAAATATAATTTTGTATTTTACTTGACCTATGGTTGTTATATAAATTTAATGTTTTGCAAATAATATGTTTAAATCTTTTATAGCATCAGTTTTATGTAGTTTATGGAGTTTTTTCACTATTTATACTAACTGAAGTGTCATGTAATTGAATCAAAAAAATAGAAACATTGTTTCCATTCTGCCTCTTGGTCACTAATGGTTACTGAATCTTACATTTTGTCTACTTAGTCAATCTTAGTGGAGTTTGAAACTCTGTACAAGCCCTACAAGCTGCTGTCAGTGTAAAAAGTGTAGGGTCTTTAATACTACAACAAAAAAGCATTTTTTTGTCCTTTACTTTTACATTGTTTTTCAAATGGCAGACAAGAATATTTGTCTACATGGTTTAATATTCCTGAATTGCAGGTTTAAAAATTTGTTCAGATCTTATATATACATGTATATATTGAACAATCATGCTGATTTGGGATTTCTATAATATATTTTAATGGTTGTTATGATTATACCACACTTTTTTTCTCTAATGCACACACAGCTTCAAAAATTTACCATTATATTGCAAATGTATTGCAGCCTCCCCCATTTTTGTAGAAAAAGCTGACACAAATTTGTTCAAAGAGGCTTTGAGACCCACAAATTACACAAAAGACACAATACTATTATATATTATATATTTAATAAGTACTGATATGTTATCTATTCTACTTTGGCAGACAGATGCTAAATATTTTACGAAGAGTACGTCGAGTTGCTTCCAACACCCCCCCTTTTCGGCATTTTGTCACCGAAAAAGCTGACACAAATTTGTTCCCGGGGGTTTCGACAGCTGAAAATTGGAACGAAGACGTAATATTATAATTGATCTAATAATTTATAGGTCGCGATTTGTCATCATTACTATTTATATATTTAATTTAGAGTTTTCTGTCCGCGGAGTGCCGAGTTCAGATCAAAACATGCCACTTCAAACGGCATTTTAACCTGGTAAATTAAAACTATACAGTACAAAATTTCTATAAATGACAGATAATTGTCTTAAGACTTTGCTGTATTTAATTTTATTGATGTATGTTACGGCAGTGCTACGTACGATAACGAAAACTGAGACACTATTACGCTTACAAAACACCGACCAAAAGTTTACCTTTGATCACGTGACTGAAGTCGTTAAAAATCAGCCATTACAGGCGTTTGCTTTCCTACTTTCGGGTGATGTCGTCTGCAGTTAAGGCGGGAAAAGTCTCGCGGTTTGTCCGAATACCATTGAACGTCACGAAAGCAGACGATTATTTGTAAACATCGTAAGGTCCCTTTAGAAACAAACATGGCTGACTTATTATGTAAAATTCCCGTAGCAAAAGTCAAGGACGAAGTGTAACAACTTAACACCAGGGGCATAATATAAAACATAGACAGGATATCGTATCTACATTTTTTTACTGAATTTTCGTAATAAAAAGGTAAAATATAGAATAAAGAAAAAATGCAAACAAACAATTTTTCCAAGGGGGTTGGCATTTAGTATAAATGATTTGTGAAATGGTACAATGAAATTTTTCTACGTCGAATTTATTACCACATGGTTTATAAGTTGCATTGTGGCAACATTTTCAAAACTGTAACGATGTCAGATTTCAAGGACATAACAGAAGAACAAGAAATGTTCGTCAATGGGATCAATCTTATGATTTTTCATTTAATGAATGGCCTCCAGATCATGATAGTATAGTTCAAGTTTGGACGATGTTACATTGTCACAAATATGGAAAATGAACATTATGTTTTCACCAAGATTAGAAAAAAGTCAAACAGCCCAATATCTTCCCATCGCATGGAGATTTCAACTTGGATTTTTCAATGTCAGACGGTGAATCAAATTCTAGAAAGTGGAATCCGATTCATATGTTTATTCGGCGAGGTGCATGAAACCTGTTACGGACGAGGAGCTTAAATGCTGAATTGAAAAATAACATTTTGTCATCTTAGGAATGTGAATAAAATAAAATGTCGTCAAAGATACCCATGTTAACAAAAAATTTTCTTCGCCAGACGCGCGTTTCGTCTAATCAAGACTCATCAGTGGCGCTCAAACCCAAACAATAAGTAAAAATGTATTCAACAAACAACAGTCAGAAAATTCAATCCATTGAGGCCGAAATTGCTTCCTGTAAAATTGTTACAGAGATTCGTTTAGAGGCTAGGAAATAAGAGTGCACTTAATATACCCCTATAATAAAAGTTTGTATTTATCGCAAGATAAAACGTTCCAACAATGCAAGAGGTGGAGCAATAGTTATTGAACAGTTGTGATGTCATACAAGCTCAACCCCTTGCATCATCTAAATTAATGTACACTTAACATCAAAGAAAACTAAGGCAAGCCATTCCACAATAGATCTTGTAGGATGATATTGACCGACGACGAAGTTGCCAAGTGGTTAAGGTGGTTAGTTATCATAGGTATAGACACTTGAAGTGGGATTAAACATGCAATAAAAATCAGCTCTGTATAGCTTTTCACTGACAAACAATAACACATCAATACATATTAAGCACACTATATATATATAAAGTCTAAAGAATGTACAAAGCAGTAAGCTTATTAAGTATCGGATCGACAAACACGACGATACAGCATAAACAAAAAATGATATACAAGTCTAGAAAATTATGCAACGATACAAATGACGGTGTATCTTGACAAAAATTTAGACAAAGACTGACCAACGAATGGCCTTGGTCATTGAATATCAATATAAATAAATGACGTAAACAAGTCATAACATATTGATCTCAAACTTTCTCACTCCAACTTTCTGGAACCATACTTAACCCAAAATAGTTGCTTTCCAGTCCGCCTGCCGCTGACGTGCCGTACTGTTACTTGGCTTACCAGGCGGACTGGGAAGCAGCTATTTTGGGTTAATGATGAGTGAGAAAGTTTAAGATCAATATGTAATGACTTGTTTACGTCATTTATTTACATATTGACGTTCAATGACTAAGGCCATTCGTTGGTCAGTTTTTGTCTAAATTTTTGACAAGAAACACCGTCATTTGTATCGTTGCATAATCCTCCAGACTTGTATATATAGATCCAAGTTCAAATAGTCAGTTGTTGGGCATATATAAATAGACAATTATAAATAGAAATTCAAAAACGAAACTATATGAACGCATCTGTATAATTGCTTACAGATCTATTCTGGTTATATGAAAATGGTTGTAATTAAAGCTCAGGTCGCTCAAAACACTGTGTATGAAAAGTAACACTTGGCCAGTAAAACTCCGTTTCTTAGCACACAGTTATGTTCTAGAAGTAGTCGTCTGTCTTTACACTAGGCGCAGTAGCCATAGATGTTATAAACTGACACGAGTTCGATTCCCGAGGGGGGGAGGCGGCTCTTAAATAAAATCTGTTTCTACAGATGATTTTCAGAGTGGAAATTACAACGACATTGTTTGGTTAATTCATCAGACACTTATAAATATCATTTATCTTAACTATGTATCTTTAGTGCACTTCTAAAGATCCAATGTTGAAATACAATCAGATGTTTGGTGTATATTATATATATATATATATATATATATATATATATATATATATATATATATATATATATATATATATATATATATATATATATATATATATATATATATATATATATATATATATATATATATATATATATATATATATGACAGTGTTCAAAATCTGATTCTAACAGTGCTGGGCTTAATTTGTAGACGTATATATAAATATTTGTTATTAACCCTGTATTTCTGATGTTTCAGAAATCCACTGGATAGATATATTATATGGTTGTAACAATACTTAGACGTTTGTTTATAAATTACTTACCGTGACTGTATGACAATTAACTTTGTCATCCTATATAATATATACAAAAATGCAGAATTAGCTTACTGTCAAATTAATACGTATTGGTTACGAAAATTCCATCGTCACACGCTAGTACACATGTACTATGTCTATGTCTACGATTCACCCCGGTTAGGAAGCTATATTTTTATATAGCGGATTTGTATTGTTACAACCATATAATATATCTATCCAGCGGATTTCTGAAACATCAGAAATACAGGGTTAATATCAAATATTTATATATACGTCTACAAATTATGCCCAAAACTGTTAGAATTAGATTTTTAACACTGTCAAATTTTGGCTTACCCTCAGCGGGATTCGAACTCACACCGTTGTGACACTGTGGCACCAATTCGCCTGCACTATGTCCAGCGGTCTAGACCCCTCGGTCTATATATATATGTATGTGTATTATAGCTCACAAAAAAACCTTGTATTCTGATTGGTTAGCAAGCCGTAGTCTACAGCCGTATACATTAAGCATATTTTTATCCCCTATGAGGCCCCAGGGAAAACAAATCATGACCGCCTTCGTTTCCTTTCGATTAAAAAGGTAACAAGGTGAAACAATGTCTAACCCGAACATGTTTTAAACGACGTAAATAAAATGATGTGTAATATATGGGTTTAACTAAAAGAAGGGAAGTAAATTAAGAAACAAATCTCAAATATCAGCGATAGAAGACACGGAAAAAGGGGGGTGGTTCTGGGTCAATTAATGTCAGTCTCAGGTAACAAATCTTGTATGATTTTTTGTGTCCCCTATTGAAGTGTGTCAATGCACAAAACAACAAACTAGAAACTTGATCTCAAGCGCACTAAAAGTTAATAAACATGTACCTGCACTGCATCATCATGCACTCTTTAGTCAAGACATCGTGAAAATCCGTTGAAATTCATTTTTTGATTTACATCGTCCAAAATCCAATGATATTCATTTTAATGGCATCAAAGTGACATTAACGTCAATAACTAGTTTTCTTATTTGAATTCACTTACCAACGTCAACATCCCCACATCAATCAAATCCAATACAAGTTCCACTGATATTGAATTCGATGCTTCGCAAACTTTTATCACGACATTTCCCAGTTTAAGGATACAATTGGGTTATTTATTGAACAGAAGACGATTAATATTTTAAAAAGATAAATTCTCGCTGTTATTTAATATAAAATAATGTTTTCTTATTTTTATTAATTTAATGCTTAACAAAAATATAGTTTGTTTTTATATAAACTTTAGTTAGAAATCCCGAATCAGCCTCGATCGTCTAAGCGTCATAAAAGTAATGATGGGGTGCCATAAGGGACAATATTTATTGAATATATTTTAATTTTATCAATAATAACGTAATTTGCCCAATTCAAGAATGTAATTTTGTGTTTTAAAAACTATTAATAAAAATGCATTTTTTTAAATATTATGCGTTCACTTAAAACGTATATTTTCCAAACAAATACGGATAACTTGATCACGTATCCAAAAACATTTACGCTACATAGACCTACTTCTTCTTGAATATTTTTTCCTGTAAAATATTCCTAACTGAAGATGTGAGCTATAATATAATAGTTATTCCGGTCTTAGGGTATAAAATGTCACATTCACGGCTTAGGACGTACATTCCATTCGCCTTCTGCTCAATATAAATCCTAAGCCGTGAATGTGACATTATATACCCTGTCTAAGACCGGAATAATTTATATATGTAAGCATAGATGTAATAAAGCACAACGAAAAGTCACGACATACATAAGCACTAGGTTGAAGGAAATGAAAAACACACACAAAGCCTAAAACACAACACTCCAGAAAACGGGAATAAAGCATAAAATCCAGAACATAGTTAGTATATAAAAGCACAATTATTTTCACTTAAAATTCAAAAGTAAAGATATGCATAAGTACTAGTTGGAGATACTATAGCATGCAGAAAGCCTAAAGTATAAAATACAGTACATAAAAACCTATGAAGCACAGCAAATTAGCACCTTAAAAGGCATAAAGCTTAAAATGCAGAGCTGAATATAATGAGGTAATACAGGATTAAGATCTGCAGAATTTGCCATTTCAGTTATAAATGAGACTCGTGTACTGGTTAGTGTTTGTCTGCAAGCGTATCTCGTTTGGCAGAAATAATATCATGTAGATAAACAGGTGACTTTTTATATATAATTTGAAGACTTTTAATGCCATTGTATATAAACATCATATTTAAAGGGTAGATTTTGGGGGGTTTTTTAGCGAGGGTACGAATTAAGTCTCATTACTCGTAATGTAGCAGAGCGGGAATGAATCACTCCTGGCACTTTGATGTACAAAAGCATGATAAATGTAATAGAAATGTTATTTACAGTTTGTATTGTGATTGTATTGTATTATTAACTACACTTTTACAGCAGTAAGTAATTCTACAGTTTAGCATTTCCCCCAATAACTTTGTACCTTTCTTCTTTACTTACTTTTCAGTATTAGAGCCAGCACTGTCAGGACATACAACATCACTTAACGTTGCGTCTTCATCACGACCTTCAAAATTGTTTCCCAAGTCAGATCTCAGTCTTCTCTATCTCTTGAACTGCCTTAGCTGTACTTTCTTCTTTCTATCTGCATTCTTTTTTGTCCTAATTTTCTAATGGTTCCCTAAGTATAAAATATCAAACAAAATGTGCATTAAAAGTCTCAACTATGAAAACCAATACTATCTAACACCATCTAGTCAAACTTCAATGAATCAAACATTCAAGGGACAGACAAAAACTATGTTCAAACTATAAGAAGGTACATCCATCGAAGATCCACAAGACGGATGTGTTCTGACCATAAAGAAAGCAGAACTAAATTTGGAAAAAAATTATTGCCACGGGACCATCTTTTATTAGAGATCAACCCCCCCCCCCCAAAAAAAACCGCCTCTTTCCCAAAAATCAGCATTGTATTCAGTATTAAAAATTTTATTATTTAAAAAACATGTATCTGGCTATTCATTAATTAAAAAATGTATTTATTAGGATTCTTAGAAAAATTCAATAAAAGGGAATGAAATTATATCATCAGAGTTAATAAGGTTAATATAAAGTCATAATAATATACATTTAATGGATGATGTTATATTTGTAGTTAAATACTACCACTTCAAAAAACATATCTATGTTACTGCAAAAAGGTTTAATGCGCAAGTATTATTAAAGTTATTTCTACATGACTTTTATTAAAATTTGATTTCAATGCTGTCAAATACTGTGTTTTTAATATATTTAGAGGTTATATTAGAATTTAGAGGTTATATTAAAAATCAAAAACAGTATAGTACTAGATATGTAAGATTGAACTTTAAGTTTTCTCATAAAGGAACAATGATGTACAAGAATTATTCAAATACTGCTGTATTTGAAAAATAAGATATATGATTAGAAATTCTGAATGGCCACCACCACAGTTTAATACAGGGCCCTATATCTACAAAATGTTTGTGCCTACAAACCAGTAACAATGTCCCTTAACCTCATAGAACAATTTTTGTAGAGCACTCAATAGAAATAATTTTTAGATGAAATCTTTTCTGGTAATTTCAATGCTGATTCAAGTCATATTGTATTCGAATGTTTTCGGATGGTTCTGTTTAAAGTTTTTATTGCTTATTTGATCGAAATAAAAAATCCATGATGGCTGCAATTGTAGTAATTAATTTAACATAGAAACCTATATGAAAATGTTAAGATTGCTTAACATCGGAAACTTTTGAACCATCGAGATTTATTGGTATCAACAAAGGTAAGGTTATTTATGCCAGTAGAAAATAACAAGGCTTAGTGATACATGCTTCTGAGAGCCTCTGGTTTTCTTGGAACTGGTTTTTTCGAAGATTGAAATTCACACGTATATGTAAATTCTGTAAATATTTGAATTTATTCTGCAACATTTTTGTGCCAGTTGAGTCCTGGGGACAGCATGACTACCAACGTTGTATAAACATTTAGCATGATAAATGAAATCGAAATTCAGATGTTATTTAACGTTTGTATTGTGACAGTATTGAACTGCATTGTATCATTGAATTTATTAATAAATATGTTCAAACTAGAAGAAGGTACATTCATCGAAGATCCACAAGACGTATGTGTTCTGACAATAAAGAAAACAGAATTAAATTTGGAAAAAATTACTGCCACGGAGATCAAACGCCCCAACCACCTCTTTCCCAAAAATCAGCATTTTATTCATTAATTAAAAATTTTATTTTTTAAAAAACATGTATCTTGCTATTCAGGCCACACCAATTTAATTTTTATTGTTCTTCGGATTTCCTAATTTTAAACTGGGGCGAGCGAGCGAAATGATAATTTTAATGTTATTTTTTTGATTGTGCAAAAATCGAAATTTGGGGCGAGCGAACACTTTTTTTACAGTAAGAAAATCTGTACAAATTTCAATGTTTATTTTATTGCCCTTTCTGAATTGAGTAAACTTGTTTTCTTGTAATTATCAAAAGCATAAATGAATTATATTTAGTGATTTCAGGTTCAGTCTTTAATTTTCAACAATTCAACATTGCACGTCTTATCTAAGATACTACATGTATAGTTTTCATGCATCAGCAAAAAGGAGACACCATTTTACAAAAGAATGTCACATCTTTATTTGCAAGAAAGATATCAAAGACCTAATATCAAATACACAACAATAATCGAGGTGAATAAAAATCCTTCATGCACATTTACATATAATGTACTTCCTTTATGCTAAGTTTCATTAAATTTCATCAAGCGGTTTAGGAGGAGTTGCGCTTACAAGAGATGTGGGCAGATGGATGAATAGGCAGACAGGGTGATTCCTATATACAAGTTTGCGGGGGTATAATAACACTCAACATCCATCCAATCATTTCATTTTCATTAAGGACATAATCGCTACCCTAGCAATAATGTCAAAAAATTCACCATGAGTTTCAATCAAAGTGTCAGAGGAATTCACTTTGCACCAATCTGAAAAAGATAATTACTATAAATACAAATAAACTTTTATTCAGTTTTACTATTGTATCACAAACACTTCTTCCACATTTGAGTATTTTCCAAGTTTCTATAGATGTACTCTTGAATATACAACCTCTTGAATAACCGATGAAACTGGAGATGAACAGAATCATGTTTAATAAGGAAAATACAATGGCACTAAAAGCATCCTTAAACATAGCAAAATAATTATGAGTCCATAATATCAAGTTCTGTATGCTATTTAGGAAAGTTTTTTTAAGGATTAGACTTAATTTTTTGGATTTTATTACAAGAAAGACCATACAAAATTTGCTCAGTAATGTTCATGTACTGCAATTAATAATAGGATTCTTTATCAATGTTCCTAAATTTTAATTAACAGAAGGATCAACAAAATAATAAAAATCAAGTCAATGTTTGACTTTTTTGGAAATGGAACTTTTTCCCCCATGTTTTGGCATCCTTGCCCAAGCTACGGCAGTCACTACAAATAGGACGGACTATAGAATACTGTTCATATAATGCAGTCATATATGGATCTGTGTCCTTGTCAGTAGAGATTGAAGTTGAGTACACAATGTCTGCAGTGAGACTTGAACTTGCAACCTCAGTGTTGACAGACCATGTGATCAATAATAAATAATTACCTTAACTACTCTGCCACTGAGGCCCCAAATTTGTATCAGAGAGGGAATTGACAAAATGGCATCTGCCTTGTTTGTTTGTTTGCATATTTTTTACTTTAACTCGCAAATTTTATGTATGGAAAATGAAGATGTACCTCACTAAATGTCATATATGTTTTGTCATCACCTGGAACTGGTTCTGGCAGAAAGAATAATTTCTTGAAGTCTTCTTCTGACACTCTTGGTGGGTTTAGCACTGTACAGTAAACACACTTCTTACACTTCTTAATTTGGGAAACATAATGGCTACTTTTGGAGTGCTCAGCAAGAAAGCTCTGAAAAGATGATAACCCAGGTCAAGTTGTTTCAGTTCTTCGTTAGAGGAGTTGCTAATCTTAAATAGCTTTATCATTATACATTTATTTGAACATCTAGTGTACATGTTAATACAAATATAAAATTGTGTTGGGTTTGGTTTGAACATTGTTTCATGTTATTTTCGGCAATTTCTCAGCTATATCATAGCATCCAGTTTACTGAGGGGGAAGCCAGCGTACCCGGAGAAAACCCATAACCTGCAATAGGAAAACTGGCAAACCTTGTCATTGGAGATTGGAGTCGAGTACACCCTGCCCGCAGTGAGACTCGAACCCACAAGCTCAGTGTTGACAGACCACGTGATCAATAGTAGATGAACTACCTTAGCCATTTGACCACTGAGGCCCCTTAAATGTACATCTTGGTACAACACTGTTGACTTGTAGATAAATAGATGTATGTATATTATACCTGCAAATTTTTTACTTTACGCAACTCATTGGTAGTCATTTCTGTAGTGACAATAATCTCCAAAATGAGATTAATTACATCAATAGCATTTTGAATATCTGTTATCTGATACACCTTTATAGCACACCAAGTTTCATCCTTTGAAATCTTGCATTTACCAAGCTTAGAATCTACAATAGACTTACTAAAAGCATCTTTAAAACCGGTTTTAATGATGGCCCAATTTCGCACTGCACTTAATGTTGCTTTGTTCTTGATAGCAGCTTCAAATGCTGGAGTCATTTTATTCCGAGATAAAGCACAATGCTGAAGTGCAAGATTTAAAATCGACATTTTCAGCTGGATTCAACCAACTATGGTTCGGTGCTGTCTTATGAGCTATGATCATGTCTAAATTCAAAGCCATTAACATAATTTTTTTTAAATCAACTTCGTTGTCAGAATAATGATCTCTTAAAATTCGATAAAGTTCAACTTTATAGCGATAGGGGGTGAATGGCTGAAACACTTTGTCTTTGGTAGTTACATATATCTTGACACTGAAAAAAACTGTCGGATTTCTTGGAATATTAGACACAAATGTAACTGATGGAACTAAGCCTCAAGTATGAAAATCATGATCTGTTGCAACTAATCTAGGACCATCTGCGGGGCTAACATTCTGTTATGACCTCGAACACCAGTACTGATTGGAACACCTGGTTCTCCAACAGGTATTATGGCTTTGTCATCCATACATAAGAATGTAACAAACGATTGATTTTCCACCCATAATTCTTCCATATACTTAAAGGATGTTGCCACATACCTAGCATCCGGATGTGTTACTATAGCCTGTCGAGTCTTCACACGGAACTTGACATCAAAACGGCCAGAAAACTTTAGGGCCGACCTTTGAAATGAATTATTAGGCTGAAATTGTAACCGTATAGTCTCTGTGCAAGGTATTGGTGTCCCATTCGGAACTCGTTTTGCAATTTGATCTTCAATTGAGATGGACATTGGTAGATAAAGTTCTGATCCATGGCGACGTTCATTAAAATGAAGAAATTGTTCATCAAAGTACTTTCCCAGTTCTGCAAAAAATTGTCCAAACTTAGTGTCAAAATTTTGTCCATTTAGCTCTCGGAAATCTAACAATAACGAAGGATCATCACTGTTCTGTAATATTTCAGCTACACGCTCATCAATTTCGGCTTGCTCAGCAGAGTCTGATGTTGGTTCACATCCTGTCAACTCAAAAAAAAATGTTGCGAAGTACTGACTTGGGAGATTTTACCACTTTGTAATAACGATCAATAAAGTCTCTCCTCATGGCACAGGTTGAATATTAAGGCAGACATGCATTGATTTTATTTACAACTTTAACATTCTTTAGAGAGCGATCATTTGTGTCTTCCGTGGGGACTTTCCAAATGAAATTCAGTGTACCAACGTTACCTCCATATGCCATTCTGTACAGCATTACAGGTTCATCAAGTGCAAGATTATTGATGTAAGCCCTTTGCTCTAGTCTATTTCAGGCTCATAGCTATCTAAATGAAAGTTAGTGTTATGTGTAACCTTTTTTTTAAATCGGTTTGTATTTTATTGTACATCTCTTGTTTTTCTGATGAGGAATTTGTTTTTGGTGCTATAAATTGGAGTGACGTGTCAGCCTCAGCAGACCTTTTTGCAGAATGTGCTTGCTGATATGACTCCTTGTGTCGCATATTATCTTTATCTAGCCTGTTTTTATACTTAGTCAGACACTCACAAATTACACACATCCAATTCGATACTTTCTACTACAATTGCGCCGCTTGTTAAATTTTCTCGTATCCGTATTTCAGTTATGATGTCAGGGCTTATGTTGTAACTTCTCATTCCTATAAATCTTTCAAAAAACTGTCCAAAAGGGCGTCCCATAAATAAAATTGCCGTATTCTGCAAAACAACGCCTCCTTTTTCGTCCAATATCAACTAGTACAGGCATTGTTCAAATTACATCGATGTCATTATTTGTTTATTTTGAGGTGCAATAAAATGCTATTAAATTAGGCGCTACCAAGATTACGACTTAAAAAAAGTATTAAAAAAAATTCCCGGCGACTTGCGGGAAGCGGGAAAATTTAAATAATATTATTTTCTTTATTTCGATAAAAAATGTGCGGTCGCGCCCGTGGAACAAGAAATTTATTTGGTGTGGCCACATTAATTAAAAATTTTTATTAATTTAAAAAATAATATCTTGCTTTAAGTTAATTCTTAAGTTTCGTAATTTATGATTTAATGATACAATTATTAATTAATATACATGTATTGTATTTTAGAAGTACACTGGATTAACAAGTGACCTAAAGACTAACATACTTAGAAAGAATGAAAAAAGGAATAAAATGATATCAAAGTTAATAAGGTTAATATAAAGTCATAGTTTTATTACACCTTATGGATGATTTTATGTTTGTAGTTAAATACTACCACTTCAAAAACATATTTGTGTAACTGCAAAACGGTTAAATGCGCAAGTATTATTAAAGTTATTTCTACATGACTTGTACCAAAACTTGATTTCGATACTATCTAATACTGTGCTTTTAATATATTAAGAGGTAATATTGGAAATCATAAATAGTATGGTACTAGTTATGTAAGATTGAACTTTAAGTTTTCTCATAAAGGAACAATGATGTACAAGAATTATTAAAATACTGCTGTATTTGAAAAATTATATATATACGATTAGAAATTCTGAATGGCCACCACCACAGTTTAATACAGGGCCCTATATATGAGGTTTTTTTTTTTTGATAGATCTGTTTAAAGTTTTTACTTGCTTATTTGATCGAAATAAAAAATCCATGATGACTCCAATTGTAGTAATTAATTATACATTGAAACCAATATGAAAATGTTAAGATTGCTTGAAAACTGAAACTTTTGAACCATCGAGATTTATTGGTATCAACAAAGGTAAGGTTATTTTTAGAAAATTGGAAATTACTAGGCTTAGTGATACATACTTTTGAGAGCCTCTGGTTTTCTTGGAACTAGTTTTTTCACAGGTATATATAAATTCTGTAAATATTTAACTTTATTCTGTAACTTTTTGTGCCAGTTGAGTCCTGGGGACAAGCCTGAGTACCAAGGTTTTATAAACATTTAGCATGATAAGAAATTCAGATATTTTTTACAGTTTGTATTGGGACAGTATGGTAGTGCAGCATTGTATTATTGAATTAATGAATATATATGTTCAAACTATAAGAAGGTCGAATATCCACAAGATGTGTTTTGACCATAAAGAAAACAATTAAATTTGGAAAAAAAACATTATTGCCAATGGACCACTTTTCATTAGAGATCAAACCCTGAACCGCCTGCCAAAAATCACTATTTTATTCATTAATCAAAAATGTTATTATTTAAAAAACGTGTATCGTGCTATTCAGTAATTTTCAATTTTATTTTATTTTAAAAAAGACAACTGTCTTGCCTTAACTAGTTAATTCTTAAGCTTCGTAATTTTTTATTTAATGATACAATTTTTAATTAATATAAATGTATTGTATTTCAGACGTAAACTGGATCAACAAGTGACCTGAAGAATAAGAAAGAATGAATAAAAAGAAATAAAATGATTTCATCAGAGTTAGTAAGGTAATATAAAGTCATAATTATATTACACCTAATGTATGATTTTAAACTGTAGTTAAATACTACCACTAAAAAACATAAAAATCAGGGTACTGCAAAACTGTTTAATGCGCAACTAATATTAAAGTTATTTTTACATGACTTTTACCAAAATTTGATTTCAATACTGTCAAATACTGTGCATTTAATATTTTAATAGGTTATATAAGAAATCAAAATCGTATGGTACTAGTTATGTAAGATTGAACTTTACGTTTTCCCATAAAGGAACAGTGATGTACAAGATTTATACAAACAGCTGAATTTGAAAAATAAGGTATACCATTTTATTTAGTTTTAACACTTTTAACTGCTTTGAAGACTTTTTACAAATATTTGAAATATGTGTATCAAACATTAATTGATAGTACAATTTCACACATAGGAGAGTAACTTCATTTTCACATGAAATTTCATTCCAGTCCAATTTGAATTTTGGACATCTACTATTGATCACGTAACGTAGTCCGTCAACACTGGAGGTTTGTGGGTTCTACTCGCAATGCATGCAGGGTTTGCTAAACTCCAATCATAAATAACAGTGATTGCCAGTTTTTCTACGGAACGTCTTCCTTACCCAAATAAAAACTGGATGACACGATATACCTGAAAAATTACTGAATATGGTGTTGAACACCACTCGACAAACAAGTACAGATGTAACATGTGTTGAAGGGGATTTTACTAATAATTAGGATTAACATATATTGTGACTTTCATTTCTTTGTGTGCTGTATGAGTCAAAGCACCCATCACTGCCAAGGACATTGTTGGGATTTACTTTTTCATCGATTTAATATATGGTCTCCAAGAAAAATCATTTAGATTTTCTTCAAGTTGATTATGTAATTTTATTTCTCTTCTAACTGAATATTTAATAAATTTTGGAAATTTTGGCAGATTTGCTTTTGGCATACATATATTTGAAACGCCTGAAGTGGAGTGAGATTTTCTTTAGGTGTGCATGGTTTGCTTTTTGGTGACCTCACTATATTTATGGAACATTTCATCTTTGCCCTTGGCGACATAAATAGTTCTGAATTATTTGTGGGCTCTTGTTTACTAGGTTGGGACTAAAATAGTAGACGCTTCCTTTTCCCAATATATGAATGCTCTTTAGTTTGTGATTGAGACTTGTGAATTTTAACGAAATATAAAGTGAAATACTAAAACTTGTAATTATAACTGTATGTCACTGGATAAATTACAATGTAGCAGCATTAGGATAGCCTAACTGGAAACCACATCCAAAACTATAAATATATACAATAATGTTTACCTAATAATTAAATAATACTACAATTTCAAATAATAAAAACAATTAATGTCCATAATATAACACTAATTTCTATGTGTCTTGGGTGACATTCCTTTAGCAGTTGATCTAATTCTTTTTGCAGGAGAAACGGATCTTTCAGGGATGTATCATCTTTTTCTTGAAGTCTGATTTGAGGATAGACAAAAACGGATTCGGAGTAGGTTTGGAATTCTATAAACAAGATGAGTCAGTCTATGGGCATAACAACGACGTACTGCAATTTCGACTTTTCCCCATTTTGTCTCTATTCTTCGTCAATTCAAACTTTACATCATTCAACATATTAGTATTTTCATTAAATGCGGAAAATAATGTCTCTAATAAAGTTGAAATAGAAGATGATAAAAGTTAGTCCTCTACAATGACTTTAGCATTGGAACATCATGCAAAACTAGCTTTGGAACAGTGCATGGTGGTGAACGTAGTGGCTCTGGAAGATCTATCATAGACGGTGAAGTACCGAACCAAGAAATAATACCGTACAAGTAATTTTTCGTTAAAAAAACTAGGTGAATTTTTTGCGTAATGTTATTTTTGCAGTCCTTTGTCTGCCAGAAAATACATGTTTTTTTATTAGTTCTGTTATTATACCTCCACTCGTAAGAGACGGGGCTATATTAACGATAATACTCTCTGAAATATCTTACTGCTAATAATTCCTAACCTGTTATGCAAAAGTTCTTTTTTGCTTTGTTAAGAGTACGACTACCACATGCTATGACACTGCACCAATTGCATTGTCTAATTTAAACTTGTACTTGTCAGTTTGATTACCCATTAGTTATTTCAGGGCATAGTAAAGATTCATTTAGTTGAACAAAGGCTTCTCGATAGTCCATAGTAAAAACAAATTTTGTAGACTTCTTTCTATTAAAGGTATAACAAGACTTGAACTAAACATGTTTTTAATAAATATTTCGATTATAACTTCCTATGTCTAATATCTGACGAACTTAATTACGTAAGGCGTTGACCAGGCAAGTATCATAGAAATATTATCTGTTTGTATTCCAGTTTTCGATACGGCATTGATCAGAACGGTGTCTTCAGTTTTTAACATTTTACATTTTTTTGGCTTCATTTCAAGTCCGGCATCTTTGATTGATTGGTTTGGGCATAGGGAACATTATTTGACTGCCAATAAAAAGTATGAAGAACTTGGTAAGGGTGGAGAATTTAGCATTGTGTAGCGGCTACAACGAACCTACTGAGTATTTTTTCAAAATCTACAAAGAAAGGAGTTAATCGTGCACGAAGCTTGGCACACATCACACACTATGGTCCGCGGCCTGGTTTTCCGTGTTGTGACTCGACAACACCCCCAATTAGTCTTCGTTTTCCGCCACCCGGTGATGCGCTTGGCTGCTCTGTGGGTCAAGCACTGGGAACCCTTCCAGTATGGTCCCAGGCCACTAAATTAGTAGTAAAAGGTAGTGTCCTGATGGTATTACATATAACCCATTTGCAACATGGGTTGCCGATCCTTACTTTCAGGTTAGAATGTGAAAAGAAACGCATAGAAACTAACACAATGGATTGTGCATCCGATGTTACTATCAAAGTGAAAAGTTTACTTAAACTTATGACCAGATTGACGACATTTTAAAAGAGGAAGATGACTAAAAAGAAGTATACACACATGTAATCAGCGATGATAAGTATGCCGATAATGATAATACCAACGACAGTAACATACTAGAAAACTTGTAAACACTCAAGGAGCTGAAAACAATGGAACATTAATTGCATGTCCGGGACTTCCAGTTTTTTTAATATGGGGGCAGGCAATTAAGCTAATTTTATAACACGCTACATGCGTCAGCCTTTGATTACTGTAGTTTTTGCTCTGTTATGATTTAACGGATAAAATTTTGGGATTTTATTAATGTTGTTAATTTTGATTGACGTAGTCTGGTCAAGCTTGTTGAAGCATGAAGAATTTCTGGTCATAATAATTGTATTTGACATATCTATTTTAAATGACTTGTATTAAATGTTTGTTCACTGGCATTTCTTATGATTTACAAGTTTTACTGTTTTAAATATCCACAAGCCTACATATGGGAAAATGTCACATCTAATGAAGTTTAAAAAGTGACCTTTTTGACATGTTACAGTTAATTGCTCTCCATGAAAATTAATCCGATTATTATTCCCAAGCCTAAATTAAACTTCTTAATGTTACATTGCATTGCGTTATTACATTCAAACATTAAGTTCATTTTTCCACCAAGTCAAAAACGCATGTCCAACTGACGTTTATTTTGTTTACACGCCGCTAATAACTTTAGATGTCGTTAAACTTGTGTGTGACGTTTATACTCACTTTCTATGTCATCCAGTCGTATACACTGATCTGAATTTAAAACGTTCTTAGGTCGTGTCATAATAAGGTAAGACTGACCGCGGACCACATTTGGTAATGTGTTTGAAAAGTGCCAGGTACTTTGAGTAATTTACATAACAGTAAATTGGATTGTACAATGTTTACAGTAACAAAAAAGAATTCATAATTAGTTACAATAATGTCGCTACTTTAAAAAAAAATGTATCTCGACAGAGCTACAAAGAGACCCCATTACTCGTAATTTAGCAAAAGCACCATTGCATTTTTCACTTTAAAACTACTGTTTGGTTTAGTACAAAATTTTCCTTCGGCTTAAATTTATGCAAAACTTAATTAATTTTAAAACTTTTTGCTCGTCATGGCATCGTTGACAAATATGCGCACTGTATTGTTTCAGATTCGTACCGGTAATTTATATTACAGAATACCAAGAAATTAAGATCTACTGGACTTGACGACAGTCGACAACGGTTGTAATTGACGAACGTAGACAGAGTACACTTTTAGAAACCGTGAAAACTGGGGTATAATCATTTAAAATTCGATAATTGTAAGGTTGAAATTGTACAATAGAAAAATTATCTATATGTTGTTGACATGCATAATTCCAAATATGAAAGAACTTTCCTTGGAGGCTTTTTATAAATCATCTTTGATTATATGATAAGTCATAGACACACCTCTGTGCCTGACAATTAATCAGAACTACATTAATTTCATATTTCTCTTTGTGTATATTTACCCTGGGAAATCTCTTCAAGTATTTATATGTTCTGGTTTTCAGGCTATAAGCTATAATTCATTAATACATTTCAGTTTATATTACATACCGGTATTATTAATCGTGCTTAAGTAGTCTATAAATAGATATATTAGTTTTCAAATTAAACTAACCAATCGATCAAAATTTTATGTCTGAATTTTGCTGCATGCAAGTTTAGCTGTTGTAAACGTAACCATATCTTCTTAAATACAAACAGTTAACTTAAAAAATAAGTCCTTATGTAACACAGTCTTGTTTTGACTCCTATATTGATAGGAATGTACCGATTCGCTTTAACTGACTAATGAAATGATATCTAGAAATGTATTTCTTAATGGCTTCGAATTGCTTCTGATTAGGAGTTAAAGGAAATGTAACAGTAAATGTCAGCAAAGTTGCAATAATTAAATTTCATTCACACTCATTTCACAATATAAAGTTAATTTGTACAAAAACCGTAAGTTCTATCCTGTATTTATTGTGTCATTGTAACCGGGGTTAATTAAAATACAGCTTTGAACATAGATTTGAATGAGAGGTTTAATTAAATTCCTTGATAATAATGTAGTTGGGAGTTCTTTAAAAGGTTCTGTGAATTTTAAATGTTAGTAAAAAGTTTAATAATTGACAGTGACGTTCGTTAAAGCTAAGTGTTTGTTGTTCTAGTGATTGATTATAAGTTCCTTGAAGACCAGTGTGTCCTGTTGGATAGTAAGTAATAGAAATGACGGCTAAATATATAAGCGCTGGGACGGTTCCAAGTGCTCGACTCACAGAGCAGCCCAGCGCGTCCCGGTTGGCGGATAGGGGAGATTCTCTCGTTTTGGGGGGTGGTTTGTCAGGTCATAATATGGAAAGCCTGGCCGCAGACCGTAGTGGGTAAAGTGTTTGGAGAGTGCCACGCTCCTTGCACGATAAAGACCCCTTTTGTAGATTTCGAAAAAGAGTAGGCTCATTGTAGCCGCTACAAAAGGCTAAATTCCCTACAACAATACTCCGCACTTTTTGAGTGGCAGTCCAAATTTTGTTCCCTGTGTCCCACCCCACCCCTTTTTCAATTGATGTATTGTTTGTTAACTTGTTCCCGTCCTGAATATAGCTGAAATACTGCTCGCTTGACGTAAAGCAAACATTCAATCAATCAATTAATTATAAGCGGAAGAATAAAGATTAAAATGTGATATCCTTACGTGTAGATGGTTTGACAGCAACATATGAAGCTCGAAAAGTGGGTAGGTTCTTTGAAATCCGATCACTGAAGGATTTTCACAAGCTTCCCAAGTTCAACAGAAAGCAAAACTTGCGTACTGGTGCATCTCGTACCGTCAAAGCTGTTTTGCATGTACTGATATACATACAAAATATATTAAGTTATTGAATATATATATATATGTAATTATTTATATTGAATGTGAACCAGATCAGATTCACAGCTTCGTTTTTGTTAAACATAGTAGATTGATTGATTGGTTGGCGTTAAACGTCCAGCAAGCAATATTTCAGCTATGTTCAAGACGTTACACATAGTAGAACACGTTCTGTTAATACTTTGAATGTCATGTTCTAGTAAAGCGCCCGTTTTCGAGAACTAAAAGTTTTCGTTTTCTTTTTTGACATTAGTTTTATTAACTCTTAATGTCCTCTACTCATTAACCCTTTATTTACATTTTTAGTGGGTTTGTTACAATTTTAAATGATTTCACATTTTTATTCAGAAATAAGTTTCGCCGCTTTTATAGCGGCGTTGAACTCGTTATTTATTGACATAAATATCACGATTCATAGCCAACAATTTCTGTTGTAATTATTTAAGACCTCAAGGCAAATTGATAAGGACTTACATTTTGTTTTTCTATTTATGCTTCTAGCCAAGGTATTAATGTCTCGATTGTCAAGTAGAGGCTGTTGTTGTATACAATGTTTCATCTGATATCGTTCTCAATGTTGAAACTCTTCGTTACAGCAATCATTTAAGATCATGATTTTCTCAAATTATTCCGAGATCAAATTTATTACTTATCTGATATAAATGCATCTGCTAATAAAGATTTTGTTCAGACACTTTGAGGAGTGAACTATAATTTTGATATTAGTGCAAGATTTATACTAGACACGTGTTCTGAAAATCAATTTAATTTAAAAATAATGTAACGAGACGCTTTAAATCTTTTATTTTATGCACTGTCATTCTTAAAATTCTCGATTAGTGTTAATCTCTTCGTACAATCTTGTAACATTTCTTTTACATAATCCTTAATTTGGCAGATAGGAAATTGAAAATTTGACAGTTCTTTATAAAGAAGGAACTTGTTTGTAATCTTTAAAAGGCGTTTAAATTGAGCTGGCAAAATTATAATGTAAAACGGGTTGAAATGGATTTATATTTTAACGTTGCTACATTTTGAGAAAGATTTTAAACCAATACGGCAACACAACAAGTGAATTATAATAGCGTTGTTCGTCAGTTCATCACAGTATGGGATATTTGCATATATTAAGAATTTCCGGTTGCTAAAAATTCAACTGTAAAATGTAGAAGTGCTAGTGAAAATGCATTTAATCAAGAGAAAATGATCAGTTTGTACATGAACTTTATTTATGGCCAAGGGTTTACAGTGCTCGACCCACAAAGCTGCCCAGCGCGTCCCCAGGTGGCTGATAGGGGATGGTCTTCCTTTCGAGGGTTGTCAGATCATAAAACGGAAAGCCAGATCACATTGGGCAGAGTGCCACGTTCCTTGTCCGCTAAATACTGCTTTTGTAGATGTCGATAATTGTATGAATATGCTAATTGTAGCAGCTACAAAAGGCTAAATTTTCGCCTCTTCCCATACCCCATACATTTCCTGTGGCATTCAAAATTTGGTCCATTTTTCTTTGATTATTGTTTGTTTACTTGTTCTCATCCTGAATATAGCGGAATATTGCTCGTTGGACGTAAAGCACCTATCATGAAATCAACCAAATTATTGTGCTTGTGCGGTCAATAATTTAGGTGCATCAAAACGATTGTTTTTGTATCGTTCTTGGATTTAAAAGGCCAAAACTGGATTAGCTGTGGAGTTTTTGAAGATAATTTTTTTTATTTTTTAACCTTTATCTGGTCTATAATGTGTTATGATCGATCTTGAAATTTTCCAGTTGACTTTACCCTAATTAGCGATAGAAGTGCTTCATGCCAGTGAACTTATCGTAGAGCCGCCATAATAAAACACAAGTTTACAGATTAAAATCCTTTCCGCACTTGTTTAAAGCCAATTTTTATCTCACTCGTACTGCCGCCTAATCATAAATGGTATGTTATTATTAGTTTAATACGTTAATTGGAGAACCTAAACATGTGCTGGCATGTGCTTATAATATAATAAGTCTGAGAAAAGAATAGACAGACTCTATTTCAATTAAATATATTTTTCTAGACTAAACTGTATAGATATTAACCATCTCGTAAAAGAAGCATTCTATTTGAATAAAAATCTCCACACAGATGGTGTGTATACTTGGTATAGTTTTGCTAGATCTGTAATGACGGAATTTGAAATAGATCATGAAAATTTTGAAAATGATAATAAAAGTTTTAAGGAAATTAAGTTACACATAAAAAGAGAAATCAAAAAGACTAATAAAGAGAAATATGATGAACTTGTAATAAATAAAATATCTAGCTTTGACGCTTCTTCGAAAGTATACCTTTACAGCAAGCTAAAGTCTGATGTTAATGTTTCAGACTATTTAAATCTTTAAAACTTTAACAGTAGAAGAATGCTTACCAAACTACCTATAAGTTACCATAACTTAGAGATTGAACTTGGTAGATACAAGAATATACCAAGAGAACAAAGACTCTGTAAATCTTGTAAAATAACTGATGATGAAGCTCATTTCTTTTTTCATTGTCAAATTAATAATAATATAAGAAGAACATTTATTGATTTTATACAAACAAAATATGTTAATTTTAACCAGCTTGATGCCATTGATGAATTAATTTTTGTTCTTAACCCAAATATGGATGTTTTACCCATGGTTGTTGATTTTGTAAAGCAATCATTTGAGTTGCGACAATGAGATCCACATTGGTCAAATTCATACATATTTGTAAATACTATATTATCTTAGGTTGTATATGTACAGTACATGTTCATTGTTTTTGTATGTTTATGTATGCTTAACCTCTTGGGGTTTATTATGCAATAAAGTTAAAGTTATAACTAGGCCAGAAATTGCTATTCTTTCCAATTACATAGGTAAACTTTCGGTTTTGAAGAGCGTTTGTGTAGTCGTATAGTTTTTGATGATATACTAGTATCATATAAGTATATGTATGTAAGTAAAATTGATACCGTTGTCATATGATTATTTTTGTGGATGATGTACAGTAACAATTCATTACATGTGTAGTACAGCTTTATTGAAAAATAAAATAATTAAGAATTGCTGGATAGTGAAGAAAGTTATCATGCCAAAAACAGTCAATTCTAATTAAATAAACATAACGCATAGGTTTAATAAACATAAGAATGTAATGATGATACATGTATGATCTTTTTTCTCTTCATTTTTCCCACCACTGATCTTTGTCTTCTTCTTCATAGCCTAAAAATAAATCAAAATAAATATTTTTTTTTATTTTCAAAGCCAATCACCTAATGTCTGTAATTTAATTACATCATACCCGTTGCATCCCAATACCAAACTCAGATTCTGAGCTTCAATTGGAAAATGTCACTTTGTTCAGCCGAGATTGACCGAATCATGATTTAATTTCAAGTGTGCATACGATCTAGTGGTATCTTTGAGGACATATCTTTGCTGAATACAGTAGCAATCAGTATATTCTATTCTGACCATATTTCTATTCTGATCGAACGCCGCACAATCCAATAGATAAAGAGATTCATTAAAGAGAACTCAACTGATAAAATCATTGTATATTTCACATTCAACAGAATGAACTATATGCACTCCATGTTTTTTCTCTAGGCCGAAAATAAATCTTGTACGAAACAGGATCGGCAAGTCGAATTAAAATGTACAAAATTTAAACAGAAAGAAAACAAACAAAAACGTAGTGAATAATAACAAATAAACAAAAGAAAATAAAAAGTGGTTGATAAGATAAATTTATCGGAAAACCTGTAAGCAACATTAATGAGTTGTGGCTATTGAACTTTTTTTTCTTATAGTCTATGTCGCCTTCACATAAGAGCCCCCGGTAGTTTTTATCGCAAACTGCATTTCCTTTGTTGTTGCTTTATTGTCTAAAGCTACTAATCTTGTCTGTAATGGTGCCGTTTTGGATTCTTAATTAAAACAACAATTTACTTTTTCTCGAGCTATTTGGGTTTTTTCTAGAAACGTACAATTTCTCCACATTACCTTTAAGACATTTCAATACAATAATAACAAATGTCTGTTCATTTAGAAACAAACTTTTGAATACAATACTAAGGAAGGACTACTGATACCGATTCCTTAGATACTCTTTAAGGAAAAACATAGACACGTAACAACAAAACAGCTTATCGAACATATAACGTGTATTAGGTACACATGTTTATGATTTATCAAAGCAGGTTTAGTGCACTCGACTCGCAACAAAATTCTGTTCCACCAATTCTTTGAGTTATCTACTATCGATCCACAGCATTTCTACGCTGGGGTTGCGAGTTTAAGTCTGACTTGCGTCAGGGTGTGTTCGCCTTCAAACCTGCCACTTTTCTGTCGCATGTCGAGGGTTTTTTGTCGGGTCCACCTGTTTCTTATCCCCCAAAACTAGACAACATGATAAAGTTAAACATACGGTAAAATTCTAATAAACAAACCAAATGATTAGCAATTAAATAAAATGAATTTCCCTACCATTGTTTTTCGCCGTGATCATTGAGCATTTTCCTTTAATACAGAAGAAGCTTCCATAACAAGAGCAATTGGTATCTGTTTCACATGAGCGGGTTGTTATGCCTTCGCAGCCACTCTGAAATTAAGCAAAACAGGACTTTAATCATGTTTAATTAATATCCATAGTTCATACGTACATGACTTAAGCGCGCGTTTTGAAATCGCGATATTGTGCACAATTAAAGTAATTCATGTGTCAATCGCGCATCAGTTTCAACTATATGTGTAAACTTTTTTAATTTAACGACAAGAACTCGGGAAGTTGAAATATAAAAACTAACAAAATTAGATAAGGACGAGGTCTGCACAGAAAAAAATCCCTGTTGTTTTAAATCAGTAATTCTCGTATTACATTTTATATCTAATCGACTATCACAAAATGAGATTTTACATTATAAAGCAAGTGTATGTTTTCTTTGGTATTCTTGTTTCAGTTTTTAATCTTAAAGAAATTTCTTAATTAATATATTAGGATAGTTTTGTCTAATTATTTATCTTTAAAAATGTGCCTTTCTTGTACATGCCCTTACCTATGGAGCTATCCGGCGCGTCCTTTGGTGAACAATAAGCTAGGCCCTTTCGATTGGGATTGTCAGGTGTAATACTGAAAGCCTTACCGCGGACCTTAGTAAAGCCTTTATAGGTTTCAAAAAGGAAAACTCTTAAAGCCAAAAAGGCTTAAGTTCTCCGTCCCTGCTCAATACACCATATTTTGTTAGTGGCAGTTTTTTCAGGTTGCTTTATTGCTTAGTTAACTTGTTCTCGTCCTTAATACGGCTGAAGTAATTTTTTGCTAGACGTATTTAGTTTTCTTTATAAAATTGATATATATCTATTGATATAATTTTGCATTGTTTTTATTTTGTGTGAAATTAAAATAAATTTTACAAAGATATGTTTTTAAATAGAATACCTGGTCGTTATTAAATGAACCCTCTTCCGCAATGTTGACTAAACCACCGCCTTCTTCCGTGTTAATACTACTGAAAGTGGATTCAATTTCATTTTTATTAACCTGGTTGACTCCTGGGCTTTGATTAAAAAATTCTAGCGGTTTATTATGAAAATGGACCTTGCTGGAATCGTGCGAAGTTTGATCCGCAAATCCTAAATTCTGTTGTGGTTTTTGTTCAGTGTGTAGATCTAATTGACTCTGGTCGCCATATTTGTTTTTCGGAGATGTTCGAAAAAGAAAACCATACTGATCTGTAAGTAGTGTTTTATCTGCATTAGGCGAGTCCTCGAAGCCTTGATTCGTTTTTTCTGTGCCGTATGTTGGAACTAATCTCTCTAAAGTATTTAAACTATCCGAACTTATTGGATAATCCTTAAAATCTCCAAAACTTCCGTCTGTAAATTTGTCTGATTTATCTTTAAAAGTTGGATCAGATGTTTTGTGGTATCCAAAGTTCCGGTTTTCGACAGCTTTGTTCGTAACTAACCCAAAGCCCCGATCTTGATTTTCAAATTCTCCAATCATGGTATTTCTATATTTTTCTACAGAAGGAATATCCGAATCAAAATATGACTCGCTTTGAATTGTGCGGTCAATGTCATTCTTGTGATTAGGTATGAAGCTGGGTGGTGATGGATTTTCATTTCTGATGCCATGTTCTGAACTAATTCCAAAGGACGAATGCATTTTGTTAGTCCCGTGAATTCTCTCGGTAACTAAAACATCACTGTCTGTTTTCTTATATTTATCCAAGTAACTAGGCATTCCAAAACTATTATCTAACAATGGTTTTCTGGGTAGTTCTATGACTTTATTTACAAATGTATCTCTACTTTCGGACGTGCCTGAATGCATATGACCTACCAAGTCATTATTATGCGATAAATATATCAAAGGTGATTTAAAATAAAATGGAAAATAAGATGGACGAAGATAGTTACGACGAACAAATGGATTTTGGTTACTATTTTTGCGATAAACATTAAAACTATTAAATGTTGGTGTTGAATTTTCTTGGTATACTATTGTATTTGGGGTGGTCCTAGACTTCCCATAATAACTAGGGAAATGTGGGGAATATTGAAAAAATCGCTTATTGTTAATAAGTTGATCAATTGCAATTAAATCGTTGGTTCTCTGGTCGCTTGCCTCCTCCGGGACCCGGCGCTTCCTCCAAAAATGTTGTTTCTTCCATAATGGGAAGCCTATGGAATATGTTTTCCGTGGTTTGTGTTTTTTCAGATGCTTATTTGAAAATATGTGATAACCATGTCCGTCGTACCACCCAAATCCAAAACAGAATTGAAATAGCGCAGAAATAATGACCGGAGACAAATTCATGGAGATGGTGTAAGGTGTCTTTCCCCTGAAGGACTGAAAATAATTACATGTAAATTATTATTTTGTAATTAATAATGTTTCATTAAATGTGAAACCGGAGTATCTGTCATATTGATTTCAGTTTACCATAAAGATGTTAACATTTTATCCAAAACATACAAAAACACGAAACAATTATTGGATAATTATTATATTTCTTCGAAACACTTGGTAGATTTTAAGAAAACGCAAAGACTGTTTCAAGTAATTACTGCTAATAGAAAATAATATTTTAAAAAATCTGCGGTGGACATCATTTCTGATCATTATATCAACTTGAAGCCAAAGGAAATAATTAGACATCCGTCTGAACATTTTTTCCTATTCAGAAGACAGATAACACTAAATAATAATTTTCTAACATTCATTAAGTCGATAAAGTCAAATAAGTCAAATAAGATAAATAGAATATTTCTGACTTTTCATAAATACTGCGAGTTTTCAGACTTAACCACGTATGACGTATAAACTGTGACAATTAATGGTAAAATTGTCCTAATTATATCATGATTAAGGATACAAGTAACAAGAACACAAGCCAGTTTGAGCGACAAAATACGGTCTGGATGTTGTAAATAAACAGCAACATATAAAAACCAATGACTTTCAACGACTAGCAATACTGCATATGAAACGGTTCATGTAAATACTTTTCTTTTTTATTTCCCCATAACGAAGGTCGGGAATTTTCGCGGGGTACTACAACTTCAACGAAAACTGGTCGCCATGATATGGCCTCAAAATTTCTGACAGTTGCATTAAGTCCCATTTGAAAACAAAAACACAAAAGTATTTATCCATAACGTCTAGCGACTATGTTATCACTAAAAAACACCAATTATTCGACTGTGTAGTTTTTAAAGGTGTTGTATTGTCACATAATTTAAATTATAGTCGTAATAGACTACTGCAAAAAGCAAGAATATACACTTTTAAGGCTGAGCAAATTAATCGAAGTTGGTTATACTTGGCAAATAAGGATTTGAAAAGGACGCTTTTAAAATGATCAAACAATTTCATTCCACATGATCAGGCTTAAGCTTTGATTTAAAATTGAATTATTTGCTAATATAGTTTTGAAATTGAAGAGTTAAAAATATTATTATTATTATACTACTATGGAAACAACTGCTAAAATAATTTTGATGTTATTAGCAATAACTTCTTTTTCTCGCTCCAAACTGCACGTGGGTAAAATAATTTTCTTGGAATTTGCACGTAGACAAAATAGCTAGTTACTTTTTCGACGTGACAAATTCGAAAGAGGAAAAACTAGTTATTGGTTCGATGTGCAAAAGCGATCCAAATTTAAGAGGGGTACTCAGTTATCATCAAATATTCACTTGTTCTTGTTTGTGTTTAGTTCAGTATAATAATACAGTTATGGCCTTTAATTGACTTCAGGTAATATCCAAATGATTAAATCTCATAGGAGTTATTAAAAAAACTTTCTTGATTTAATAATTATTGATACCGTTATTACCTTCATTAGAGGCCATAATTTTTATTATTATTGCCTTCTGTTTTAGTCAGTTGTCAAGTTCTACATTAAAACTAATTAAAAGACACAGAGTTATAGTTTTTAATGACCAATTATATTTTGTTATCCTTTGTTATGTAGAATATGTTCTTGCTTTGAATCTGTCATAGGTTATTGTTAGCTCTCCGTAAAAAATGAAGCTACATTGTATATTGAAAGATAGTCACGAATTGCGTCTTGTTTGATCCGGTGTATGGAATATATATATTGCCAGCCTATAAAGTACTTAAACACACTCGTACTATTAGCTAATAAATATTTACTTTTACCCACTTATAGCAGAGACCTAGCCAGTGCCAGTTCTCATAAATGTAAGAAATTCTCCGCAATGTAAAATTGCCTGACATAAAAAATATACTGCACTCCTTCGCACAAATTAGTATCTTATTATAAGTGAATTTTATATCACCTATAAACGCTTTACTCAAGTTGGTTTTTACGGATAATAAAAGAATAATATTATCTGCTGTAAAGTGACACATAAATTGTATCATTTGACAAAAAATGTGGTAAGACTGACTGAATGGTGTTCTTTATTGTCCCTGTTCACAGTCGTTCAATTTGTCTTTATTTCTTCCTGATTTCCTAATTGATTTATTGACCACATAAAATATTGATTTCTAACAATTCAGGTAAACTTTAAATAAATAAAAATAATTGAAAATTAAAGAATTGTTTTCTGAATGCTAAATTAGTAATTACACCTTACTTTGTCGCTAACTTTTCAACTCGACTGAATGAAGGGTTTCGTAGCCTTGACCAAATTATATGAAATTTGAAAATGTCATAGGGTACAACAAAACACAGATTGCGTTCTAATTTGACATATTTCACTTCTTTTGTTCCTGATTTACGCCCCCTAAAATGCTGAAAATATCAAAATTTGTGGATTGCACGTAATGAATATAATGGCTTTAATCAAACAATTGGTTATTCGGAAATATTTTGGGGGACCACTCAGCGCAGATCTAGTTTAAATTGTACAGATTTCACTTCTTTTCTGTAGTTATGGCCCCTTAAAACATTGAAATGGCAAAATATGTGGTTTCAGCCTGAAAAGTCTACTACCAAATAATTTGAAAGCTGTAAATGTATTGATGACACTTAAATAAGATACATCAGTTGACCGATATTTAATTTTTGTCGTTCTAAAGTAATTGCCCTTTATTCATGAAAATGTCATATGTGTTCCTATGACATTCTTTTACTTTTAAATTATCGTTGATCCCATACAACACTGATAACTTTTAGCCCAGTTGCGTGTGGCTTACAGTTTTGTGAATTCTAAGTGGGAGGAGATTAGCGTGCAAATCAATTCTACGTTATTAACCAAACAGATAGAAATTGTTTTACATAAGCTTCATATTTACAAAATCTCGGTTTGATTACCATACTTTTTTGTCATTAATTGGTTATGCCCCTTGATAACAAGTCTAACACGTTCTTGTTGGTGCACTAATCAAACAATTCTGTTACAAATTCAATAAATAATAATGTGATACCACAACTTTATAAAAACAACTGGTGTTATAATGTTATCCGGATTCAGGCAAACTTGTACATCGCGCAACAAAAACGAAAAACACAAAACAAATTGCAAGTTACCCAAACCCAATAAAAACCATGGGTCACTCAGGTAATCCGGACTAATAGGCAGTGGCATGAAATATTTTTTAATTTTTTAATAATTGAATTCCCTTTCAAATGTGATATATGATTGGGCAATTCAAATGGAGAAACCCATTTTATTCGAAATAATGTGCATGTGTCACATGACCTATTCTTACGCCGTTCAATTAGTGCCATGACGTCATCGCTGTTTTTACCGTTAACATTGTCAAGATTTATAGTTAGAATTAAATTTAACCTGGTCCCCTGGTGCAATATTTTTCATTTACGCAAGCTTCACTTTCAAATATAACCAGTTTACTACCCAGTTTGATTGGTTGTTTAAAACGCCATGTTTTAGCTAACTTTTTGCGCGTTTTGTTCCGTCAAAAATTTCTGTCAGAATACAATTTAAATAGAAAAGCTACCTGCTTCTTGTTTTCCGGCTTTTGAGTTAAACTGATTATTCCCCGTAAGGTTATTTCCACAAACGAGACATAAATCTATAAAAGATTTGTTTGATAAACAGTATTTTTATTTGAATTTGATTACCGAATACCGGACGTTACGTCATAATGCATTGCATCGGAATTACGTCAGTTACAGTTAATTCTGACGTAAATTTTGAGACATTCCGAATGTTTCAAACCGGTCAAAATTTTTACCGGATTCATTGCTGGTGACCTGACTGTATATTCGAACCGGAAGTGCGCTTAAGGTATTGAGAATATTTAGTCAGGAGCCCAGACTAGAATTAAATTATGAGGAATATTTCAATTTTTGAACAGGTTATATTCTATAACATGGTGTTGTTCTGTTTACACCGTTCATAAACCGCGCAACAGACCATGTTAATCGTATAACCTGTTAAGAAATTTGAAGTTTTCTTTAATTAATTTTAATTTTGACAGCTTCTCACTTAAAATTACACTCGATTGCGTGGGCTAGCAATATCTAGAAAGAAATTTATATTAAGTTTCCGAAATTGTTTCACGAACACAGTTTCTGACGTACATCTCAACCGTGCATCATATGCAGGCGTGGGTGTTTATATTATGGTAGTACAATTCGTTATTTAGTTAGAATGTTGACTAGGAATATCATTATAATACATAACAGAACACAAATACATTTGCCGAAGAACAGGGACCTGCTATTCTTATGTTAAATTAAGTAAGGAGTGATTATTTTTGACTTTTTCACGTATAGATGTCGATTAATAAATAAATTACTGAACGTCATTGTGATTATCTTTAACATTTTACGTTGTTAATTGTAGTTTTAACACATATTAATTGCAATAGAGATGTAAAAATAACATACTATTACAAATAAAACACTTTTATGGCTTTGTTTATATAAACAAGTACTAAATTCTAAATTTTTACGACGCAAAAACCCAATTTCATAGTTATGGTTAACAAATGTATGCTTAATGTACTTCTGTCACGTATTACTCGGAATGATTCTGGGCATGTGCATTGGTTATACTGGTATAAAACGAAATGACTTACAATAATAACGCCCGATATGTTTAAAATGATCGGATATAGACAGAAAATAAATCCTTTGTTGTTTATCAAATTAGTGTCAGAATTAGATTTACATTCATGAAAATATCCAATATTCTACATTAGATACCATAAATATACTATAAAGTTAAAAGGCTTGACAATAACGAATTCACACAGTCAAATACTACAAAACTCAAATACTCCGAAATACGCTGTAATAGAATAACATTCTATACTACATGATTGATTGATTGATTTAATGTTTGCATTATGTCCAGCAAGCAATAGTTTAGCTTCATAAAGGACATTTTATAACGGCCGCATGGGGACGCCCCTCACAGTATGGTACCAGCTGAACTACATGTGCTGAACATTGTGCATGTGCTCTATAACAATGTTTTTGTTCTTGTTTGACTTTTTAAAATTTTGTTTAGTTATACCAACAGAAATTTTGTTTAGTTATACCAACCGACTTATTCGATTAATAAATAAAAGCAAAACTGCATAATCAAATGGATATCAAGCACAACAAAATATTTGTATTAGCGCGAGCTGAATCTTGACCATTTGATAGTAACAATACTAATTACAGTCAAGTCGCCTTAAACATTATAAAGTAAAAACGCGATTGATACGCTACGAGATACAATCAAAATACTTGGATTTCATGGTTATCAAACAAAGAAAAAATGTTTAAACATTCGGTCAGCGTTATACGATTTAAAAATGGCTGGTACACTTGTTTCTTACAAAATGCAAAAATACTTTTTGATTTACAGTACACACATAATTTAACTAAGTCTGCTCTAAAATACACTATACAGTTCGAGGATCCATATTGTATTTGCTTAAAAACAAATACGGAAAAAGATAGGTAGTCATTTTCAATAAAAAAATAACCGGACCAGTTGTTTAAATGGTACTGTTAGCTATATATTGATACCAAGCGTCACCCCAGTTGGCAGTTAATTTAATAATAATAAAAATATATATAGATATAAATTCTTGTTTAGTTCTATGTTTCTAATATATATCAATGCTAAGGACAACAAAGAATAGATATACATTGAAACAATACATATAAAATGTCATAGAAATAATGAAATGCCACTAACCTGTTGTCTGATTCCGACAATTAACTTGAATAATATCTAACAGTATTGAAATTTAATTAAAAATTGGAACTGCATTACTTAATTTACTTTTTATTTTCGTAAAAATTGAATAATCCTTGACCACATCCGGAATACGAGAACTAAAATACGAAAATAAAAATGATTTACGATTAGCGTACTATAACAAGCTTCCGGATATTCGGTATATTTTGTATCATTTTATACTTAACACTAATGATTTTCACTTAAACGGGGATTTCTCAAGAGGCACAACAATAGTAGGCAAATAATGAGAATAATATCCGATACGTCTGTTGCCTTCTTGAATTGAAGGTTGCGATTTTTTGCAGTGTTTTCTAATATTCATTACACTATATTTTTTCAGGTCTCTATCGAGAAACTGAGTCTAGAATAAATCATTTACAAAATAAGTCGAATAAAAGGACATATTTCTTGGTCTAAATATAGCTCTGCTGGTTCCTTGGTTATTTTGCCTGTTCGATGTTCAAAGAATTGAGTTCATGTTGATGTAATTATTGACAGACTAGTGATTTGGCGTCTAGCAAACAGTATTTTAGGCATGTTGGGGACGGTAACAAGTTAACATGGAACAAACACTTGGACTGCCACTGGATGCAGCACGGAGGGATTCTTGTAAAGAGTGAGTTGGCAAATTCTTACACCAATGAATTTCGTTAACACAGGCTGTAGTCCTTACAATACCCCTAGTTAAGATTCTTTTCATTAGTAAACATGAACGACAACGAATATTGATGTTTGTTTTAATGGTGTTTAACGACACGTTTTCCATATTTTGCGTTCATATTTTATTAAGGGAGGAAGCCGGAGAAAACCACCAACTTTAGTGGCAAAAATGGCAGCCCTTCTCCATTAAGATCGGAGTCGAGCACACCCAGCCCGCAATCATGGTGTTGAGAAACCACGCGCTCACTAGTAGACGTACTTCTTGACTACTTGGCCGCCGAGAATATTAGAATTAGTTTAGTAACTAACGGTTTATTTCCTTGAAACCTGCTACCATAATGGAAGGTTTCCCAGTGCTCAACCCACAAAGCAGCCAAGCGCGCCCCGGGGTAGCGGATAGGGGAGAATCTCTAGTTGAATGGTTGTCAGGTAATATTACGGAAAGCATGGCGGCGGACCGTAGTAGGCAACGCGTGTGGAGTGTGCCTTGCTCCCTAAAGACCCATTTTGTAAATTTCAAAAGAGAGTAGCCGCTGTAAAAGACTAAATTCTCCGCCCACCCCTACCCAGTACTCCATTACTTTTCACCCCGTGTGGGACCCGGGGCACAGGAGAATAGGCCCACGGCTTCCTCAGCCTGCAGTAAGAGTCTGCTAACAGAGGCAACACTTGCCGTGTGTTGCGACCCGTGTCGATTACAGGACGGGATTTCAGTAGGCCGGGTAAACGGTCCCGATAACTTACTGAACCCTTACTTTTTCCAGACGGGAAATCGAGTTAGCCCTGACTTCGATGAATCGGCATGTCACGTCTTGCCCTTTGTGAATCCTTCTCATTTAAGCTACTCTATTACATTTTTTCCTTCAAACTGTTCCATGAAATGTATGTACCATTTGATAGACAGCTCCCTTACAGGATTTGCAAAGAAGGCGGTGGCTGAAGGGCAAAGCTTCCTAAGCTTTATAGAGGCGACATGTTTGCCGTGTGTTGCAACCCGTGTCGGTGGAGGAAGGGATCCTGGTGGTTGAGAGATCACTCTCTGCTGCATCCATTAGTGCGGGTCAGCGGGTTTGATTTTCAATACACCACTTTGGCCCTGACTTCAACTAGACGGGAGACCGGATGGACCCGGTTCGGTCAATCGGCTGGTCACGCCGAGCCCTTAACAAGCTTGTCGTCATTTCTCTTGTCACTTGATCATATCCTGTGAATTTCAGTTCCAAAGTTGTTGTTACAAGCTGTTAAGAAGGCGGTGGCTCATGGGTCAATCGAGTGGAATGAGTTTCGAACGGTTGTTTCGCCAGTTAATTCTGGCACGAAGCTTGCGTTCGTGAAGAAATTCATCTATTTGAGTATACCACCCTTGGAACACCTGATGCTTTCTGCTGGTGATCCGCAGAGACAAGCATCGCCCCTGTTGGCACTCCGTGGCGGGTGGGTGACAAGGGTGGTGAACCGCATTCTTACAACATGGCTTCTAAAACTAATGGTATAACAAGTTCAAAAAAAAGAAAAAATGAATTCGCTCTAGAAGAAATGGTTGACGATGAGCAGTGGTCAAGATTTATTGTTCTAACCAGTACTGAACAAAATAAACCTTTATCCAAAATTTCTCCTTTTGTAATTGAAAAAACTATAAAGGGTTGTGCAGGAGATGTAAAAAATGTTACAAAATTGAAATCAGGCTCTTTGTTAATTGAATGTTCAAAGAAACAGCAATCCTTCAATTTGTTAAAATTAAACAAAATTCTTGATTTAAACATCTCTTCTTCTCCTCATAGAACGTTAAATTCCAGTCAAGGTATTATTCGTTACAGAGACCAAGATCTCTCTGAACTTACAGATGACGAAATTTGTGAAGAACTTAAACCTCAGGGTATAACTAAAGTCAAAAGATTCGTAGCCAACAGAGAAGGTGTTCAGGTCAAACTGAATACCTTCCTCCTACACTTTAATACTCCATCTGTCCCTTCATCAATAAAAATCGGTCTCTACAATGTTAAAGTCAGCGCATACATCTCCAACCCTGTGCGCTGCTTTAAGTGTCAAAAGTTCGGCCATGGGAAGGGACAGTGCAGAGGTCACTTGATCTGTTTTAAGTGCGCCGAAGAAGGACATGAGGGCTTTACCTGCACTAAAACTCCAAAGTGTGCCAATTGTGGTGAAGCCCACATGTCCTCATCCAAGGATTGTCATCATTTTAAAAAGGAAAAAGAAATACAAAAGTTAAAAACTGAAAAAAACATCCCTTACCCTGAGGCTCGTCGTCTGTATAATTCAACGAATAATCCTTCGTCTCCTGCATCAACATCATACGCCAGTGTTGCCAAACGCGTTCTCACTTCAGTTGAAACGCAGACAATCATCACCTGGCCTATTGACAAACAGGAACCTTCAAAATTAACAGTTACAACAACAGACAAAATCATTAAATCTTCACGAAAATCGTCATCTTCTCAAACCGCTACGTCTTCAGCACCCTCTCAAACTGCTACGTCTTCAGCACCCTCTCAATCCTCAACCACTTCTTCAAGCAGCCCAAAAAAAAATTCAAAAAATACCAACTCCAATTTAAATTTTAACTCAAATAAAAACTCAAATCAAAAAGGAGATCGCACTCCAAAACTGCTGCGGGATCCCATTAAGGTCCACAACAGGTTTGGAAGTCTAGATCATCTAGACACTACTATCTGGGGCGATCCCATGGATACACTACCCCCAGATACTGGATCTAAAAGTAGATCCCCCAGCAGAAACCGGCGGAATAGCCCCAAAAAAACTGTCAACTATTCCCCTATTCGCAGACCATAATGGGTACTATAATACAATGGAATTGTCGAGGTCTTAAGATTAATTTTCTTGAAATTACATTATTGGTTCAAGCCTTTCTTCCTGTTGCATTTTGCCTCCAAGAATCCCACCTAAAACGAAGTGATAACATATCTTTAAAAAACTACTCTATATACAGCACATATGTAGACGAGAATGATAGAGCTGCTGGCGGCTCTACCATTCTTGTAAAAGATCAAGTTCTACATAGCCCTGTAGATCTCAACACTGATCTTCAGGCGGTTGCTGTTAGAATATCTTTAGACAAAACAATTACTTTATGCTCTGTGTATATCCCTCCGAATTCTTCATTAAATTTAAACCAGTTGAAACATCTTACTGATCAGCTTCCAGCCCCTTATATATTACTTGGTGACTTCAACGGACACAACCCTTTATGGGGCAGTAATACAATAAACGATAAAGGTAAAATTATTGAAGGCTTAATGAATCAGGAAGACCTCTGTATTTTTAATGATGGAACCAATACCTATTTACATCCTGGGAATGGATCATATTCGGCTATTGATCTTACAATAGCAGATCCTTCTCTGTTGTCCGATTTCTCATGGAAAGTCCATGACGATCTCTGTGGCAGTGATCATTTTCCCATTATATTGGAATCTTTGCACTCTTCCAACACAGAACGAGCCGCTCGGTACAAATTTAACAAAGCCAATTGGCCTCTATTTGAACAACTCTGTATAGAGCGACTTAACTCCGACACTTTTGAAGCTATTTCTGATCCCATTTTAAAATTCAATGAAACACTTATTTCAATTGCTGATGAAACAATTCCTAAGACCTCGACAAATCCAAAACATCCTAGTAAACCCTGGTTCGATGACAGCTGTGAGGACGCTATTAAAGACCGGAAAAAGGCCGAACGACGCTTTAATAAACACCCAACTCAAAATAATCTTAACCAATTCCGAATTTTTCGAGCGAAAGCTCGCAGGGTAACGAAACAAAGACGACGTACCTCTTGGCGTAACTTTGTTTCTAAACTAGATAACCATACCCCTATGAATAAAATTTGGAACACGATCCGTAAAATTAAAGGTAAAAACAGTAAAGCAAATGTCCATCATTTAAAGGATGGACAAGACTTGTTAACATCAGAGTCAGACATATCAAATAAATTGGCCGAAACATTTGCAACACACTCCTCTGCTGAAAATTATCATCCCAATTTTCAGCGGATCAAAATTCAAAAAGAAAAATCAAAACTTACTTTCCAGTCAAAAAATCTAGAAGATTACAATACACCTTTTTCTTTGGAAGAGCTAAAAACTTCATTGAACAAATCTCACGATACAGCATGTGGTCCAGATGACATCCATTATCAACTTCTCAAACATCTGCCACAATCTTCTCTCCAATGTCTTCTCAATCTTCTTAACAACATTTGGGAAACGGGTGACTTACCATCTATTTGGAAAATGGCCACTGTTGTGCCTATTCCAAAACCAGGAAAAGATCACTCGGAAGCGTCCAACTATCGGCCTATAGCACTCACAAGCTGTCTTTGTAAAACCATGGAAAGGATGATCAATGATCGCCTTGTCTGGTTTTTAGAAGCTAACAATCTAATATCAAATATCCAATGTGGATTCAGGCAAGGGCGAAGTACCCTAGATCATCTTGTACGTTTCGAAACGTATATTCGAAACGCTTTTGCCAAGAATGAACATGTTGTGTCTATCTTTTTCGATTTAGAAAAAGCATATGACACAACATGGAAATATGGTATTTTAAAAGATCTTTTTGATATGGGGTTGAAAGGTAGACTTCCTACCTTTATTTCAAACTTTTTATCTGACAGAGAATTTAAAGTTAGGGTCAATTCTACTTTATCTAACCCCTTTGAACAGGAAATGGGTGTTCCTCAGGGGAGTATCCTTTCTGTCACTTTATTCAGTATCAAAATTAATAGCCTTGCTCAAGTTTTAAAAGATAATATTGATGGTTCTCTATATGTTGACGACTTCCTCATATGTTACCGAGGAAAAAACATGAATAATATTGAACGTCAACTGCAGTTATGTTTACATAGAATAGAGAAATGGGCAATGGAGAATGGTTTTAAATTCTCCACTGCAAAAACCGTTGGGATGCATTTTTGTAATAAACGAAAGATGCATCCTGATCCCGAATTAAAATTACATAATAATCCTATCAAAATTGTAAAAGAAACTACTTTTCTTGGTCTCATATTTGATTCAAGGCTAACCTTTCTACCCCATATCAAAATGTTAAAAAATAAATGCCTTAAAGCATTAGATATTTTAAAAGTCGTATCCAGCACCGACTGGGGTGCTGAGTGCGATGTTTTACTGAATCTTTATAGATCGCTGGTTCGATCGAAATTGGATTACGGTTGCTTTATTTATGGTTCTGCTCGCAAGTCATATGTCAAAATCCTTGATACTATACACCATCAGGGATTGCGACTATGTCTTGGAGCTTTTAGAACCACACCTGTAAATAGTTTGTATGTAGAAGCAAACGAGCCTTCTTTGTATCAAAGAAGAATTAAGCTCGCTTTGCAATATGCAACCAAATTGAAGGCGTATCCTGGCAACCCGGCACACGACTGTGTTTTCAAACCTCTTTACGAAAATATTTTTGAAAAACATCCAAATAAAATTCAACCTTTTGGTATCAGAATAAAACCTCATTTGAAGAACTCTGGTATAAATTTAGATGAAATTGCTGCTATTGAAATTCCACATAACCCACCATGGTTAAATCCAAAACCGGTATTTATTTTTGATCTTAGAAACCATAAAAAGTCTGACACAAATCCTTTAATTATTCAACAACACTTTGCAGAAATAAAATCTCAGTCACTATCCTGGCCATTCTGCAATTTATACAGATGGATCGAAGGACGGCGATAAAGTTGCATCGGCCGCTGTCTTTGGAGAGCGTGTTGAAACTCGCCGTCTTCCTTCCGTTTCTTCTGTATTTAGTGCAGAAGCACAAGCTATCCTTCTTGCACTAAAAATTATTGCTTCGTCAGATGAGAGTAAATTTATTATCTGCTCCGATTCTTTGTCATGTCTTCAGGCAATTGAAAATTGTAAAATAAAGAATGCATTTATTTTAAAAATCATCCAAATTTACAAATCCTTGAAAACATTGGGTAAAGAGGTTGTATTTTTCTGGATTCCCAGCCATGTGGGAATCCATGGAAACACAGTCGTGGACAGGGAGGCTAAGGCTGCCTTAGAAAATGATATTATTAACTGTAAAATTCCTTTTACTGATTTTAAATTATATATTTTTAAATACATTTCTAATCTATGGCAGCGTGGTTGGGATCTCGAAGTTCATAATAAACTGCATGAGATCCAACCACTTCTGCACATGCATAATTTGAAATCTTGTAGAGGTCGTAGGGACCAAGTGGTTTTAACCAGGTGTCGTCTTGGGCATACCAGGACAACACATAGTTATATTTTAAACAATGAACCAAGACCCGAGTGTGTGCCATGCAACTGTCCATATACCATCAAGCATGTCTTGATGGACTGTGTTGACGTGGCACACATTCGGGAACGTTTTTATTCTGTTAATTCTTATAAGACTTTATTTACAGCTGTCGCTGGCGACACAATTTTACAGTTTTTAAAGGAAATTAACTTGTACAGAAAAATTTAATTGGATTTTAAATTGTGATATTAAATACTTTTTAGTGTTTTAGTTTTCTTTTTATCTGTATATATGCTCATATTATTATATTAGACCACGTTTTATAAAGGATGGATATTCTTTAAATAATTAAAATTCTTATTTTCACGTCCTGAATATAGCTGAAATATTGCTTGCTGGACGTAAAACATCAAACAATCAATCAATCCATTACTTTTCCAGTGGCAGTCAGAATAATGTTCCCTATGTCCCATCCAACTCCCATTTCCTGTTGATTTATTGTGTTGTAACTTCTCCTTGCCCTGAATATAGCTGAAATACAGCTCGTTGGACGTAAAGCAAACATCTAATAAATCAATAAAACTGTCTTTTCAACTTCTACCAATCTGACACCAAGATCATCAGGTATTGATATAAAGTAACTGCTTACGTGCGTGTACACTGGATAATCATCAGGAATTAACAAATTGTTATTTGTTTAAATTGCACATTTTAAAAAAACTGTTAATTGGATGCAGTTGCATCATGATTTGTTTACCCGTCCAAACAACATTCAATTAAAGTCTGTTTGGAACTTTTTGACATGATCATCTGCTCAGTTGAATTCTGTAAGGTTGATAATTAACTAATATGTTTTATTAAGATTATAGCAAAGGTTCACAATTATCATCAAGCCATTACCGTCTAGTTGTCGGACTTTTATTATATATATAAATTTCAAAATAAGTATTGCATTTGTCTACAACTTGTTGCATATTACTTTAAAATCAATTCGAATAGCAATGCAGTTTTTTTAATTTATTTGTTATTGTTTACAAAAGAACAATAAATACCCGATGGCACCTACTTTAAATGAGAATTAATCAATAGCTCAGTTGCAATCCTCTTGTGACAAACGCAAATTATATCATATTATATGGGTTGCACAGTTTGAACAGAATCCTCTTTTAATGTGTTTTGGGTAGTTTTGATGTTTCTGTTAACTATTTTTTTAAATCAAATATTATCTGTTCAGTAACTGTTATCTAGTTTATTAAAAACTAACATTGTTTTTAACTTATATAATAAAAAACCACTCTTTGCTCTTAACAGATCTTATTTAGTCAGAACACCGTTAACTATTTTTATTTTGTCTGTGTTATCTGTTAATTCGTGTAATTCACTATCGTTCTTAAATGATTTATTGAGTCTTCTTATTAAATAGAAAAATACACAAGATCATGGAAAGCACTTATTAATGTCTGTCTCCCATACATTACTCTTGTGAATTGCTGTTGTTTACCTGTTACTGCAGCCCCTCCTGCACCCCTCGTTGAAATAGAAAATTTTGTCTTATTTTATACTACAGAAAACCCAAGGACTAGCTTCCCAACCTTGCGTTTTGGATATTCTCTAAAGGTTTTATTTAGACTGCACGCAATCTGTATTATCTACAATAAGCGTCTTTTTTCGAACTGATTTAAACTTGTGTGTTGTTTTGTCGTTTACCCACTGTTTTAAATCATTGGTGGCCGTTTCTCATGTTAAAACTTAAAAATAATACACGTATTATACAATAAAGTTGACAAACCACAATGTGCATTTTCTATTCTTGTCAAAAATGTAAATAGCACATTGATTCAGATCAGAGTGCTTCTATTCATTCCAAAACGACAAATGCAACGATTTACGATTTTTATTGCTATATATCACCTACCTTAAACAGAAAAAAGTCCCAAACTGTAACATTTTATTATAAAACTGTCATGCCAATGATAATAAAGGTACAAAGTCCTTGCTTCTAAACTTGTGATTCTTTAGCAACAAAGCTTTGATATAACACTGCAAAGAAAACTAATCTACTTGCCTTGCTCGCTGTGTTTGTACTTTAAACAAGTTTGTATTCATGCACGTAGACACATTCAAATTACTCAATTATTACTGTGATAATTTACCGTATAAGTAACCAGGTTTGGCATAGTAACTAACGTGTTACGTACGAAAACATTTATACAATCCGGGAGGCGCCTCTCTTTCGAACAACACTTTCACTTATGACCTTACCAAGAACTCCCACTACACATCGTAACTTGG
Organism: Limnoperna fortunei; assembly: GCA_944474755.1. Lineage (NCBI taxonomy): Eukaryota > Metazoa > Mollusca > Bivalvia > Mytilida > Modiolidae > Limnoperna > Limnoperna fortunei. The sequence goes on along the minus strand of OX104111.1, from coordinate 52,602,255 downwards.
AATGCCAATTACTACGAAATCCAAGGCAGCGTAAATGCATTACTATATAGTTGATCAAATATTAACACATTTTTCAATGCAAAAGGAAAAGGGGTAGAATTAAATATGGTATTTGGTATTAAAATGTATTAGAGGTTACCTTGAAATTGATCATGTCTTTACTGATCTAAATATTGTAAATTGTATGTAAAGACACAAGAACTCGGATTTAAGTCAATTTCTAACAGCCATTTTATTTCAAATTCACTGATGTTTCTTTAGTTTGGTTCAACTACCGCTTCCGTTATGACGATATGTACTTGTTCTGTACCACATTGAGAGAGTCGCGCTCTTTGCACGATAAAGACCCCTTTAGTAGATTTCGAAAAGAATAGGCTCATTGTAGCCGCTATACAAGGCTAAATTTTCCGCCCCTACCCAATATTTCATACTTTTACAGTGGAATTTCAAGTTTTGTTCCTATGTCTTGCCCTTTTTCGCGTTGATTTATTTTTGTTAACTTGTCCTGAATATAGCTGAAATACTGCTTGCAGGGCGTTGAGAAAGCACACAATCAATCAATGTACCTCAAGACCCATAGTGGGTTACATGTACAGTGTAACGCTCACTACACGACGAAATACAGGATCTTACATTGGTAAAACTGGATGTGTCCAATCATGGAATTGTAAGTCCAACCTTTGCGGCATTAACGTAACAATTTTGCAACATAATATATATTTAAGTATATAATAAGAAATGAAAAAGACAGTGCTTTTTTAACTCCGGGAATAGTCATTTTTTCGTAGACAACGTTGGAGGAAGTCACTTTATTTTGTTTTATCCTGGCTTTAACACCACCGCTATTGCGCTTATATCTTACATATTTAAAGTTATGGGAACATTCATCAGTCTCCACGTGCTTTATACAACTCTTTTGAAATCAATACTTTACACTTTAAAATTGATAGCTGGCAAACTGACAAAGTATGTTGGATTAATCTGAATTTGTCAATATTACTTTTGCTATTTTAGACCAAACATATTTTAACGTTTCTTTTGAAGCCTGTAGATTAAGGACTATTGTTGTCTTGATCCGGTTTACATCTTTTTGATAATAGCGTGTAAGCTGATGTTCTTTTCTAAGGAATTTATTTAGAAAGACTTAAATTTAATTTGTATAAACATTTGTTTGCCAGGTTGAGAGATTCAATAACAATCAACAGTCGATCCATTTGATGCATTTTTGTAACGGAGGTCAGTTAAAAATTTACTTCAGTTACATCGTAATGTCAATTGTCAAAGTATCACAAATTAAAATATATACCAATTTTTGTTCTTTTCTTTTAAATGTCTGTCAATTTGTTCTTCATGTAAACAAAACATTAAGATCTTTCAAATGGCAACCAATGGTTAGTATAATCAGATTATAGTTAACAATTCCATCTTGAGTTGTTAAATCTTCTCACAGTACAATCATACAGAATAAGGCGAGAAATTCTAATTGAGTTCATTGTTATCCTAAGGACATTAAAAGATTCGGCATGAAAGATATTAAAATGCATATCCCACGAGCACTATATATTTTTCCATATTTGACAAAATATATTTTATATATCTTGCCTTTGAGACATAATGTAGAAAGTAAAGAGTGAATATGACGAATGTTGCTTTCACTTTGTCCATAGTCTAAATATGTGTCTTCATGGTTTCAAACAACAAATGAAATATCCCAGACTGTTTTTGTTTGTGCCTAATTAAAAAATTACATAAGAAACAAAAAGGAACATATTTTTGTAAGATAAATATACGTATACGGGTATTGATTTTAAACATTTTGACAGACATTACCAAAACGCCAAAGATTATTGCACATCCCTATTGCTATATGGATATTGTTGATTGAACATAATACTTTAGAGTTAATACACAATCATCTGGTGCTTGGCATTAACAGTAGTTTATAAACAGAAAAACAGAGCATGAAGATCCTTGGCCATCAGAAGACATACAATTTTATTGACAGTACTCCAGGCACAATCTACAGTACATCCTCTGTTACATTGTAAACAAATTTTGAAAAACATAAACCCATAAACAAGAACGAAAGTCATCACGTCTTTTGTCTTATAGTAAAAAAGGAGTTTGATCCTAAGCGTATTTTGCTGTCAATCTCAATAAAATACAACTAGGATAACGCAATGAAGAATTTCAATTAGTAGAATAGCTATCTTTTAAGAAATAATTTATCAAACAAATTAAAATCAACGTGTGCAACAAAAAGATTTTTTCTTATTTAGACTACGTACCGTATACCTTATATGGATTCTATTATTATTAGTCTTATTTATGCAAATATATATGACATCCTGTGAGCTATTTTAAGGAAGAAATCCTCTTTCTGATGAATTTCTGAGATCTACTAATTTTACTTATGTATTTTAAAGGAATATTTAAAAATAGAACTAACACTTCCTAAAAAGATGTAAAGTGACTACAATTCCATTTAACTTAAATACTTCATTCAATGTTTCATTGCTCAGCTGGCATTCTGTTAAACGCGAATGAAGTATAAAATTAGGGCATCGATTACATAAGAACACAAACCGACAATAACAAGTTGTAGAGTTTAATGATAAACATACAAACACATCTGTTATTGAAAATTATTTAGATTTTGCATGGTATTTTTTTTTAAAAAGGATTTGTTGTTATTAGCAATGGAACACGTTAAGTTTTTAAATAAGTGGATAGTCGGAGCAACTGAACCATTCATTGAATCGATTTTCAACCACGACAATTTGCGCTAAACAAAAATCTTTGGCAATGTCAAGTAATTCTTGTAAGTTATGAAACAGTACTTTTCAACTCGTAATTTCACAAAATTAATTACTTAATTGAATGAGGGATTACTTTCGGCGAGCAGTATATCAGCTATATTCAGGACGAGCACATGTTAACAAACAATAAAACTATTAAAAAAACGAACGAACGGGAAATTTTGACTGCCAATAGAACTATAGGGACAGGGAAATCGTTTCCTTTAATGGCAACAAGGCGCCTTCTCTTTTCCGGCATCGTCCAAGAAAAGTTTTTAACACTGAAGGATCGAGGTGATCGCCAAAGCACAATATGTGTGGATTAAGCTGTGGAGACTGACCCTGTATCCAGAACCGAGCAATCCAAGGATACAAATTAATCAAATGTACTACGAGCCGTTATTCTTGCATTTGCGTCAAAATATAGACATCAGTCATAAATAACAGAAAATCATGCATGATACCGCAATCTGTAACGTTCTATTTATGGCCAGTTCTTATAAATTTTCTATACAGAGTAATAGAGAAGGGTGAGGCTAAACGCCATACATAGCAAACAACCAACATCAGTAGCATCTTTATTTCATAACCGGTTAAAATATTACATAATATTTATTAGTTTATGATATTTATCTTCTTAGCAATGTGTTCAAATATTTTCTTTGTAAAACCGGTAAAGAGAATTATGTGCAATTAAAAATTAAAAAATGAAATTTAAAAATATTGTGGCAGCAGGATATAGATGAAATCTTGAGAGATTTGATAGTTTGGTTTCTTTCATTGGTCGGTTTGAATGTGTTTATTTCTTGCATCTCAATAAGAAACATTTTAAATAATGACCGGAATACTCAATACACAGCAGCATGTGATAATATTCAATTAAATAACCGCAATTTATAATAATTTTGTAATTAACACCCACCGACACCGCCAAATCACATAAATCATTTTCCGTTTAGACTGAGCGTTTCTGATTAATCAATATGTGAACTGAAATAAAACAAGAATTTGTTATTTTTATGTTATAAAGAGTTAAATTTAAATTTTAAGTTGAAATTTTTCATTTTTATAGCTGTTCTGCTGCTTTGGTTATTTTTGTTGATGGTCCTAAAGTATGTGTTAAAGACATTCATTTTGTTAATACCTTAATAATTCCTTTATTGTTGTTTTTTACTGGAATATATGCATTTAGTATCAAAAGTAAATCTGACGATTCTAAGACGAAATGAATAGACGTCCAGATTTTTGAAAAAAAGGAAACGCCATCACGGACAAACCACTAACGAATACAACAACCAGCAAACATGCATAGAATAAAACAAACAAATCAGTAACACGAAATCGTATTCCAGGAAGAGGGGCAAATCCTTCATCAAATTAGACACTCATCGTGTTATTTAAGGTCAAAACGGATCGACGGTCGCGAAAAGGGAGAGATATCCAATAATGTCATTATCTGTACCATGTCACTATACAGAAATTCGACAGTGCATTTGAGTTTATATATCTACATCTATGCAAAGTTTGAATGTTGGAGCAGGCGGGTCTTTTTTTTATACTAGTAAAAGAAGAATTACGCTCATTCTGAAATATGCAAGGAGTTTACTAATGTTGCCCAATAATTTTTTTCAAACCTTCATAAGAACACATTCGTGATCGATTGATTGTTCAGCAAACAATATTTTGCCTATATGTAGGACAAGAATAATACAACAAAATATAAATTAATTCGATAATTGATATGGGACAAAAGGCCAGAACACTTTGGACTGTCACTGGAGAAGTTATAATTGTTGGAACGAAAGATTTTTTAATACGGTGTCGTCTTTTAAACGATGAAACACGATCCTAATGTGTGCTACGCAACTGTTCCTTTTTTAAACATGGCACACATTCGTGAACAAATTTACAGTTGATTCATATAACAATTAAATTATTCTACATAATAACCAGAAAAAACAAAATAGACTAGTTTGTCTAACTAGTGCTTAAACCAACTATTGTTGTTAGTTTCTAAACATAGATCCAAGTATGTTACATTTGTAACCGTCGTTTGTGTCTCTAGCTTATGAGTATAAATACAATCCAAAAGTAATCCAAAATATCAATTGTGTACCCATAAGACACCATCAATTCAGCTTAAGCTTCACAACTTACTCTATTCTGCTTTTGTTTAACCATATGACGCCATATGTGTAGCTGAAGCTAATAAGAAATTTATAATTCTGACTGCTTCCTTTTTTGTACAATTTGTACCTTATGGTATTGCAACTGTTTCAATATTGAAAGTATCACCACGATATCAAATTTACTTATGGAAGGTATTAAAACTGTATTTACATTCATGCATACTCCTTACTCACATTCATATATACTCCTTCCTCTGAGGACTTAGTAGTGTTTTACTTTATTAATAGCAGCTCATGATGACTTGATATTTACTCTGAGGTCTTTTTTTATTCTAACACAATGTTATTTATCAAGCTTTCAAACAAGCTAAAAATGATAATCTGAAAATGTCATATCTAGACCAGAAATAAATAAAAGTGCTAAACGTGATAATTCCACGACCATAACATATTCAAACTTAGATTGAAAAAATTGGTCGGGTGACTACTTATAAAGACCCAAATGATTAATGAGTTTTGTCAACGATAAAATACCAGGTTTATCAGTAAGTAACTATAGTCGTAACTCTTTCCCAAAATGCTAAGTTAAACGCCTTATAGTAAAAATTTTAAATGCGTATAAGTAGATATAATATATATTTCACATAATAAAAAATATCTACTTGTAAGTGTTTTTTGTTCTACCATTATTTTACTCGTGGTTACTTTAAATAATAAGCCAAATTTTTAAAGACGACGCACAATGACACTAAGTCAATGAACTGTTATCTTAAATACCTATCCTTAGTTATGAATGCGAAATTCTACAAATGACACGTTTTTAAAAATCACTATCTTGTAGTAAAAAACTGTTAGTCAATCTTGTTACATGACAAAACAATTATCAAAATAAACTATTCAGGTTTAGTCGATTAGTTAAATTGTACAACTGGGATCAAACTGGGAGGGTTCCCAATGCGAGACCCTATAGCAATATTTTATAAGTTTCAGCGTTTTGAGAAAAAAATCTAATATTGTGGAATTTTATATTACTTTTACATACTCAAGCAGACATTAAAAACCATACACTGCGTAAACTCTGTTGTCCGATTTAGTCGACACTGATTTCTGATTTTATTTGAAGCACATCATGATTTTAATAGTGTGTGCTACAAGCAATACTACAACATATTAATCAATTTATACCTGTTTAATTTTCTATCTGAATTATTACCACTATTATACCAAAATATACTATAAACGAATAATCACGATTACAGATTAAATTTTCAAAAAATATTTAAAACAAAAAACATAATGCGTCAAACGTTTCATTCATCGCAAATTTTATTCATACTCTATTTTTAATACTTACATATTCATCTAAACAAACTACATTTATAATTTGTTTCTTTAATAATTTTGAAAATCGGCATTTATAACTATGATAGAACTATGACGAAACATTACAAACAAATACCTATAATACGTTATAAATTGTTTCATAAACAAACAGTAAGATGTATCAATTATTTTTAACATCTTAATGTTGGCTATAATTTATAAGTAATTTCCCGATTAACAGTAAACAAATCCATTTTGTTTTCTAGAATGTATGCAAAATTCAGCAAAGTCGTATGTGACTAATATTTTTTAATATTCAAATATTTTACTTCGATATTAAGGAATAAAGACATACAATGCTTTATAAAACTTACCTTTTCGCGTCTTATATTCTCAGTTGAACCTTTCAGGATAATCTAGTTGTGCTTTTAAAAGTCCTTAGATGAAAAGTGGCCTTCATCCCCGTAGGTGTAAAAGCAGGACGTCATTAAATTCTTTTAGTCAATACCAATCGTATTTTATTCAATTCCCTGAAATCCATTTGATTCCTAATTGTCATAGCAAATCATTGTTCAAATCATGTATAAACAATTTTAACAGCTAGAAGTTTTAGTTTACAATATAATCTTTTATTGGATATTTGTTGTCACGAGAATTACTGCAGTTGTTTAAATTAACCATTCCTATAACAAGAACATAATTAATATTAACGGATTTTTCTTAGAAAGGATGTTATACTGATAAAGCACGGTTCTGCCTCCGTTCATTAAAGATTCATAATAAAATGACCATCCTTTCACGCCTATTTAGTTTCTTTATAAATAACACCATGAGGAATCAATTTATTTTAATTAATCACTTTGGCCAATTGATTTAATATCCAATACAATTATTATGTTTTCAGACTATCATGTCAAACAATATTTAATAAAACGCAAATAAACATGACAACACTTTGATTAGTGTGGATACAAAAATTAACCTAATTGTACAATTTTAAACAACAATCTGGTCGCGTTATTTCATAATAAAGACATTTTATACGATGACTTATAGACTACTCATTGGCGTTGACTACTAAGCTATTAAATTAAAGGGTTTGTACTCAGTTGAATGTTATCCCTACAGAAGTTCTATTGTCGTTACCATGATTTAATTGATCATTATGGGAAATTCAACTCTCAGATACGATTAGACAATTTCAGAGTCAAAGGAAGTCTTTTCTATGACTTTGACTATGATTTGACTCTTTCCTGGACAAGACAATGAGTAACACGATGGGTGTCAAATTAGAGGAAGACGCTGCGTGCGTCCGGAGCACCTGAGTGCATCCATGGCTATTAATGTGTGCGGGTTACTCACTTTTTGCTTTGTATATGTATGTCTCCGGATTTGTAGTTGTCCTTTGACTTTCGGCTGTTGTTGTTCAAGTATTTCCTTGCTATTTTTTCTTATGTGTATTTGAGTTGATTTTAAAATGTTACAAGTTTAAATTCAATTTAGTTGTTTGAGTGGCAAAGATCATAGAAAAATAGCGACAATTACTAATTATTCATACATACATATACGAAACGAACCAGAAATTAAAACCACAAACACATAAAGTGAGTTACCCGAAACCAAAAAAGACTGAAAGCCTTTTAATAGACATCCGTCGAGTTTCTTGTATTTATGTTATTAAAAATGCAGATCCGGGAATTGGAAAGACATTTTTTAAACAAGAAAACGCACTAGTATGTTAAAAGTAGCACTTAAATTTGGTTTTTTCTTTGTCATAACCATGCGGGAATTAATGAATATAAGGTACATAAAACTAAAAAAATGTAGTTTCGATAGATCTCACAGGCTTTTCTTTTTTATCAAAAATTTCAAAATGACGCCATATTTCTTGACGGGCTTTTTATTTATCCCTCTGATTTTACAGCATATCTATATCAACAATATCAGAACAGAAAGATAAGGTCCTTCGCTCTGTATATCTTTTTGAACAATTTAAAAAACTAGTTTACGATACTTGAAGATATGCTTCGACATGGTCATTGGAACTGTGTTTTTTAAATACATATTGTCCGGAACACATTTTTGCCAGTTTCCTAAAAGCATATTTGTCTTTACTGTTATTTTCTATCAAGAGTCTGGGATTGGCTTTATAAACTGATCAATAATTTGAGTTCAGTTGGTTTCCGCTTTGTCAAATTAAGCCTTATTTTTATTTTCTGTCATAAAGCTTATTAAACATATTTTATTAATGTTCCTGTTTTTTATTTGTATTTAGAACTTTCATAATCATGTTTCCTTTTGTGATTTTCATTTTGTGTTTTTGTTTTACATTTTCCAGCTTAGTTTAAACATTAAATTGTTCAAATAAAACAATTTGGATTAGACACAAGTCACAATAATTTGGAATCGTCTTCTCCATTAATGCAACGATAATGACATAACAGTGAAGAACAACAAGTTACTATATACACAAATTGTGCTTTTAAAAGCCCAATAAAAAAGGACAATAAATACGAAGCGAAAGAGCTAGTGTTCAAGTCCGGTAATTTGCATAACAAAGGAAACGATCGACTCCAGAGTGATAGGGATTTAGTCACTTTAGAAACAACGGGGTTAGGGTTTAAGAGAAGCAAATAACATTTAAACCTAGATAACATAAAAGTACATGTATTTGGGAAAATTAATTTATTCAGAGGTTATCGCTACGTATGAGCTTCGATATTTGCAAGGATTGTTCGATCCCAGTAGTAACAATTAAATGATACAATAAGACAAGTAATTCGGCAATTGAGTTGTTGACATTTTCCAGATTAGGCTAATTAAAGTTAGTAATGTTTATTTCAGACGTTTTCAGCAAAAATTGTTTTTATCAATGTTATATAATTGTTAATCACTCTATAAGATGTTCATGTTTAGCGTTCAGGGGGTAAATTAATTGGTAAAAAATTAGCGCAACCTTTAGCAATTTTTCAGCTATATCATGGCGTCAGTTTTTATTGCGGAAGAAGCCGTAGTAAGCAGAGACATTCAGTAGGAAAATGACTATCCTTGTCCATTAAGATTGGAGTCGAGTAAGAGCTTGCCCGCAATGAGACTCGAACCCACAACTTATTGTTGACAGACCACGCGGTCAATAGTAGACTAAATACCTTTATAACTCGGCCACCGAAGCCAGTGTTTATTTAAACACAATACTCTAATAAGAAATGTCTTTGTTCTGAAAAGTGCGTAAAAACTCACAATCCTTTATTTATATATGATGAATCATATGAACCTTTAATTGTTATGTTGAATGAAATGAAAAACAATGCAATTTTTTTAACACGTAATTCAAAACGTTTTTTGCCTTAAGGCCAGTCGCAAGTTTGTTGAAGAAATGGAAAATTAGATAAACCTTTAACAATTATCAAGAATCGGATCCCCCGCAATTCAGCAATTTACAAAAAATTCTAAATATTGACATTTCCGCCGCCAGCACATTAGATGACATATTTTGCTTATACGTTTCTTTTTAGTTCTATACAATAAATACGGTAAGTAAATATTAAATAAAAACAACAACTAGCAACGCTTGTTTTGAGAAAATTATAACAATTATTTCATCAATTAAATAGTTGAAGTCTGTATATTTACCTCTATTTTAGCAGATTGAATGATAAAATTAATGTTTAAAGTCTATAGAGAACATGCTTTAATAAGAAAATGAAGAAGCAATAAACAATTAATCAATGTTTAGGTATTATCGTCTTGGAAAAAACTTAACATAAACAAGACCTTGCTTCTCCGTCTAGAAGTTAAGATACGTCTTTATGGGCGCACATGTGAGGTGTATTAAGGCACAATCTTAAACGTGAATGAGTTGGATAAGTAGCCAACAGTAAGAATCAATATTCTAATCCTATTCATTTATGTCGTAATTAATACTGCCCCGGCAGTAAAACATTCTTTTTTTATTCGATGCAGTGTTCAAGGTAGTATCTTCATGCAATGTTATAAGTTATTGATTACACTGCAGGATAATGCAAGCACCAAAACAGTGATCATTTTCCGGTAATTACAAGTGACATACAATAATCTTATAAATCAGTATATAATGTTGTCGATGTCAACAGTTTTTTTTTATGTTGTACGTATAAATGTAGGATAGTTAAAAACATTGTTGTAAATATTTAACACTTGTAACTTTATCCTTTTTCGTTATAAATTTATCACTGTGGCTGCGCATTGTCTTCAGAACAAAAACCTTTGTTTTATCCCTTCAGATCTTGAACTTTGACTATTATCGATAATAATTGGGTATACATAGATACAACATTATAGTGCTTTATAGCAACGGAGAGGATGTTTACTTAACATCCAGCAAGCAATATGTTAGCTATATTCAGGGCGATAACTAGATAGCTAGAAATTTATAATCAACTGAAAAAAAGGACGATTTTTATCAAATTTTGACTGCTACTGTTTTCCGTTTTTTTTTAAATGTATGGATCATTGGATTACGCGGTGAATTTACACTATAGTGGCTACAATGAGTTTACTCTTTCGAAACTAACAAAGAGGACGTATCGTGTAAGGAACGTGGTATTATCCAAACACGTTATGCACTACGGTCCGCGGACAGGCTTTCCATATTATAACGAGACGGTCTTCTCTTTCCGCCACACGTAGGCGCGCATGGCAGCACTTGGTTACCCACAATAAAAGGTTCATTGATTGATAATTGTTTTACGTCCATCAGCAGTATTTCAGCTGAATTCATAACATAAAAAACAATAGGATAATATGAATATTAAGGTGAAACAATTGAATATCCCTCTCTTAGTACTTAACAACTATCTTATACAACAAATATAAGCATATAGACAGATAAAGAGGAAAGCACAACAATAAAAAGTATCACTAATTGACATAAAAGTTATATTTTACTGTATAAATTATTTAAAAAATTGACTGTGAATCCAGAAAAAAACACTTTACTCGAAGTAGTTAATGATTTGTAAATTTGGATGGTTTTAAAATAAAGGGGTTTTTTCATTTTGTGATTTTCAATTGCAAAAGACACAATAAAGTAAATCAAGGAATGTGGCTAAAGGAACTATATTACCGTCCTCCTGTATAAATTGCACTATGGTCAAGATAGCAAGATTTAATTTCTGCACAATATTGTTGTATTTAAAGGGGGTTCAAATTTTCTTAGATCATAAAAAAACAAACCAATGGGGTTTTAGTAATTTCCTGGGTGACAATTTTATCCACCTTTATACCAGAATTGTCCAATTCTTTAATTTATCTATTAATTTTAATCCTAAATAAATTAGCAGAATATAAATGTCTTGTTCAACGGGTCAGACAGAGTTGAATATACTCGAACTTTAAATTTCCCATCAGATTAATCAATGAAGTGCCTAGTTAAATACTTCTCAGTTAAAGACCAAAGCTTTCTGGTCAAGCTCTAAGAACCCTCTCCTGTATGGTCTCGGACAGTTGAAGAACCGTTACAAGTAGGACATTATCATACTAATTAGTAAATAAAGTGCCAGCACTTTTACATTTTTGAGGATGCAAGTTACATTAGTTTTCTTTACAAAACAAATTACTACTTCCAAAACTTTTGTTCTGATATTTTTCCGATACTTGATGCCGTAGGACAACCAATGTTAAGTAAGTTTATGAGGGCAGCATTCCAGGAGCATACATCTAGCTACCAATTTCCTATTCAGATTTTCGCGGTAGAGGGTATCTGCTGACAGTACTGCTACTGAAATGAAGAAGTCATACTTAGACAATTTTATGGTCACCATTATCACTAAGTTGACCGTTACGGAATATTTGTGTCACAAATGACAATTGTTTTATCTTAAATACTGTCCCTTTTTAGCGGATTGTGCATACCCTGGATATGACTAACTACTGGACTTGATACGACGGGTGCCACTGGTGGAGTTGAGGTTGCTTACCCTTCTCGAGCACATAGACTCAACACCCGGTTTTAGAGGGCATGTGTGTTAAGTTTTTGTCTTCTATTTGTCATTTGCTGTTGTCCCCAATATTATTGAAATAGGTTCTGTCTGTGCTCGACTTATTGTTCGGGAATGCTCACTAGAATCTTCGATTAAGGAAATTCTTGAAATTTGATACCTACCAAAATCAATTAGGTCAAGACATGTTGTTTTGTGTTAAGCTGCTACCCGTGACATTTAACTTTACGTTAAAAATGTCATTTTAGGTTTATATAGCAGAGTAATATAATTTATTTCTAAATCAAAACGTGTGTTTCAATAACAGGTATCAATTTAAGACGGTAAGGTAGTGTAATTTAAGTAATTCAAATCACAAATTAAAAAAGCATCTGGTATATTAATAATTATACTGAAAATTAATGATAGTTTGGTTCATAAACACAATTAATAGAAGAATATATTGTAAAAATATCGAATTAACAATATTTTAAATAATGGTTTGGTAACTATATTTAATATCACAAGTTTATGTCAAATGACCAAATTTAGTCTTTTAATCAAAATATAAATATATTTTAATTAGGTACCACTGATTACTATTAGTTTACCTGGTTTGTAGGAAATATAAAACAAAAGTTATATAATGTTTTAATAAGCATCAATTTCAGATGGTAACGTCTTGAAGTTTTCTATTAGTTCAGATAAGGCATACAATTAAAACTGACATCTATATTGAAAAATAAATCTTCGTTCTCAACATTAAAAAAAGGTTAGTAACCGAGTGGAATATTAAGCCTTTTGTAGCGGTTACAACGAGCTTACTTGAATCGACATCCACAGAAGGGGTCTTTATCGTGCAAGGAGAGTGGCAATCTGAAAACACGTTACAAACTGTGGTCCGCTGTCAAGCTTTCCCTATTATGACCTGACAACTCCATAACAAGAAAGGCATCCCCGATCCGCCAACTTGGGACGCGTTGGGCAGCTCTGCGAACCCTCACAGTATGGTCCAAGTAGAGACTCAGATAACGTTGCACTCTTACATTAATTATCATGCGCAATAAGACATAAATGCAAGTTAGTAAAAAAAATCGAAAAATGTGTTCATGGGACACAGATGCCCCCGCTAAATGAAGTCCCAAACAGGAAATAGTTGTCCGAAAGTTGCTTAGGACGTACAACTTGTGATACTGAACCACCCCGCCAAATATCAAGTTGTTCTCATGTACGGTTTCTGAGAAAAGCTTGACGGAAATTCGTACATAAGGACGGACATATTTACGTACAAATGAAGTCCAAAACAGGAAGTAGTTGTCCGATAGGTCTGAAAATCGCTTAGGACGTACAACTTGTGATTCTTAACCACCCTGCCAAATTTCAAATTGTTCTCATGTACGGTTTCTGAGAAAAGCTTGACGGAAATTTGTTCGGACGTACGTACGTACGGACATATGTAAAACTTAATGCCCCCCGACATGTCGTCGCGGGGGCATAAAAATGACTGTTTATGTATATATTTGGAAAACTTTTAATGTCATCCAATCAAAATAGACGTTATATTTGACGCATCATTGTAAATATATACTTTGATATAACATTGATGAGAAACACAAATGATAGAAGATTACAAAGAAACCATGCTTAAGCATGCGTGGTCATCAAAATATTTAACTATATGTATATCATTTTGAACAAAGGTGAATACTACCTTCGGAGATATGAGACTTGCGGTGCAAAACAAGAAACACGTGTTATCAACACATTTTCTGTATTCTTAAATAGTATTTTTAGACCATGATTATTAAGCTTTACAGTTCTATTGACAATGCTTAAAGACATTTATACATCTTAACATTTGTGTCAATTTGCTATTCCCGAACATGTATTAAATGAAAGTGTAGCTCAAAGTATACCATTACATATTACATATGCAGCTATGCAAAACGAAAAAAAATAGAACTCATAGCCCAGGTGGACCGACATTAATTCGTTATCATTCAAGAAATACCTGTGTTAGTATTTGTTTAGTTTAGACATAAATCTATGATCTGCATAAATGATTTCGTGAACGAAACATCCGCATTTAATCGACATTTTAAAGATATGGTTTTTTGTTTGTTCTATTAATGAACGGCCATACGATTCCGTTTATGTGTTTGTTTTCGTGACAAATCTGCATATCTTTTAGTAAAGAAAATGAAACAGATCCGTTCTTAGGTTTCTGTAATGCACTGCAATAAAATTACGTTTGTATCACCGAATTTAATTAATTTGAGAAATTTCGTTATTAAAATATTTTTTTTTATTTCAATATTTTGATGGAAGAAATGCTTCTTGTATTAGAATAGGATATATACCACATTAATTATTCATGTTTTGGTTACCCTTGTGACGTACGTACAATAGCATATTTGACCATTTTATAAATAACTAAAGCACTTACAGTCATGCGGAATAAACAAGTCAATCATAAATATTAACGCTCCGGTGTTATTTGTAATTAATGTTCTAAATTAGGCAAATCAAATAGCTGTATATGTAATTATCGAACTTTGGCAGTGGCAGGCTGGCATATAAGTAACATATACCTTGATGACGGATAACAAATTAAAATTTGTTTAAGGAGTGGAAGGACGTTTTATTGTAGCATTTGTAAATACATAAGAAGACTAGTCAGTGATTGATCTATGAATGATCATTGCCCGTGACGTATGACCGATTTTGCGAGTATTTGCGGGAAAAAGCTTTTACATTTAATAAGTATTTTATTAATGACAAAACTCATATTTCTATACCCTAAATTACTTCAAATAACACTCCTTTCTTAAATGCTTCTTATTTTCAAGTATTTGTTGTAAAATTATAAGCATTAGTGTTGCACGCAAGTGTAAAGGAAATATTGAGATCCTAATGCATACACCTTCATATAACGACTTTATATATTCATAAATTTACCTTATTTCCATTATAACCCAAGGTCTTCATACTAACATGATGTATTAAATTATGCGGATATCAAACATTTTAATTTAAAAGTGTGTTAGCAGTTTCCGTATAGTAAAAAGTAATTTCAGTGATTGATTGAATGGCTACCTAACGATTAGAAATCAGTATTTTACACGTTATCACCAGTCAATCAAATGGGGAATGGAATAAAACAATATGCAGCTATATTTAACTGCCACTGAAAACTTGTAGTGAGTTGGGTATGGACAAATAATTTAGTTTAAGTAGTAGCTGCAATCGGCCTTCTCTTTACGACTTCTACAAAAGTAATCTCTGTCGTAAAAAAGCGTAACACTCGCACCCAGTGTGGTCTGTGTTCAGTATAATACATCCTAGATCAATTAGCGTATTAGGTTTAATGATTTAACTTAGCTACTATGCAAAACCTCATTTGTCTGTTTAATACAAATGTATAATTAAACAAAACGTACAGTTCATAATATGATACATTAATTTCTCAGGTAACGTTTGTTGTATTTGCTCCCTAATTGCTATTTCTATCTATCTAGAGCCGTATTGTTCTATGAAACATTGTCTTTTGATTTCCGATGTTGAACTAATCCTTCCTAGTCGTTATGTTTTTTCTTGATTTTCCTTCACATCATTTGTTCTATTCAATTTTATTCCAATTACTTCCTTTTCAACATTCAAATTATAAGAAATATACCAAATTTTGTAGACTAAACGCTATGTAATTGAAAAGGTCACGACACAAAATTGATTTAAGCGTCGCTGTTTGGTGTCTAAAACATGATTACAATTACCCCGATCCATCTCTTTGTGACTTCTGTGTTCTCTAATAAACTGTTCATGATATTTTAAATTAAATTTACACAAGTAAGCTAATAACATAATTAGGAACTTTGGACAGTTCATTTGTTTTAAAGCACTGACCATTAATAAAAAAATACCACCATTAAAATATAGTAAAAAGAGATTCTTTTGCTGAAATCTTTTTGTGTAAAATTTTTATGATTTCCAAGAAGAAAGAAAAGCCATTGATAGTGAACGTTATCAATTAAAATAGCTTCCTAAATTTTTTTAAGATTTCAATATGCCGTAAAAAAAGAATAATGGAAACTTTTGAAAAGCGTTTCCTCAATAAAACAAACATTGATAAACGAAAGGAAGCAAGATAGTAAATTACATCACGAAGACAATTATACTAAAAACCTACTGGGTTACCCTAAATACAATGTTTTGATCTCAATTGCAGCTATGTAAAAATATCAGTCATAAATATTTATCTATATTTTCCGATGTAAAAAATACAGAGAACTGTTATTATAGTATCCTCACATATAAAGATCTAATGTGAGTTCGACGTTTGTTTGTTTAGGTTTTACGCCAGTTACAGCTATATCATATCATCCCGATATGGTAATTGTTTGAATGATGTTTAATGTGACTTTCAGCTGTTTTCAGCTATATCGTGGTGGCCAGTTTTTATTGGGGAGGAAGC
Organism: Limnoperna fortunei; assembly: GCA_944474755.1. Classification (NCBI taxonomy): domain Eukaryota; kingdom Metazoa; phylum Mollusca; class Bivalvia; order Mytilida; family Modiolidae; genus Limnoperna; species Limnoperna fortunei. Next base: position 52,585,577 of record OX104111.1, on the reverse strand, counting down.
AGGAGTACGATAAGAAAACCCCGACCTTCGGTAGGAAAACTGGTAATCCTTGTCCATTAAGATCCAGTTATTATCGAGTAAGAAAGCCAATACTAGTATATAAATTAAAGTTTAAATCGAGCACACTCAACTTGAAGTCGGACTTTGAACACGCAACTTAAGTCTTCAATCGAGTTGACAATTATATTACGTTACCTTTTGCAATACTAAAGATCTGTGTTCAAATTAGAATAAAGTTGAAAAGTTAAAACATTCTACGTTATACCTTTTTGAATTTGGACGAGAGAAGCCATGTTTGTTAATTATTACATGAAATATATCCAGAAAACTTGTCATAATGATCTTGTTAGCACTATACTCTAATTTCATATCTTTTCTTAATGTTTCCTTTGCAATGGGAAGGATTCTAGAGGACCTGATCCACAGAGCTGTGTATCGCGTCCCCGGATGGCCTCTAGTCTGGACTTGTCAGGTTATAACATGGGAATAATTCAGTGACATTAAAACGTGTTTTCTCACTAGTCTACCAGATTTTACTGTTGATTTATTGTTAACTTAATATCACCCTGAAAAAAGGTTCAAATTGTCGTTAAACTACCTTACATTCAAACCATAAAAAAATTGAAGAAAGTTTCTATGCACTTGCAGAAACGGGGGACATTGAACTACAGAATTCTGGAAATATATGAACGTTGAATGAAAATAATTGTATTATATTTTCTATTCCGATTTTTTAATTAATTTTTTTTGTAGTCTTCAATATCATAGTTAAATTTAATATACGCTCATTTTATTGTGATATGTCAGAAACGATTGCCACTAGCAGGCGACCTCTACGGTAAACAATAAAAGAATTAAAAACTAAACTGTTTTTATTCAAACAAACATAAACAAAAAACCTTATTTTCTTTTTTGTCGCTGTAAACAACTTGCTCTCGTCCACTTTTTTAATGAGCAAAGTTTACAATAAATTTCAACATATTCGTTTACCAAAGAATTCTTTACAGCGCTAAACTCGGTGGTATTATGGGATTAAATTGGTGTGAAATTCCATTAACACCTTCATCTTTAAAGTTCAATGGTATTTTTATGTGAAATGCCGAATTTACATATTAATACATTTTTTAGAAGTAGTCTGTTTTTATCCTTTTTTTATTTTCACATGAATAATTGGCACAATTCAATTAACAAGTTTACACTTTAACTGGCATTGCTGTCAATTAGTTGTCTAAAAATGAGAACACGCGAGACGCCTTTGACATTTTAATACAGTACCTAATTCCGTGTACTCGTTCAACTGCTCATTATTTCTTTAAGCTTTAAGATTCAATCAAAGAAACAAACCGCACGGGTGTTTATTACTCAATGGAAATTAATTTTTGCAAATCAGAACAAAAGCTAGTGTGGGAGGAATGACTAATATAGGGACAAAGTATAAATAATAAATAGATAACCGTTGTTACTGGCTGATCATTTGTTTGCAGTTTGAAACAAAAGGGCATATGAAGTTTCTTATTTAATGAAAATAGATGGATCTGTCAAACCTAATTATTTCCTGGTGTGCTGAGAATGAACGATTGCAAACCTACTATTTACGAGGTTAATAAAAGAGGTTATATAAACCTACAGTGTTTTCTCTTTTTAACTATTATGTATTGGAACTCAGTTTATTGGGGTCGTACTAATTTAACAGGACAAATAGAACAAACGTTTTCAGTCAATTTGTTATAACATTTATATCTGTTTCTAGTTGTTCATACTCAACCTTTGGTACTGGGAGCGTTGTTGCTGGACACACTAAGATTTCAACTGGTGGCGGATACAGGATTACTACCCGCTGTAGTGGTTTTCGGGCTTTGATATGTTAAACCAGCCACTGGTATTTGAAGTGTGACACAAAGAATCATTTTTTCCGACCTTTTGAAACATTTCTAGCCTTTCTTTGGGCAGATATAATATCCCATTCATTGGTCCATCCCAGTTCTGCTGTGACATTTTGTCGTATGTCATAGCATTCTTTCTGTCCGTAACCTTATTATACTTACGATCCAAAGGGTATATCAGTCAATAATAATGTCTCATAACATAATAGAAACCATAGGCCACTGAGTTGCTCCGGAAGAGTAAGCAGTTCCTGTCGCTATATAGTCACCCGTAAGGGTACTCTGTAATCTATCTCCCCATGATCTATTTTATTATTGGGACCATGCTACGAGGGTTCACAGAGCTGTCCAGCGCGTGTCAGGGTGGCGGATAGGGGAGACCCTCCCGTTGGAGGTGGTCGGGTCATAATATGAAAAAATAGACCATGGCGCAAAGTGGGTAACGTGTTTGAAAAGTCTCAATCTCCTTGCACGACAAAGATCCCTTTTGTAGACGTTGATAAGAGTAGGCGCGTTGTGCCGCTACTAAAGACTAAATTTCCGCCCCTAACCTTATCCAATACTTTCCCAGTGTCATTCAAATTTTTGTCCGTTGTTCCATCTTTTTCACGTTGGTGAAATACTGATGGCTGGTCGTAAAGCAAATATCCAATCAATATATTTTATAAATTTTACACATCCTTTTTGTCTCTAAGAACTAAACTAATACTCGACGAGACAACATTCCAGGTTACTGTAACGTATGTCCGATATGACCTTCTCTTATCAAACATATATCACCGTGAAAATGCGGGGTTTTTTTGCGAAATCCTCTACAAATGAGCGCAATGCTTGTATGCCGCCTATGTTATAGAAACACAATGCTTCTATACTATCATACCCTATTACAGAGAACTAAGCTAGTATTCAACTACTTTAATTGTGACTTATTTGTCTGAGAGGCTGCGACTTCGTTTGGGAGAATTAGTGACAGTTTAACTGTTACAATTATGATATTTTTATTTATGTTTATTGAAAGAAAAGAAAAATGGATCAATAATATTGATTGTTAAAGGAATCAAACTGGCATCTGAAGCCCAAGCTAGTACATGTATAGAGTTCACTACTGTACGAAACCATATTCTAAAGCCATGGTATATTTTAGAACGTTCTTTTGATTATATAAAAACAGGTTTACTATCACACGAAAAATTAAATGGAAATTCTATGTTAACAGAACTGATTATTGTTAGTGATAGAACTATCGTGTTATTTTTTGGCTGGCAGATAGGTTGACTTATTTGATATTTTAATCAAGTTAAATGAAATATCAATATCAAAATATTATTGTTATACTTGAAAACTATAACTTTGCAACGAGCTACTCTCAAGAATGGTGAAAAGGAAATATGTTAATTTGGTACAAAATGTGTTAAAGAAATAAGCTCTTTTTAAGATATATCGGTGATAGTAATAATACACAAAGGTTGTTTAAGAGTTGTACAGATAAATTCAATCTCTGGTACATATTTTGTTTGATATGATCAAAAACGCTTTAAGAAAATGGACCGATCAAAGATTGACGATTTAAAATTTGAAAAAGACAATAATCAAAATTTAGATAAAACCAATTTAATCGATACATTAAAACTTAGTTTACTAAGGCTAAATGAAAACCAACTAATGCTTCTAGCACCTCCGAAAGCAGTAGTAAAGGAATGTGTTTGCCTAAAGATGTCATTTGTATGACACTTACTTTATAAAGTAGAAAGCCAGCTGCCTATAGAGACATATCCAAAATTGGTTGGTTAAACTTGCCGTCAGAAAGTCTTCATTACCTTGACAAAAATGCAATAAAACAAGGACCAGGTATAATTTCTGACATGATGGCATGGAGGCATTAAGTTTAGAAATTTCTGAAGATTTCGTATATGGTGGTATCCTGCTGGACGAAATGGCCATTCAATAGAATTTACAAATTGTAAACCATGGAAAAAGTAGTAGTCGAACTTCGATGGCTCGAACTCGAAGGGGCCGACAAAAATAGTTCGAGAAATCGGGAGTTCGAGAAACCGGGGCTTGTGATGCCCGGAAATGATTCATGTGCGAACGGGAATCGATATAGGTTTATATATTTCAATTAATTTCCTGTGGGACACATTGGATTAATATAATTGTTTTTCTTCATTGCATTTCATATATAAATCTTATTTTTAAGTACGTATTTTTGTTTTTATTAAAATAAAAATGTTTAATGTTTTATTTCTTGTTTAATTTTGCGCATTAGGATTGATAAGTATTATTGCATTACGTAATTGTGTCAATGACCTCGATTCCGATTTGATAGCAATTTATAGACGCATATTTTAATTAATTAAAACCTTTTTCAACAAATCTGCCTACAAATGCGTACATAAATACAAATTGAAGACATAAGGTTAATTATTAAAGATTATATCAATAAAGATCAAGCTTGGCATTTTACAGGTATGGCTTCGATCTTTACACCTTTTACGACCAATTAGTCATGCAAGCTGTCAATAATTTTAGTTCGAGTTATTCATGGTTTTTCAATGGATTTTTAGTATTGGGACTGCTGATTTAGTTCGAGTTTTCGAGAAATCGAAGCATTTTTAACATTGATTATATAAGGGGAAAGTTCCGTACTTTGATTGATAGGTGTTCGAGAAATCCCGGGTGTTCGAGCGATCCGAGTTCGAGCTACTGAAGTACTTTTTTGGTTTGGCAGAGTGAGAATCTGACATCATGCTTATGCATCATTAAAATACTGGTAAATATGAGAGTAAATTGGCATGCAGTTTATTTTCCACTAAATCACTGGTTTGCGTTGGCCATTTGCAAATTATCCAACTGTTCAAGCCGCCTCTGTATTTATGTTTGTAATGACTTGGAAATGTATTGATGCTCTGTATTAGTGGGGTTTAAAACCAATTTATGGTATTGATGGATCCAGTAACAAGCGTGTTTTTCAGAAAATGCATTTTCCACTATCAACCAAAATGATAGCAACCCACTATAAAAATATATGTAGAAAAATGATTTTCATTATGGACCCATGCCATCTTATTAAAAATTGCGAAACACCGTTTTACGCAGTGGCATAAAAAATCAGCACCAGAGACTTTTGACTACTGAAAGTTCAACTATGCAACGGCAGATGTGGATTGAGGCCTAACAGGGATCCAAATACTCATACCAATCCATCATAAGCTGACACAAGAACACCCTTATCCAAACAATGCACAAAAGATGTGAAACACTCTAGCTTTCCAGACTTTAGATTCTGGGATGTTTCATCCTATGAAAACTTACTTTTAATGTTTGAGTAAAGCTGGCCAGAATGCACTTTGTGCAGCTTTAGAATTCTTGTCCCACACCAATTTTCTTCTTTCCTTTTTTAGTGATATGAGTGACGATAGAATGGTAAAATTAAAAGAATCATTGATTTAAATCTTAGGAGAGATACAAGAGCCTTATTACAATAGAAACAAGGAAAGATTAAGACTTTATTTACAGCCCCTATGGAGTTAAATTACTGATTAAGTAATTATTCAGTGGAAGAGATGAATGCTGAAATGGTACCAGGTCGGCTGAACAGTGACATAGTTGAGAACATATTCTGTCAAAACGATCTTTGTTCTATGACGCAAACACAAACCCAACTTGCAATTCTTACATAACTGGTATCAAACGTGTCCTACTTGGTCAGTCCGTAGTATCAAAGAAGTCAAATACTGGTGGAATCGGTGTTAAACAATTTATTGCGGAAGCGCCAATAGAGAAGCCGAGACTCTTAAGTTTTGGATTAGTTCTAGTAATTACATTATATTTACATGGATACATTTTCACATGTATATTACTATTTTTTTTTTTTTTTAACACTTTAAAACCTCAATACAATTCCTTTATTTCCATGAACACTAACTTATAATTTTGTTTCTTTTTTATTCTCCTTGATTTTTTTACATCAAATTAAAATGGAGTTGGTGTCAAAATAAACAAACGATTTTGCATCAAGTGCCTTTAAATGTACATGAGATTTCAACATTTATAGCACCCACCACCATCACCAAAAAATATGATTATCAATTGATAACAACATTAAAAAATTTACCAGTATGTCTATTGGCAGCAATGGTTATAGTACCAGTCCTCTTCATCTATCTGCTTGAATTGTTCTTCACTTATATCTTGGCAAATTCTGTCATACCCCTTGTCGCACAAGTCACAGTGTATCCAGTCTTCATTACTGTTATAAACATCATCAAATTTGGAATAACGGGTGTCATCACTATTCTCTTTTTCTTGTGCAGAATCTTCCTCTGCATGTGTAATTTTTTAAAGGTTTTTTAGCTTTAAAACTTATGTTTTTTTCTTTGTAGCTTTAGGACTTAAAGGTTGATGCTAGTCTTTAACAGCTAGTGTTTCATTGTACTGCACCAAAACTTGGAATGTTTGTAAATTGTGGTAAGTTTTGTCGCTTATGGTCTTTTTGTCATTTTTCTAAGTCACATTAAGGTCATAAGTATGACTTAAAAGCAAGAAACCCTTCTTTGAAAATCAGTTCCATTATTAACAAGATTTGAAATAGGACAACGAGTAACTCGACGGATGTGTAATCAGAGGAAGGTACTGCTTACTTGTCCGGCGCAACTGTCCCTTGACTTTTGGCTCTTGTTGTTCGGTCGGTTTTCTTTGCTATTTTGCAAATGTACTGAGACTCGTCCTGTAAAATGTAAGACATAGAAAGTTTAACTAAAACTATTCTAGGATTTTGTGCTTAAACAACCCAACCGAATTTCTTCTAATTTTTGTAGTCCAAACATCTATTCTAAGCTGTTTTTCTGCAACCTTGCAGCACCTTAATAATTAATCGTAATAAACTTCTTTTAAGCACTCATTTGCTAAATCGGCAACTACTCTTACACATGTCACATCAGAATACAAATTTTGCAGTATATTTTTTTTAAATTTATCAAACAATCTTTCGTCAGCTTAAAGTCTTCTACACACAAATGTTAAGATTTTGAAACCTTGCTCATGACACATTATAGTATCATTGGTCCAATTATAAAAAAAACAAAAGCTTCATCACTGGTGTTGATTAAGCCTTGAATAAGGTTTTTGTTTCCGCTTAGTCCCCTAAAAAGAAAAGTTGAAGTGAGTGCTTTCTGTCAGTTATCATAATCAGAGGTCAACAAACATCGAATATCTTAACTTAAAGAAAGCATTCTCTACCCATACCCAACGAAACTTTAGTGTTATTGTACATATTATATCTTTCAATTTTCACATAATGATTTGTTATGTAGCAACACATCTTCCAGTAATGTATCTTAAATTTTCCACGACGAGCATCATCAGTATCTTCTAGATCAGGAATTGATTGCTCAACATTTGTGTAATTTTAATATGACTTGTCTTTTTCTGTTAAACATGAGAAACAAAATCATTCTATCATGCTTATATACTTTTAGAATTTGAAAACTTGTATGATTCACGATTATATAAAGTCTAATTTTTATAATCAGTGCTTTCCCCTTCATCTGACGTTTTAATGCGTCCACACATTTCTGAAATCTTATAATCCAGATTTTTTCAAAAACAAGTTGGTACTAATTTCATATTTTTCAAGTTAATCAAGTATGTACTAATAATATTTTGTGGTAAGTTAATTTTCTGCGATAGAGGATCTTAAATGTTCCAAGGCAAATTATTCTAAAGTAAAGAACAGGTATATAGTATGCTATTTTTTTATTGACAACTTATTTGTAACTTTTGGAGGATGTGTTTTTCAGCATACAATCGGAATTCCAATGGGTAAAAACAATGCCCCACTCCTTGCCGATACGTTCCTGTATTCTTATGAAATTTCTTCGACGTGTTATTAGCAGTAGATAGCAGGAGCTATGTCTTTTAATTTTGCATTTAGATATATTGATAATGTCCACGCCTTTAATAAGTTTTACTATAAGTTGAACATATGGTTGCAGATAGTATCTCCATTTTATTAATTCAGTGAATATGCTATGTGGATACACCAATTATTGACCAGTGCTTTATGATCCATACATTTTAATCAACTAACCAACTCTCATACTACAGAATAAAAGCGAGAGGTTTTGCTTGCCATAAAACCTGGTTTAACCCACCATTTCTTTTTAAATGCACGTACCAAGTCAGGACCATTGCTGTAGTTACTATATGTTTGGTTGTTGGTTCTGGACTTCTCGGACTTGATTTGTATATTGACTTTTTTGACAGTTTCATCGGTATTCGGTATTTTGTTATCAACTTCATTTTAAAAGAAATTCGTCAGTAATTAGAGTCTCTCAGAAGAATACGTATCCTTTTCTATTAAATCATTATTAATCAAACCAGTTTCCACTGAAAATGAAATTTTACAACACTCTAAACTTTCAATGAAAAGACAATATTAATTGCCTTAAAAGTTTAACAAAGCTAGATCAAGTTTTATGACATTACTAGGTTTAAAATTAATTAATCCGATTCATTTTTCTTTCTGGCCCGACCTACATCAACGCCTAATTGACCTGCTTTTAAAAATATTTGAACAACAAATTTCAACGCGGTCCATTGTCAAATCTTGAAATTTGTTAATAGTAACGCCATAAGATAAATCTAAAGGTGATTGACGTCTACTTACTTTATTTTCAATAGAGCTGTAAGCAGTAGATGTTTCTCTTTCATGGTGACCAATGAAAATTACATGTATTTTATGGTGACCAATGAAAATTACATGTATCTTTAAATTTCGCAGTAACTGTATTATCTCCCATTTCCACAACAGTTCCTTGTAATCCATTCATAAGTTTTGGATTTACGTTGTTTACAAGCATGGCAGGACAGTTTTGTTTGACATATAAAGCTTTGGGAACAGATAAGTTTTTAATTAATTTAAATCCCTTCATCTTTAGAGAAATAAGTCTTGCTCTCGCCAGAATGATGTATTAGGCACGTGGCATTATAAATTTCCTTGTCAAAATTGCTGGCAAATAGTCTTGTGGATGTATCACCTGGGGGGAAGCGGTCTGTCTTTGTAGTCTGTGTAATAGTTGGAAGGTTTCTAATGGTAAATCTCCTTTAGAAATGTCATTTTTTGTTTTTGCTTAAATAAAGTAAGGTTCATGGTGTCCAATCGCTTTATGCAAAACAATTTTGTGTCTACAAAAACTATAGAAAATTGATGACTTGAAACCAAAATCCCCAGGGTCTTCTTTAACAAATCTGAGATGGGTGGCAGTTAACAAAAATCCTAAGTCCCTATGACCTCCAAAATAATTATCATTCCCCCTTACAGAAACTGCAAACATACTCTAGCTGGTCAAAGAATTTGCTGAATGAATATATATTTTATCTAGAATCAATGCATCACTTATCATTATGTAAACTTTGTGTTTGTTATAATATTTATCCTTTAAATATTTTGTAACAATTAGGTTTTATTCAAAAAACGCCCATCAGTTATCCCAGACCACGAATGAATTGTTGAACCAGAGATGTTCAACGGGTCTACACCATTTGTTCCAGTTACGATCACTGTTTTACCTTTATGAATTAGTTTCTTTTCTTGTTCACCAACAAAAAACAAATTTTATTCCCACATTGACCATATATTAACAAGCTGTTGCATTTTGATACCTCTTCAATCGCACATTATTATTTTGCGTCCATCTTGTCTTCAAATTCTAAAAATGTACTCCACCATTTCATTCTATTTTTAGAATTCACACCAATGTAAAGCAATGACCAATCAAACCACTTACCTTTTCCAGTGCGGAGTCCTAATTTTCATTCCAGTGAGAGACTTTTGTAATGGCTGACTTGACGCAACTGGTTATGACGTTGGTTATTATGTCGCCCCAGACTTTGTCGGGGCGACATATTGTTATTCTACTGTTTCTTTTTCACTATTATTATTAAGTCTCCCAAACGAAGTTTGGAGACTTATTGTTTTTACTCTGTTTCTTATTATGTCTCCCAAACGAAGTTTTGGGAGACATATTGTTTTTGTCCGGTTTCTTATTATTATTCTTCTTCTTTCTTTCTTTCTTTCTTTTTTCTTTCCGTTCAATCTTGTCCGCACATTTTCTCTGAGACGCAATGTCCAATCAAGATGAAACTTTGGGAACATATTAAGGGTGACCTGAAGTTGTGCAATCCTCTTTTGAAATTTTCAAAATGGCCGCCATTTTCAAAATGGCCGCCATTGAAAAAAATGGCGACCAATGTCAGATCTCAGTAATGGCCAAAGCAATTTCAATGAAAATTGGTATACTGATACAGCTAACTATCCTGAGCATTTTTACCAAAAAAAAATAGACGCGAACGACATTTCAAAATGGCCGCCATCCGAACACCACCCCCCTAAAAATGCAAAAATTTAAATGTCATCCGATTTCGACGAAATTTGGTACACAGGTAGATTATGGCACCCTGAGTGTGCTATTACTTTCAAAATTTTTGTCCGACTTCCGGTTTCAAAATGGCGGCCGTTTCAAAGTTTTAAAAAATGGCGGCCGTTGTCAGATCTCCGTAACGGCCAGACCAATTTCAATGAAAATTGGTATACTGATACAGCTAACTATCCTGAGCATTTTTGCCAAAAAGAAATTTTTTCCGACTTCCGGTTTCAAAATGGCGGCCGTTTTAAAGTTTGAAAAAATGGCGGCCGTTGTCAGATCTAAGTAATGGCCAGAGCAATTTCAATGAAAATTGGTATACTGATACAGCTGACTATCCTGAGTATTTTTGCCAAAAAAAATGGACGCGAACGACATTTCAAAATGGTCGCCATCCGAACACCACCCCCTAAAAATGCAAAAATTTAAACGTCATCCGATTTCGACGAAATTTGGTACACAGGTATATTATGGTACCCTAAGTGTGCCACTACTTTTAAAATTTTTGTCCGACTTCCGGTTTCAAAATGGCGGCCGTTTTAAAGTTTTCAAAAATGGCGGCCATTGTCAGATCTCAGTAATGGCCAGAGCAATTTCAATGAAAATTGGTATACTGATATAGCTAACTATCCTGAGCATTTTTGCCAAAAAAAAAATTGGATGCGAACGACACCATTTTGTGATGGCAGCCGTTTCACCACACTCCCCCCCCCCCTACCGTTAACTTAGTCCGATTGCAACGAAATTTCATATGTAGGTATATTTTAATGCACAAACTAAGAATATCATGTCTATTTGGGGGTTTTCAACATGCACAAGAATAAAGTGGCAATGGGGGTTCGTTTGGGAGACATTCTGTGTTGGCATCCCAACACAATCAGCACTAGTTATTATTATTATTCTTCTTCTGGTTTCCCCGTAGAGATTTCCGACACTTTTCTCAGAAACCGTAAATGGGATCAATTTGAAACTTGGTAGGATGTTAGACCCTATTGGCTAGATGTGCAATCATCTTTCGGAATTTCCAAGATGGCCGCCACTTTCAAAATGGCCGCCATTTAAGTTTTCCCGCCAAAATGCAGTTCCCGGAGAACCGCCAGATGGATTTCGATGAAACTTGGTATGTAGGTTCAGCATAGTGGTCTTGATTTATTTTTGGCAAAAAATCGCGCGCGAACCGGCCGCCATTTTCAAAATGGCCGCCGAATCGCCAAAAATTCAAGTTTGTCGGATTTCAACGAAAATGGGTTTTAACAGTAAATTTGGTATGCCGAGTCCAATGGTCAACTCAGAATTTTTATACGACGCGCCATTTTTTGTAAAATGGCCGCCAAAGTTGCCAAATGGGCAAAAATTCAACATTGTCATAATTCAACGAAAATAGGTTCTAAAAGTAAATTTGGTATGCCGAGTTCAACGGTACACTCAGATTTTTTATACGACCCGCCATTTTTTTAAAAATGGCCACCAAAGTGATTCACAGGCTGCACAGGACTATCAGTAACTTCGTTTGGGAGACTTCACGTTTCGCGAAACGTAAATTTTAATTAAGTCTCCCAAACGAAGTTTGGAGACTTATTGTTTTTACTCTGTTTCTTATTATTATTATTATGTCTCCCAAACGAAGTTTTGGGAGACATATTGTTTTTGTCCGGTTTCTTATTAAGTCGCCGACCACGAAGTGTCGGGCGACTTATTGTTTTTACTCCGTTTCTTATTATTATTATTTTCATATTTCTTATGTTTTCCCCTCGCAATGTTGTCCGCTCGTTTTCTCGCTCATCTTTTAACCGATCGAAATGAAACTTTGGGAACATGTTAAGGGTGACCTGAAGTTGTGCAATCCACTTTTGAAATTTTCAAAATGGCCGCCATTTTCAAAATGGCCGCCGTTGAAAAAAATGACGGCCGTTGTCAGATCTCAGTAATTGCCAAAGCAATTTCAATGAAAATTGGTATACTGGTACAGCTAACTATCCCGAGCATTTTTGCAAAAAAAAATTTGACGCGGCCGACATTTCAAAATGGCCGCCATCCGAACACCACCCCCCTAAAAATGTAAAAATTTAAACGTCATCCGATTTAGACGAAATTTGGTATACAGGTAGCTTATGATACCCTGAGTGTGCCACTATTTTCAAAATTTTTGTCCGACTTCCGGTTTCAAAATGGCGGCCGTTTTAAAGTTTTACAAAATGGCGGCCGTTGTCAGATTTCAGTTATGGCCAGAGCAATTTCAATGAAAATTGGTATACTGATACAGCTAACTATCCTGAGCATTTTTGCCAAAAAAATTTTTTGTCCGACTTCCGGTTTCAAAATGGCGGCCGTTTTAAAGTTTGCTCGTTTTCTCGCTCATCTTTTAACCAATCGAAATGAAACTTGGCCAACTGAAAGCTCATGTTATGAAGTTGTGCTCTTGACTTTTAGTTCCCTCTACTCGGTCAAAAGTGCGGAACGGGAGGCGACTTCAACGTTTCGGGAAACGTAAATTTTAATTATTATTCTTCTTCTTTCTTTTTTCTTTCCGTTCAATCTTGTCCGCACATTTTCTCAGAGATGCAATGTCCAATCAAGATGAAACTTTGGGAACATGTTAAGGGTGACCTGAAGTTGTGCAATCCACTTTTGAAATTTTCAAAATGGCTGCCATTTTCAAAATGGCCGCCGTTGAAAAAAAATTACGGCCGTGGTCAGATCTCAGTAATTGCCAAAGCAATTTCAATGAAAATTGGTAAACTGATACAGCTAACTATCCCGAGCATTTTTGGAAAAAAAAATTTGACGCGGCCGACATTTCAAAATGGCCGCCATCCGAACACCACCCCCCTAAAAATGTAAAAATTTAAACGTCATCCGATTTAGACGAAATTTGGTATACAGGTAGCTTATGATACCCTGAGTGTGCCACTATTTAAAAATTTTTTGTCCGACTTTCGGTTTCAAAATGGCGGCCATTTTACTGCAGGAAAAAGTCAACTTTGTCCGATTTCAACAAAATTTGATTTCTAGGCATATTTTAATGTACTGATTTGAATGAAATACTATCCATGGGGATTATAGTGGCAATGGGGGTTCGTTTGGGAGACATTCTGTGTTGGCATCCCAACACAATCAGCACTAGTTATTCTTCTTCTGGTTTCCCCGTAGAGATTTCCGACACTTTTCTCAGAAACCGTAAATGGGATCAATTTGAAACTTGGTAGGATGTTAGACCCTATTGGCTAGATGTGCAATCATCTTTCGGAATTTCCAAGATGGCCGCCACTTTCAAAATGGGCGCCATTTAAGTTTTCCCGCCAAAATGCAGTTCCCGGAGAACCGCCAGATGGATTTCGATGAAACTTGGTATGTAGGTTCAGCATAGTGGTCTTGATTTATTTTTGGCAAAAAATCGCGCGCGAACCGGCCACCATTTTCAAAATGGCCGCCGAATCGCCAAAAATTCAAGTTTGTCGGATTTCAACGAAAATGTGTTTTAACAGTGAATTTGGTATGCCGAGTCCAATGGTCAACTCAGAATTTTTATACGACGCGCCATTTTTTGTAAAATGGCCGCCAAAGTTGCCAAATGGGCAAAAATTCAACATTGTCATAATTCAACGAAAATAGGTTCTAAAAGTAAATTTGGTATGCCGAGTTCAACGGTACACTCAGATTTTTTATACGACCCGCCATTTTTTTAATAACTTCGTTTGGGAGACTTCACGTTTCGCGAAACGTAAATTTTAATTATTATTATTATTCTTCCTCACTTTTTGTCCGGCTGATAACTCAGAGATGGCTGATTGGATTAGAACATCACATGGCATAAAGTAGAACCACTATCTGAAGTTGTGCCATCAACTTTAAAAATGGTGATATGTGGAACCATCTCCATGGAAACCAGAAAGTTATGCATGAGTGATTTTGGGCATTTTCCTTAATTTTTCGGAAACCTAGAAGCACAGAGGGACCAAACTTGGTATGATGGAAGACCATAATGAGATACAGGTTTGAGATGATTTTGGGGCGGAACGGAAAAACAAGATGGCCGCCATGGCTAAAAATAGATTTAACATGGGGCCTATGGGAAAATGATTTTTCTACAATAGCTTCACCATGGTTTGAGATATTCCAAAGATTTTTTATAGGAAGTTGGACCTCATCAACCTCGAGAAGACAGGAAAGTTTGAAAACAAAATTTCACACCGTGTGGCCGCAGCCACAACCGTTACGTTTGCATAGAAGCCTATGGGGAAATGGAGGTTTTTTGTCACCTCCATTTCTCTGCTATGCATTGATGGATTCCAATCAAACTTTACACAAAGCACCGTCATCATTACATCTTGGAATTCACATATAAAAAAATTCTAAAATGGCCACCTTTTACAAGATGGCCGCCACGTTACATTTGCATAGAAGCCTATGGGGAAATGGAGGTTTTTTGTCGCCTCCATTTCTCTGCTATGCATTGATGGATTCCAATCAAACTTTACACAAAGCACCGTCACCATTACATCTTGGAATTCATATTACGAAAAATTTCAAATGGCGGCCATTTTTAAGATGGCTGCCGAGTTACGTTAAAAATTACAACATTGTCGGAATTCCATGAAAATCAACTTCTAGAGATATTTTGATGTGGGGAGCAACATGGAATCATCGATTTTGGAATTCACATGACGGAAAAAGAAAAAAAATTTCGGGGCGACATCTGCTATTGCTCGCAATGGCAATTCTAGTTGAAAGCTTGAAAGCAAAGGTAGGTGAGTTATATATGGTTTTGTGGATAAATTACTGTAGTTTGAGGTTGTGTGGTTACCAAACCCGAAACGTCCGACCGAAAAATTCGCGCTATTCATGAGCTGTCGACATTTTCTTTTCTTCAAAAGTTAAGAACAATGTGTTGTATTAAAATATAGGGGTATTTTTTCTGAAACAAGTGCTTGTGTCCTCAATAAATTATTCTGATTTATATGACGATTAATTTTCCGCTGGCTAACCTGAATTTAAAAAAAAACAACACACTAAAAATGTTATTCTTTTTACTGAAATCCTCCAGCGATTTCTTTGATAGGAGTGTTGTTTAATAAAACGCTGATTAAGCAAATTGTTTCTAGTAGACAAATTGAGGTTATGCTTACTTATTATATGGTCGCCATTTTGCTGATCGTTATGAAGTATCTTTTACACGGATAATAAAGAATATTAAAAGGTAATATACCAGCTCTTCTCTCTCTCTCTTGACCTCGCACTGGTTTCGACTACGTAACATGACATCACTAGAAAAATTTATTGTTAGATTGAACGTTTGCTTTACGTCCAGTGAGCAGTATTCAGCCATATCACAACATGTTAACAAACAATAAATAATTTGGTTAAAATGGACCAAACGTTAAAAACTTTAACTGACAATAGTACGGGGTATGGTATGGGTGGAAAAATCGCAAGTTATCGTCAGTATATCCTTATGTTGATTGAGTGATTAATTGGCTTTTACCGTTTAGCGAGCAATATTGCAGGTGTCTTCTTGATGTTATCTGTTCAAAATAAAATGGTTTCATGAGGTGATTTTATTTATTTCTAGTTCTTCTTATCATGTGTATTACTACTTCTGTGTTTATATATAGAACTAAAACAAAAACCTGGCGCGGTTCACGTATGTAGGTATAACAGTAGTAAATGTGTACCAGTAACAGGTTACTAGATTGTGTACCCGACATCAAGTACAAAACTGACTTCTACGTTGTGTTCTGATTTGGTCAATAGTGGTTAGATATCACTAATACCCCCGCATTTTGTAAAAATTTCTAACATTTTTCGTGGACTGTGACCTTGAAATTTGATAGATTTCCACCAAAATCAATAGGCTTCTTACCAACAAAATATATAATAATGTTTTACAGTTTCATTAAAATCGGATGCAAACTTTTTGAGTTATTGTCCGGAAACAACTTTTTTGTAAAAATTTCTAACGTTTTTCGTGGACTGTGACCTTGAAATTTGACGTATTTCCCCCAAAATCAATAGGCTTCTTACCAACCTGATATATAACAATATCCCAAAGTTTCATTCAAATCACATGCAAACTTTTTGAGTTATCGTCCGGAAACAACTTTTTTGTAAAAATTTCTAACGTTTTTCGTGGACTGTGACCTTGAAATTTGACGTATTTCCCCCAAAATCAATAGGCTTCTTACCAACCTGATATATGACAATATCCCAAAGTTTCATTCAAATCAGATGTAAACTTTTTGAGTTATTGTCCGGAAACAACTTTTTTGTTAAAATTTCCAATGTTTTTCGTGGACTGTGACCTTGAAATTTGACGGATTTCCCCCAAAATCAATAGGCTTCTCACCAACCTGATATATAACAATATCCCAAAGTTTCATTCAAATCGGATGTAAACTTTTTGAATTATCATCCGGAAACCAAATGTGGACGGACGAACGGACATGAGGACCACTATATACCCCCGACTCTGTCGAGCGGGGGTATAAAAAGTGGTAAAAGTTTTCTCAGAATTTGAAAGATAAAATTTTGGTAATTTTTTAAACAATGTAGTATTTTTACGTTCACTGCATTTGAAATTGCATGTAAAGTTGGTTGGTTGGTTAGATGTCTACTTTACGCCCATCGAGCAGTATTTCAGTATATTCAGGACGGGAACAAGTTAACAAACAATGAATCAACGGAAATGGGGGTGGGATGGGTGACAGGGAATACAATTTAGAAGGCCACTGGAAAAGTATGGAGTTTTGGTTAGCGGCGGAAAATTTAGCCTTTTGTAGCGGCTACAATGAGCCTACTCTTTTTCGATATCTACAAAATGAGTTTTTATCGTGCAAGGAGCGTGGCACTCTCCAAACACGTTACCCTCTACGGTCCGCGGTCAGGCTTTTCGTATTATGACCTGACAACCCCCCCCCCCCAAAACCGAGGGTCTCCCCTATCCGCCACCCGGGGACGCGCTGGGCTGCTCTGTGGGTCGAGCACTGGGAACCCTCCCTGTATGGTCCCAGTGTAAAATTGGGAACGTCTCAAAATGTTCTAACTAGCGAAAAAGGGAATTGGTCACGGATATATATGGCATATATTTTTTTAATTGTGAATAAAAGTGTTTTTAATTTCCTAGTCCAGGTAAATGCTGGTGACTATTAAACGGTATGCAAAGCACAGAAATGTTAGTGTTTATAGCCAAAACATTTACTACTGTTCTAGCTGTAGTACAACTTTAAATAATAATGCCTTCTGAAAAAATCAAGTACACTTTTCTGTTCTCACTTCCCTGATAACGATTTATTTGTTTTGCTAAAGCGTCATCTAGTGACATTAAGAGTTACCATTGGCATTTAGGAGTCAGGAGGGGAGGTAGGTTCAATCAATTGTGTATAGTACAATAACAGGTAGAGGGATCGATAAAACTTGTTGAAAACATTACCTGGTTAATTATTGAATTCAGTACAAAAGATTTTTTTTTCTTTATCTACCAATGCATCAAGTTCACTAACAAAAAATTAACCATCGAAAACACCCAAGCCCATCAGTTATTTTAAATCCACACGTGTTATCGAATAAAATATATCTTGAACAACACACATATAAAAATAAGAAAAGTGAAATTATTAAAACATTATATACGTCTCAATGTATCTATATAATTCAGTCGCCAGTGACCGCTGCAAACAAGCTAGAATTAGAGTCAACACTATAAAAACGTTCCAAAAGTTGGTCCACATGAGTAATTGCATGCCACACACTCGGGTTGTGGCCTGTTATGTAAAATATAACTACCGAAATATAAGTCCTAACCATTCTGCCATAAACTTAGAAATATATTTTAATATAGTGTATAAATGACATGACTGGTTCTTTACCCAATGTTGTCAAGGATTTGTAAATTTGAATGGTTTTCAAAATAAAGCGGATTTTAGTAAGGATTTTAAATTGCAAGAAGACATGATAAAAAACAGAGCAGATAAAAAATTTACGCTGAACTGACAAGGCAACATTTTTAGTGCAAGGAGAACAGCTTGTGCTTCCGTATTGAATAACGTAAGCATGGTAAAATTTTATCACATTTCATAACACATACACACCAACTGCCACTTGCGCCCTTGTAAGACCAAAATGTACCACGCGTGGACATTTAAATTCAGAAACTTAATTCATTTTCATTTGTTGAAATGAAAGATCGCTGATTTAATGATTTAAAGGATTTTCCTTTAAAACTTCATGTCTATTGTTATAAAGCCAGATGTTGACTGTCTCAGTATTTTTGCAACCAGACACTTTATTACATAATTTTGCAGAAATACGGGGTATTTTTATCGTTCATTTTGCACTTGATGATGTTGAACACAATGTAGACATTGTTACATTGGGGCAAAGTGGAACATGAAAAAACTTATTGTTCTATGACCATAAATTGAGAAAGATGCCATATTGGCCTTTCCTTTTCTAACGAATGGAACAAATAAATTGATTATAATTATTTTGGACACGTATCCGTTATTTTTTTTTCCTATATGTGTTTAAAGTTACACCTATTTCAAAAAAAATTGTTGCTATGTATACATGTCTACATTTCTATGTACAAGGTAATTGTGTACCATGCAGTAACAGTTGTAAATTTACATAGATTGATGGACTTGTTATCAATGCGCTTTTATGTAAGGCACTATGGTCGAGTTTAGTTCTAAACAGGAACTACCGTGAGTTACATATAAGCATCCAAGGGCGTTTAAATCTTACCAGTATAGAACATAGAAGCATTTATAACAGCAACTGCATGGGAATTCACTTTTACAACGTTTGCACCTAGAAAGATTGATATGGAAAACCAGACAATATGAAACTCTGCAAAATATTCCAAATATAAACATAAATAGACAGATATTTGTGTGTGGGTGTGAGCAATGGTCCAATATATCCCCGGGAATATATCTTTTGTAACCATTTCTAAGATTTTTGGGTGCAGACGTACAGAAATATCTTGATCGATTTGATTGAATGTACTTGCTTTACGTCCAGCGAGCACTATTTTAGCTATATTCAGGACAAGAACAAGATTACAAACAATAAACCGATTACCAAAGGGCCAAAATTTTATGATAGACACTGGGATATGGGTAGTGGCAGAAAATTTAGCCTTTTGTAGCGGCTTCAAAGAGCCTACTCTTATCGACGTCTACAAAAGCGGTTTTTATCGTGAAGGAGCATGGCACTCTGCAAACACGTTACACACTGTGTTCCGCAGTCAGGCTTTCCTTATGACATGGCAACCCCCAACTAGAGACTATCCCCTTTTTTCCACCTGGGGACGCTCTGGGCTTAGTGGTTAAGGTAGTTCATCTGCTATTGATCACGCGATCTGTCAACACTGAGATTGAGGGTTTGAGTCTTACTGTGGGCAGGGTGCTCGAATCCAATCTTAATTGACAATTTAAGGATTGCCAGTTTTCCAACTGAAGGGCATTAGTTTTCTCCACACACTCCGGCTTCCTACCCCAATACAAACTGGACGCCATGACATAGTTGAAAAATTGCTGAAAGTTGCGTTGAACACCATCAAACAAACAAAAAAATTATTACAAATACGGTAATTTGTATATTAAAGCGTCATATACATGTGCGCTAGAGTATGGCTGTACCGCCTACCTCCCGCGTATAATATTGTAGAGATGTTAGACAGAATGTATTGGGAGGATGTTAAATCGTACAAATTTCAGGATTTAGACTAAAAATAACAGCATTATTAACAATAACGATAGTTATGGAAAACACATAACACAAGTAATATTTTAAGTCATTTTATATATTTACACAAAACACACAGCTTACGAATGTGCGAACTACATTTAGTGGAATTTAAAACGGCTTTATTTACATAGTTAAAGCTGAACGTCATATTGTAATGTTTTTAAATTGCTAGTGCACAAATCTATTTCTAAGTCGCCTCGGTTAATGAAGCTAATATTCTTATAAAATGGATTTTTGGCGATTGGTCAAGATGGTCATTTATACAATTTACTATGCCAGACACGTGTTTCGTTTAATCAAGACTCATCACATGCGCTCAAACCCAAAATATAATTAAAACTCCAAATGGTTATCAAAATTACTAAAACATTATACCAAATTCGGCTTAAGCCATCAACACCTTGCGAATAGAAAAGCCTTTTAATTTAAACTATTTTCGAAATTTCAGGGGAGAAAATTTATAAATTGACTTCATCACTGAAAGAAGCAATGATATTCTTGTATACACAGTGCGACTTCTGAGCTGGTGATACAATCAGAGACTAATAATTCACCAGTAGAAGCATTGACCAAGTGCTTGCTAAAAGGGCATCAAAGACAGCAACATTATAACTACGCCAGACGCGCGTTTCGTCTAATCAAGGGTCGTTAGGGGAAATCCGTGCAATTGCGGATGGTTTTATTGTTTCCTATTAAAACGCTTACGTAGATCATTTGGAACTTAATGTGTCTGTAATCAACGAGCTATAAATCTGATGCATACTGATGGGGGCCGAGTGGTAAAGGTAGTTCGTTTACTATTGATCACGTGGTCTGTCAACATTGAGATTGCGGGTTCGATTCTCACTGACGGCAGGGTGTACTCGACTCCAGTCTTGATTGGCAAGGATTGCCAGTTTTCCTACCGCAGGTCGGGGGGTTTCTCCGGGTACTCCAGCTTCGTCCCTCAAAAAAACTGGACGCCATGATTTAGCTGAAAAATTGCTGAAAGTGGCGTTAAAACACCATTCAAATAAACATACTGAATAACGTATATTAGCATAATTGACAAAAAGAAAGGTTGTGATTGGTTAAAAAGTTCGAAAACTATATGCTGAGCCGGCTAAATGCGGACAGATGAAGTGAAACTGCGGATATCAATCTTTCAACTGACAAATAATCCGTTTGTTTTCTTCAATGTAATTTATGAAGACTTAATTTTTTAACATTCTCTTTTATGTAGTACCAACCGAAAACCGCAAACTTGCATAAATAATGTTAGCTTATTGTTATATTTTTATCATAAAACTGTCTATTTATGACTTCTAGGTAATTGTTTGTACTGTGTTCATGTTTTTATCATAGTACTTAACGACCATTTAAAGACTTTGATCATGTATTGAAGATCAACCAGTAAATTATAACAAATATTTGTTCATCAATTTACAGAAATAACCTCTTCACTTATTTTCCCTTTTTTGCAATTAAGCCCCCATATGGGAATCCGACGTTCGTCCAGCAGGTAAAGTAGCAATTAATGTCAGTTGAATTCGTGCGAACCTGTAACCATTTATTTACTTTAAAAACATGACACGTTTATAGTTTTATCGGATAATAAATAACAACACCATTTAGTTACAACTCTTAAATTTTTAAGATTTTAAATCGACCTTACATGTTAACATACTGTTTTCGATTATGTATTGTTTCTTTTGTTCTTGTTTATCGTTCTGTCATTTTTCTCCTTGATTCTTTTCGTACCCCGTCCCACAAAGTGGCGGAGTATTATGTGATACACTCCTTATGGATATGAGTGTCCGTTCCTCTGTGGTTTCCAGATGATAACGCGTCAACATATTTTATTTAAACTGCGCAGCTATTAAATACCATAAAATAAAGATCAAGTTCGATTTTCAGCACAATCCAATTTGTAGTTTTCGAATTGGAACAATTAAGTGTCATTTTTTGGTCAACAGTTTGTGGTTTCCAGATGATAACTTGAAAACGCGTCAACAGATGTTATTTAAACTTTACACAGCTAATAAATACTATTAAATAAAGATCAAGTTCAATTGTCATCACAATTCAATCTCTAGTTTTAGACTTGGGCCAATTCAAGGGTCAACAATTGGCGGTTTCTAGATGATAACTTGAGAACGCTTCAACTGATTTTTTTTTTTAGATCAGGTTGAATTTTCAGAACAATGTAGTTATAGGTCAAGGGTCAAGGTATACATTGACTTCTGAAATCAACTGTTATCATGCTCAGCTGTTCCTGTAGGTTGATTTGTATTTCAGTCAAATGTGTTCTCGAATATTAACAAGTGTGGACACAGAAGAATATCTCGCCTTCATTCCGCATCAGTAACGAAAACAAATAACGTCATAAGCATTACGTAAATAGCATTAAATTGTTATCATTTAAAAAATGACGATGTTAAGAGCTGATGTGCTTGAATGTTTTTACAGTTTTGTTCATTTCAGTTGAGGGTTTCTTAAAAGTTGGTTGTGGTGGAAGAACAAAGATTCGATTTCCAAATTTCAGTTTGAGCTTGTGACAGCGTAAACCGATTAATCAATATGTTGAACATTATCGGAGAAAAGAAAAACTTTGAGCCACTCGTGATTATCAATTTCTGGTTGACTGTCAAAATCGTCAATTTGAGAAGCTGGGACCATACTGGGAGGGTTCCCAGTGCTCGACCCACAGAGCAGCCCAGCGCGTCCCCAGGTGGCGGATAGGGGAGACCCTCTCGTTGGGGGGTTGTCAGGTCATAATACGGAAAGCCTGACCGCGGACCGTAGTGGGTAACGTGTTTGAAGAGTGCCACGCTCCTTGCACGATTAAGACCTCTTTTGTAAATTTCGAAAAAAGTAGGCTCATTGTAGCCGCTATAAAAGGCTAAGTTTTCCGCCCTCACCCAAAACTCCATACTTTTCCATTGGCAGTCAAAATGGATTTATTGTTTGTTGACTTGTTCCCGTCCTGAATATAGCTGAAAGACTGCTCGCTGGACGTAAGGCAGACATCGAATCAATCAATCAATTTCAGAAGTAATATTGCCCCGAGGTATAGATTTGGATGTGGATGGTTTTTTTAATTGACAATTGGAAGATTTCGATTCGGAAGTGGGAAATAGGACCGGCGAAATACTATGTCGTCGTTAGTAGTCGCTTACTCTGAAGTAATGGTAGCCGTTGTTTCATAGCTGGTTGAAGTCTAACAGAAGATGCATGGTGCAGTTAGATGTTGCGGTACATCAGTTGGATCGATTGGCTGAAATGCAGTTGCAGGAATGGCAGATGAGTTAAGCGGATAAATACCACACGACTTGAACCCTGATTTAATAGATTTGATATTGGAAGGCGTTAAGGACCTTTCCCATGCAGCTTTAAACAAAGCTGGAAATGTCCACTTGTTAACTTGATGAAGGTTGTTTTCTCTTAATAACTCTGCACAAGCAGAATAATATGCTCTATTAAAAGGTCCGAATTTGCATTTATCTAATGGTTGCAACTGATGTGTTGTGTGCAGTGGTAGTCTAATAGAGAAGATATTGTCGACAATATGAACATAAAACGTTCTCCGGTTGTAGATTCTTTATTTTGTGTTGAGAATTTAACAGGTAATATAACAATCAAAACCCTTAAAATATAAAATTACAATGTATTAAACATGGTGCAAAGACAATTATTTGTCATACAAATATATTATTTTATATTATTAATTAAATACTATAATATTCGCTTAAATAACTGTTGAACTGCCAATATGATATATTTTGCTGAACCAGTCCAATACGGAATTAACTAGTCCAATATCGGTATTGGCCTGATTTGGCCTAATTGCAACCTGTATAGGCCTGAGAGATTTGGACTAGTTAAATAATAAAGATATCATTACGTAAGGATTTCTGCATTGGCCAAGTTATTGGTCCTTGGCCAGCTGTATTGTCCTTCGGCTGCGCCTCGGGCCAATACAGCAAGCATTGGACCAATAACTAGGCCAATACAGAAATCATCACGTAATAATATCATAATATAGCAACACAATTATATAAAAGCTACTTCAGATAATTTTATTATTATACCCAGTTTATATATGGCGAATGTATTCTTGGTACATACTTCCAAGATATCGTCTTTTGGGGTATATTAATACGCTTAAGCAAAAGATTCATTCTTTCTTTTCAAAATTTAGAAATATGCTTAAAGCAAAGCAATCTAAGCTATTACATCAAAATAAAAATGAAATAATAAACATGTTAATCTGATTTGAACAATAATTGATATAAGCATACACGAATACAATAGCTTACCTCACATGAGGTGTAAGGGTCAATCGCAACTACCGTTGTACAATTATAGGTACATACAACCTGTATAATGAAATAGTCAAGTGTATGTTTGACAAGTTAAGTTTTGCCTAAAGGTTAACGTAGTTATTTAAAATAAAATATGCATTCATTATATCAATAGTTATTCTGTTATCTGCTGTTTACTGTTATTATTATTATTAAATAAACTGTCTATGAGAAACACATATTTTTACTACTACATTTGGAATAATTTATTATTATTAAAATACTGAAGCGGTTTTTATTTTAATCAGTTTGACTAAACGGTTAAGCTCTCAGTCAAAGCTCAATCTTTCCAAAATGTTAAGAAATTAAATATTATGTATAACCTGTATAAAAGATGACATAAACTGACCTTAATAAGAATATTCACAAACTAAAGCTCAGAGTATTTTTTCCAAAGCAATTGGCATAGTCCGAAATGTATAAATATTTTATTTTTGGAACAAATTTTTCAACAGCTACAAAGAAAACCAAACATGGCTGTTCAGCATCCTTAACTGAATAAGAACAAAGATCAAGAAATTTCCCTCCAAAACATTCATGTGACCTAATCAAACCAATCCAAGCTACATTAACTAACTTTACAATATGTAAAGCCTAAGGCAAATAATAAACAAAACGCAATACAAGATAAAATAAAAGTACTCAAATACTGTTTACTTGCAATAAGCAAACAAAATTAGAAACTTCTAGATTTCAATTACATAATATAAAATCCACTGTGCTACAGTAGAGACAAAATTATTATATTGTTTTCAACGATATCAAAGCCAGAGTCTGATGTGAGGAGTGTCCATCTAGGATAAGAAGCTGTGGACGGTTATCTCCGCACTACAGCAGAAACACCTCGAAAAACCATCGCTCATCTATATTATCTGACATCCAATCCGATTCTTGATAAGTCCATAATGTTCCCAATGGGGCTGCCATTGTGTTACACCCAAATAAAGATTTGTTGAGTTAACGCTTTACTATCAAGAGAGGACTCGTGTAAGCATTACCACACGCAATTATAGTAACGTGTTCGCCAAAACCACTCTGGAACTATTCCCGGCAAAAACTTTTGGGGTCGTGCTCAAACATTTCGCCTGTTTCGTCGCAATTCTAAATTAAAAATTGCTTGCTGTTAAAGTTATTCATTGCCATTATGTTGCATAAACCATTGAAATATCTATAAACAACTGTAGGATTCATCATTCTACACATAAGACGACTTAATTTTTCTTATTTTCTAATACTAAAATTATGATGTCTAGTTTTCATCTGTTGCCAGAATTCTTAATAATAGAAGGCCCACAGATTAACATGGATTGGTTGCAAAAATTTTAATGTCACATGTCGGCTACTGAACATAATGCAGAGGAATAGTTGCCACAGTATTTGGTATAAACCGTGTATGTCTTGTACTTCTCAAATTAGATGGATATATTATGTAATTGTAGCTGTTAGTTCTCTGTATATGCATATATAAATATTCTACCAAGTTTGAAAAATGTAGAAATTGTCTATTACACGACTTAGTCCGAGAATGACCAAGGATGCAACGTGTGCATCTATTTTAACTAAAGACATTTCGTTTTGTATTATATTTTATATAAACACAATAACGAAATACCTGCAGAAGAATTCTTTAATCTACGCAATGTAATAATAAATAAGAAAAGCAGAAATGGTGTCAATCTTTCTTTTTTCTGTGCAAATCGTGCAGGCCAATAGATAACATTCTGCGTGCAACGCTTTCATCTTGTTCATTTTCATGGAGCAGCCGTTTTAAATTAAGTTTTTACAATTAACTGTGTATAATCACAGTTAGAATGACGCAGCAATGTTAGCTAAGCCATGAAATAACTAACTGCAAGTTCAAGTGCTAGGTTTTACTACGTTTCGAACTGTTACATTATGACAAAAATGTCCCATTATTTTGAAAACTAGGTTTTATAATTAAATAGATAACTTATATATATATAATCATAGTCTCTTTAAGAATAAATATAAAAACTCTGTTAAATTTTCCGAACGTTTCGGCCTCACGGCCTTCCTCAGCGGACTATGCAATAAAATTCCGCTGAGGAAGGCCGTGAGGCCGAAACGTTCGGAAAATTTAACAGAGTTTATATATATATATATATATATATATATATACAATAAGAAACATAAGCACTGATGTGCCTTTGACCGACATAAATAACAATATCAAATAATGCAATAAACAGAGCATGCACAATAAATAAAACTGTAGAAAACATACAATAGACAGAGCTGGCTAGGAAAACTTAATGAAATGAGATAATAATAACAGCAACTAAAATATAGTAAACGTAAGCTAACAGTAGCAACATAAAAGCATACAAACAAACAAAAAACAAATTTGGTAATGGCACATTTACAGTTGTTCCCATTCCAAGATTTGATAATGTTCTTAAAATGATTAAAATTTTAGATTTCTCTAAACTTATCAGGTAGGCCATTCCATAAAACAGCAGCAGCATATTTAAAGAATTCTTACCATAGGTAGTTGTTCGTACTCTAGGTATATCTACAATATTGGAATATCTAAAATTATAATTTGAATTTTTAAAAACAACAAGGTCATGAAAACAAGGGGTGATAATTTATATAAAATCTTAAAACATTTAATTGCCATCGTACGCATCCTTCTGATCTAAAGTGATGGTACTTTCGCTCTATCTATTAATTCATCATGTGTACTCTTGTAGTCATCATATATGAATCGCAAGGTTCTCTCTTGAATTTTTTCCAATTTAGCAGAATTACTTTAAGTGCAGAAATGCCAAGTCAAAAGACAAAAATTTAAGTCAAAGGACAAAAAAATTAAAGTTCGAAAGAATAAAGGTATGAAAAATGGTGAGCTTATTCAATTTTGAGAGAAAACAACCAATGCGTTTAAGCACATTAAGTTGTTGAGAGGCCTTACGACATATATTTTTAATATGTTGATTAAAATTTAATTGATAATCTATATCGATACCCAGAAATTTTACTACATCATCACAAGTTACAGCTGACTCGATATTAAAAACTGGCTTCATATCATGTATTTTTATCAGGATTAGCTTGCATACAGTTGATTTTGAACCAATCAATCAAGATTGTACTTTTGAAAGGATACACATTAAATTATCAAAATCATAATCAGCATAAGACAAGGTATTATCATCAGCAAAATTGTACAAAGTACCATGCTTAATAAAATAAAATATATCATTAATAAAAAAATTATAAAAAAGCAGGGGACCAAGTATAGAACCTTGGGTACACCTTTTGTGATGCCAGCCCAGTCACTGAGAACTCCATGAAGCTTAATTTGTTGCTTACGGCCGGTCTAATAATTTTGAAGTAATTTCACTGTTTTTGATGATATATCATAAGCAGATAGTTTCCTTTAAATAATATCATCATTGGTTCAAAAGCTTTCGAAAGATCCATTAAAATAGCTGCAACATACTGATTATTATCAAGTGCAATTCACCAGTCTTCAAGGAATTTCGGCAGAGTGGTCTGATACCCGTGTCCTTTATTAAAAGCACATAAAAAGAATAAAAAATATTTTTATAAAAATCTGTTAATGGATCAGATAATATCCTTTCATATAATGTATATATTGTGGGTAAGATACTAACAGAGCGGCAATTTTTCTTATCCAACGTATCACTCTTTTTGTATAACAGTATAACCTGAGCTTCTTTATAAGTCTATTAGGAAAAATACAATTTTGTAATAGTATTATTTATTCAAGATGTAATACTGGGACGGTTCCCAGTGCTCGACCCACAGAGCAGCCCAGCGCGTCCCCGGATGGCGGATAGGGGAGACCCTCTCATTGGGAACGGTCTGGTCATAATATGGACAGCCTCATAGAGAGTAACATGTTTGGAGAGTGCCACGCTCCTTGCACGATAAAGATCCCTTTTGTAGATTTCGAAAAAGAGTAGGCTCATTGTAGCCGCTACAAAAGGCTAAATTCTCCTACCCTACCCAATACTCCGTACTTTTCCAGTGGCAGTCCAAATTTTGTTCCACGTGTCCCATCCCACCCATTTTTCAATTGATGTATTGTTTGTAAACTTGTTCCCGTCCTACATATAGCTGAAATATTGCTCGCTGGACGTACAGCAAAAATCCAATCAATCGAGATATAATTTTTCATTAAGAACAGGGGCCCCAGCACGTAAAAGCTTAAGTGAAATATTATCTGCAAATGTTGCTTTCTTAATGTTAATTTTACTAAGCAATTTAGAAACAGTGTCAACATCAGTTGACTTAAACTTGATTACTTAAAGTTTTAATATTTGAAATACTAGGGTGACTGCTTTTATCAAAAACAACATACTTGCCAATATGATTTGCAACATTTACAAAAAGTTATTAAAAATATCACATACATCCTTATTAATATTAATATTTTTATCATTTTTAACTACATGTAATGCAATTTTTTTGTTGCCCATAACATGACTTTTTAGATAAAAATAGTTTGACAGTGCTATAAAAATGTTTTGACTTCTGTCCTCCAGCACATCTTTCATGAAAATAGGTATTGATGGATTTTACTTTTTAGTTTTGATACAAAATTTCTTTGCTTTCCCATGATTTACTGGTTTTACACTTTTCATATTTATTATGAAGTATCTGGATTTTTTTTTAAATAGCTTTTCTCAATTCACTATTCATATAAGGTAGGATTCCTAGCGAGGATATCTCAGCTTCAATGGTACATGTTCATTAAATGACATCTGACACTTTCTGTTTAAAAATCATTGTACAATATGTTACAATCATCTATATTATGATCTGAGTTATGAAAACAAATCAATTTTCTCAAGATCAGAAACATAATTGTCAATATCAAAATTTTTAAAACTTCTATATTGTAATTTGACATCTTCAGGCTTTGGTGTTTTACCTTTAATAAAGTAGATATCATGTGGTGACAATCAATGATACCATTATTAAAATTTAGTGTTTTAAAACTTTTATCACCTATTTGTAAGTATCATATCAACTAATAATGGTTCTTGGCCCTTTATAAAACATGTAGGTTTGGTAATAATATTTGTAAGGTCAAAAATATCACGTACGTCATCAAGTGTCTTTAATTTTTTAGAAATCAATCAATCAAAATTTTTACTGGATTGCTTCATTTTTCTACCTTCTGTCAGTATTAGTATGTGTAGACTCGCTTTCACTACGAGTTGATACGTTTCAAACGTAGTATCTACGTTTTGTTTGGCTTTGCCACGGCGTTTTTGGTACGTTATTAATACGGTTAGATAGGTTACATGACACTTTTCTACATGTGATCTACCTTTTGATAATTAGTAACTATTAACTGTTGTCCTTTATCATTTGTGAAAACGTTATTTAACAGATGTTAGTCATGACCAACAACACCAGAACACTTTATCAAAACTGGCCTTTTAGTAATGCTAACTGTTACAATATCTTATGCAAATTTTCCTTTTGAAATTT
Organism: Limnoperna fortunei; assembly: GCA_944474755.1. Lineage (NCBI taxonomy): Eukaryota > Metazoa > Mollusca > Bivalvia > Mytilida > Modiolidae > Limnoperna > Limnoperna fortunei. Next base: position 52,555,694 of record OX104111.1, on the reverse strand, counting down.
AACTACTGCGTAATGATATCGTAATCATACGTTATGACATGTATAGAAGTGTTGTATAGCGATAGACTGACTTATTTTACACTGACGCAGTGATTCGTACAAACTCGTAGAAATGTAGCGACCAGAAACCAGTTGATATGGCCTAGTACATGCGTGGTTCTATCGCACAAAATGTGTGCATACGTTTTACTACGCTTATCCCGTATGTTCTGTGACACTTTGCTGTGTATTTTCAAGGTATCAATTACGTTTCATTTTTTCACAGCGTATGTAAAAACAACGGGTTTAATACCCAGTTTGTTTGGCTGTTTAAAATGCCATATTTTAGCTTACATTTATCGCGTTGTGTTCGCGCGTCGGAAATGTCTGTCAGAATACAATTTAAATACAGCTGCCTGCTTTTTTCCGGCTTTCGAGCTGGACTCTACATTTTACGTGAGTTATTTCCACAAACATGACATACATCTATAAAAGCCTTCTTTTGATAAACTTTATTTGAATTTGACTACTGGACGCCGGTCATTACGTCATAACGCTTTTTACGGAATTACAAAGTCAGGACAATTGCTTTTTAGTGGTTTGTCTTTTTTGACAGTGTCCTTGGTGTTCTGTAGGTTACAGTTAATACTCACGTAAGTTTTGAGGTATTCTGAATGTTGCAAACCGGTGAAAAAATTCACCGGGTTCATTGATGGTAACCAGACTGTGTATTCAAACCGGAAGTTTGCATACAGTATTGAGAATATTTAGTTATGATCCCAGTCTAGATAGGACCAGTTTGTTACTACGTATCACTACATTCATTGCCGTTTCAGCTATGTTTTAATACGTGAATTACGTATATTCTCGTTTTAATACGTTTTCAAAACGTAGTAAAACGCGTTTGAACGTGACAGTGTGACTTGGGCTAAAGAGAAACGTTACTCAAAATTTAGCGTTAAATAACAAAAAGAAAGTAGTTAAATCAGATAGTAGTAATATAAATTATAATTATAATTAGTATTCAACGCGGGTGCTCTGATATAGCACAATGGTTTCAAATGACGGCGGTACATATATATAAAATAATAAGTATCGTAATCTCAAGTGAGGTAGTTGTAGATGTCGATAAAAGCCGCTACAAAAGGCTAAGTTTTCCGCCGCTATCCATACCCCATACTTTATCAGCGGCATTTACAACTTGTGACCTTTGGTCTATCTTTCCCGAATTGATTTATTGTTTGTTTAACTTGTTCTCGTCCTGAATATAGCTGAAAAACTAATCACAGAACGTAAAGCAAACATCCAATCCAATTAATATAGTTGGAATACTGCTCGCTGAACATTAAACAATTAATCAATCGTGTAATATATGTCAATGTATTACAACAAAGTAGGGAGTGTGAGGGATCTTTTTTGTCCTTTCTGTTTCGTTTTTTTTTTCTTTTTCTTTATTTGGACAGCTTTTTAGTGATTATTTGAATTTTGACGAGTGTATAAGTTACACATAAAAAATCTATCGAAAAGACATAATTAAACCATGAAAACAGTTGGTAATTTGGCAGTGGTAATAAAATGGTAAATAAATTAAAAGTATATAAGGCTGATAGTTCAATGTTTTTTTTAATAATGCCGTACATTGCATATTGCTTCAGTGATCGAATTTAATAAACCACGCTAGAATCTCTGTAAGATAGAGTCGTGTAAGGTCGTTCTCCCATTGTAGGTTACCGAGAAAATAGCAGGTTTTCTCCCGGCTTAAACATCTCCGCGACAGACATTTCAATTAAAAATAATTTAGAAGTTCACTTAAACATGAAACCATTTCTAAATTTGACACTAAATAACAAGATCTTTCTCGTTATCAATGCAATAAGTGTCGATTCTGTCAGAATGGTCACGTTATTCGAACTAGATTAACCTAATCAGGTTCGGCACTTTATTCCGGTGAAGTTAGAGTTGTGTTCATGTTTTCAAATGTCTTTTTCGATAATCACACCTTTATATCCGATAACGTCAATTTTGCATAACCACCTATCCATTCTGTGATAATAACAAACATGTACAGTTGTAATTTACCTTCACGGCAATTGAAATGCAGGGTGACATGATAACATGTTAATGGGCCCCTTAGTGAGTCTCCGTCACAATAAAACATATATATACGTCACTTCTGACATCTGTTCAACGTCATTGAGAACAGCGGATACTGACGCAACCTGACAGTCCAGATGACAGAAGTGTTGTTATTGAATTCATGAAAATATTAAATAACAATAAAATTTAATGTTGTGTATAAATTTCCCAATTTCTTAAAGACCAATACACACCGATTCACATGGAGGACAGTGAGTTATATATCCTAGTCGCATGTATTTAAATGTTAGTCTTTATTTAATTTTTTTTGTTTGAAGACGTCCATGGCATTTCTCGTGTTTAAATATGTGATAAATAAATTATTACATTGTATGTTAGTTTGTTATCATCCCTCGACCAATACAAGCTGGACCTCTGGCTATAAGCCTTCAGTTAAAATATAAGTCAAAGGATGATACCAGGGCCGATATGGAAAATGCTATGTAATAATCTAAAATTATTATTGCCATGGTGTCAACTTGTTTTTTTAAACTTGTCTAATTTCGTGTAATAACATACGCTGGCGTCGTGAAATGTTATAGAAAAGAAAGTGCAGAAAAAATAGCACTTTCTTGTAACGTTCGTTGTTCTTTTTAGAATCTTTTGCTCAGAAATTTTACAAAGGTAAGTAGTGAAACAAACTGAGAAAAAAGTACCCACATACCTAGCTCAATTAGTAATGTATTGGTCTGTTCTGATAAAAATGTATGTCGCGATTCTTTCCCATGCTATTGTTAGTTTCTATATACGGACGGCGTAATGAAAATGTGTCCGAGTATGTGACGTATAAAATATCTAACAATAACTGCATTCTGGTAGCAGAATCAACGTGCATCAGGTGTGTTTGTTTATTACCAAGCAAGCCTTCAATAAATTTCATACAGCACACATGCATGTAAAAGTCTCACTTAGGCTTGACAAAGACTTTGGAAGAAATGATTTAGTCAGTAATATAGAATAAGCCATACGTTTGTGTAGACATGAATTGTTTTTGTTACCTAAAATATGGTACTAATTAGTGTATATATCAGTTCGGAAAACATTCTCATGAGAACAAATCGGCTAAATTCGTTGTGTGAACATGCGACTATGAACAAACGAGAGAATGCAAGTGACAATATTACATAGATCTTCTATTCTGATTTATGTTGATGAAGATAAAAACAACGTCAAATGTACTTATCTGTGAGACAATTTATTTAGTTAATTCTAAATAGGTGTTACTAGTCTCCCTATGGACGCATTATTACTGCGAAAATATAACTGTAGTCCCGAGATAATTATTTGTCTGGTCAACACAAGATGTATATACAGCCTATCGACATTCATTTACTTCTTTAATGGAAACACAACAATATTTTACGTCTGACTACTGATGTTTTAAATGAACCACCTGTGGATATAATAATATATGAAGTTTAATCAATGTAAGTATCATATCAGACCTGAAGCAAGCAATTATATTTGTTACAACCATATCCAGAGAAAATTATGAAAATGTTAATAAAATCAAATAGAGGAATTTGTAATATACACTAAATTCAGAATGTTATTAAAAATTCCAGCTTGGGAGATGTTGTCTACGGTGACGACGAGAAATGTGAGCTATTGAATAAATATTTCAGTCAAATTTCAACACTTAATGACGAAAATATTATTATTCTCGATTTTGAATTGAGGACAAATATACAACTACATGACATATAGAAAAACTTGTTGACATAAAAACTCTAGAACCCAACAAACCATAAGGGCGAGACATAATAAGCCACAAAATGTTAAAACTGTCCAGAAAAAGTAGCAATTCCACTTCAATCGATTTTAAAAATATTTGCATCAATGCAAATACCCATCTGGTTGATCTGGTTGGTAGATTGCGCATGTTATTGCAATATTAAAATACAGTTTAATACCGTGTAATTATAGACCAATATCGGCTTATTAGCTGTGTCGGCAAGGTAATAGAACGTGTTATTTGACAACGGCCTCTTAATTATTTGTGTATAGGGGAACTATTAACATTTTTTGCTCTAACTAAGCCACTACGTTTTGTTGAGTAATGAGAGACCCATCAAAACGAGCGAAATAATTTCAGCAATATCACGTTAAATTTTCGGGGTGCCATGTCAGATAAAAATTTTCGCAAATTTAAAAACCGCGAAGGGTACTCAAGGAAACCCACAAACACCCATAAAATAGTCCAGAAATGCGCCTTGCACAATCAGCTGAAAAATTACCAATACATTTAACAAATTATATAAATAAATTTATTTATCAATTCTGTATGAAACTTCTTTTAAAATACAGCTCTAATATAAAAATTCCATTGAATAATAAATCCACTGCCTATGCTACAGCTCGGCGCAGCCGAATATCAAAATAAGAAATAATTTCCTCTCCTTCAGTCAAAAATTATTTACAGAGCCATTGTCAAATTGAAAACGCAATTTTCACACTTTTTACTGTATTTACTTTTTGTTCCCCATATTACGAGCAAATCTGCCAAGTTTCATCTCATTTCAAAATAAAATAAAGCCGTTTCAGCCTTTTTTATAAACAAACTTTAACGCTTTCAATTGTTCAACTCGACACTCAATTTAAAACAAAAATCAATAACTTTCATGCGTCATTATATCTATAGCTGGATGATAAGCTTTCGCAACCTATATATATGTCATAATAAACCAATGCAAGGGTATATCTTTAAATAATTTCAATATTGAATTCAAAAGTAATGAAAATTTTACCTTTTAAAGAAGAAAAATGGGCACATCTTATCTTTTAGAACAAATATTTACATTTACTTTATAATTTTTGTATTAATTGCACAATCAAACATTCAAAAATGGGTGTACATTTGTATTTACTAAAATATAACTGATAATTAATAGGTTAATAGCAATATTTCCAAAGAAGTTTCTTGAGAAAAAGATTTAACAGCTAGGAGTTTTGAAATACCCTTTCTGACATCATGCAAACTGTGACGTCATAATGCTATGATGTTGTAACTATATACTGTAAACAAGTAAACATCAACACAAGAAATCAAATTAAATGGCGAAAGCAAAAAAAAACATGTTTTGAAATTAGAAACCGAGTGCATTTATTGTGTACAAGGTCCATGGTTACCGATTGAAACCACTCCACCTATTTATACATTTGTATGTCACTTTGATATATATGCGCATATCCTGGCTTATTCCATTTACATGTGCACCCCCCCCCCCCCCACCAAACAATGTATAAGCTATCTTTGTAATCAGGAAGACATTTTTGTGATTGTATTTCTAATACAGGAATTAGATTATTATCTTCTAATTTTGTTCTTTATATATGGCTCAATTTCATATATTTACAATAATTACACCCCGTGTGGGCCCCGGGGGACAGAATAGGCCCACGGCTTCCTCAGCCTGCAGTAAGAGTCTGCTAACAGAGGCAACACTTGCCGTGTGTTGCGACCCGTGTCGATTACAGGACGGGATTTCAGTAGGCCGGGTAAACGGTCCCGATAACTTACTGAACCCTTACTTTTTCTAGACGGGAAATCGAGTTAGCCCTGACTTCGATGAATCGGCATGTCACGTCTTGCCCTTTGTGAATCCTTATCATTTTAGCAAATCTATTTCATTTTTATTCAAACTGCTCCATGAAATGTATGTACCATTTAATAGACGGCTTCCTTACAGGATTTGAAAAGAAGGGGTGGCTGAAGGGCAAAGCTTCCTCAGCTTTATAGAGGCGACATGTTTGCCATGATGGTGGAGGAAGGGACTCTCTGCTGCATCCATTAATGCGGATCGGCGGGTTTGATTTTCAATACACCACTTTGGCCCTGACTTCAACTAGACGGGAGACCGGATGGACCCGGTTCGATCAATCGGCTGGTCACGTCGAGCCCTTAACAAGTTTGTCTTCATTTCTTCTGTCACTTGATTATATCTTGTGAATTTCAGTTGCAAAGTTGTTCAGATACAAGCTGTTAAGAAGGCGGTGGCTCATGGGTCAATCGAGTAGATAGAGTTTCGAGCGGTTGTTTCGCCAGTTAATTCTTGCACAAAGCTTGCGTTCGTGAAGAAATTCATCTATTTGAGTATACCACCCTTGGAACACCTGATGCTTTCTGCTGGCAATCCGCAGACACCAAGCATTGCCCCTGTTGGCACTCCGTGGCGGGTGGGTGACAAGGGTGGTGAACCGCATTCTTTTAACATGGCTTCCAAAACATTTACGCAAACAGGTTCTAAAAAAAGAAAAAATGACATTTCGCTTAAAGAAATAGTTGATGATGATCACTTTTCACGTTTTATTGTTTTGACTAGTAAAGATTCTAACAAACCATTATCAAAAAATTCTCCTTTCGTCATCGGAAAAACTATTAAGGCTGTGCAGGAGATGTTAAAACGTAACAAAAATGAAATCCGGATCAATTCTTATTGAAGTTTCAAAAAAACAACAGTCTTTAAATTTACTTCAGCTCAATAAAATTCTCGATTTAGAAATATCTTCCACTCCTCACAGAACATTAAATTCTTGTCAAGGGATCCTCCATTACAGAGACGATGATCTCTCTGAACTAACGGACGAGGAAATTTGTGAAGAACTCAAACCTCAGGGTGTAACAAAGGTAAAAAGATTCATTGCCAAGAGACAAGGTATTCAGGTAAAACTGAATACCTTTTTGCTCAACTTTAATTCTCCATCTATCCCTCAGTCTATCAAAATTGGACTATACAGCGTTAAAGTCAGCGCATTTATCCCAAATCCCGTGCGCTGCTTTAAATGCCAAAAATTTGGTCATGGCAAGGGACAATGTAGAGGCTCCTTAGTATGCTTCAACTGTGCAGAGGTAGGGCATGAGGGCTTTACCTGCACAGACAACCCAAAGTGTGCCAATTGTGGTGAAGCCCACATGTCGTCCTCAAAAGATTGTCATCATTTTAAAAAAGAAAAGGACATACAAAAATTGAAAACAGAAAGGAACATCAATTACCCTGAGGCTCGTCGTCTCTTTAGTTCAGTGAGTAATCCATCGTCTTCTGTAATGTCATATGCCAGTGTGACGAAACGCGTTTGCGTTACTTCTGAAACGCAAACCATGATCACCTGGCCTATAGATCAGAAAGACCCAACAAGATTACCGGCTCAAACCACTGATAAAATAATTACATCTCGAAAATCTTCCGGCTCAAACCACTGATAAAATAATTACTTCTCGAAAATCTTCGGCATCTCAAACTTCTACGCCTTCGGCATCTACTACGTCTTCAACAACTTCTCAATCCTCAACTGCCCGTGCGGGATCCGGGTGGCTAAAAGAATAGACCGCAGTCGCGCTAGCTTGTCGTAAAAGGCGACTAAATAGCGCCCAGTACCTGACCGGCGTGTCTGGTCGGTTTGCCTAAAGACCGACTGGGATGTGTGCCCCAGGTGGTTGAATGGGGTACCCCTGGCAAGCTGGGGTTGTCAGGCAATAATACGGAAAACCTGACCGCAAACCATATTAGTGCACCGTGTTAGGAAAATGCCACGTTCCTCGCACGTTAAAGAACGCTGCTGTAGTATTCGCTGTGAGTAGGGATTTTGATCCCGCTACAGGAGGCTAAATTGCCCGACCCTATCCATCCTCCCATTTGCCAGTGGCAATCTAAAATCCGTTACCCCTATTTTTCCTTGTGTCCCATCCCATTTTCATTCATCATCATTTCATGTTCATTTTATCATCCATTTCATCGCCTGAATATAGCTGAAATATTGCTTCTCGGGCGTTAAACACCATTAATCAATCAATCAATCCTCAACTAATTCTTCAAGCAGCACAAAAAAAAAATTCAAATATTAAGACCAATCCAAATACAAAATCTTCTAACTCCAATTCAAACTCAAATCAAAAAGGAGATCGTACTCCAAAACTGCTGCGGGATCCCATTAAGGTCCACAACAGGTTTGGAAGTCTAGACCATCTAGACACTACTATCTGGGGCGATCCCATGGATACACTACCCCCAGATACTGGATCTAAAAGTAGATCCCCCAGCCGAAACCGGCGGAATAGCCCCCAAAAAACTGTCAACTATTCCCCTTTTCGCAGACCAAAATGGGTACAATAATACAATGGAATTGTCGAGGTCTCAAGATTAATTTTCTTGAAATTACTTTATTAGTTCAAGCCTTTCTTCCTGTTGCATTTTGCCTTCAAGAATCCCACCTAAAACGAAGTGATAACATATCTTTAAAAAACTACTCTTAATACAGCACATATGTAGAAGAGAATGAAAGAGCTGCTGGCGGCTCTACCATTCTTGTAAAAGATCAAGTTCTACATAGCCCTGTAGATCTCAACACTGATCTTCAGGCGGTTGCTGTTCGAATATCTTTAGACAAAACGATTACCTTATGCTCTGTGTATATCCCTCCGAATTCTTCATTAAATTTAAATCAATTGAAACATCTTACTGATCAGCTTCCGGCCCCTTATATATTACTTGAGGACTTCAACGGACACAACCCTTTATGGGGCAGTAACACAATAAACGATAAGGGTAAAATTATTGAAGGCTTGATGGATCAGGAAGATCTGTGTATTCTTAATGATGGAACCAATACATATTTACATCCTGGGAATGGATCATATTCGGCTATTGATCTTGCAATAGCAGACCCTTCTCTGTTGCCCGATTTCTCATGGAAAGTCCATGACGATCTCTGTGGCAGTGATCACTTTCCCATTATCTTGGTATCTTTACACTCTTCAAACACAGAACGAGTCGCTCGGCATAAATTTGGCAAGGCCAATTGGCCTCTATTTGAACAACTCTGTATAGAGCGACTTAACTCGGATGCTTTTGAAGCTGTTTCTGATCCTATTTTAAAATTCAATAAAACACTTATTTCAATTTCTGATGAAACAATTCCTAAGACCTCGACAAATCCAAAACATCCTAGTAAACCATGGTTCGATGACAGATGTGAGGACGCTATTAAAGACCGGAAAAAAGCCGAACGACGCTTTAATAAACACCCAACTCGAAATAATCTTAACCATTTCCGAATTTTTCGAGCGAAAGCTCGCAGGGTAACGAAACAAAGACGACGCACCTCTTGGCGTAACTTTGTTTCTAAACTAAATAACCATACCCCCATGAATAAAATTTGAAACATGATTCGTAAAATTAAAGGTAAAAACAGTAAAGCAAATGTCCATCATTTAAAAGGATGGACAAGACTTGATAACATCAGAGTCAGACATAATAAATTGGCCGAAACATTTGCAACACACTCCTCTGCTGAAAATTATCATCCCAATTTTCAGCGGATCAAAATTCAAAAAGAAAAATCAAAACTTAATTTCCAGTCAAACAATTTTGAAGATTATAATAAACCTTTTTCTTTGGAAGAGATAAAAACTTCATTGAAGAAATCTCATGATACTGCATGTGGTCCAGATGACATCCATTATCAACTTCTCAAACATCTGCCACAATCTTCTCTCCAATGTCTTCTGAATCTTCTCAACAACATTTGGGAAGCGGGTGACTTACCATCTATTTGGAAAATGGCCACTGTTGTGCCTATTCCAAAACCAGGCAAAGATCACTCAGAAGCGTCCAACTATCGGCCTATAGCCCTCACAAGCTGTCTTTGTAAAACCATGGAAAGGATGATCAACGATCGCCTTGTCTGGTTTTTAGAATCGAACAACCTAATCTCCAATATCCAGTGTGGATTCAGACAAGGTCGTAGTACTATTGATCATCTGGTGCGTTTCGAAACATATATTCGAAACGCATTTGTTAAAAACGAACATGTTGTGTCTATTGTTTCGATTTAGAAAAAGCATATGCCACAACATGGAAATATGGTACATGTATTTTAAAAGATCTTTTTGATATGGGGTTGAAAGGTAGACTTCCTACCTTTATCTCAAACTTTTCATCTGACAGAATTTAAAATTAGGATCAATTCTACGTTATCTGACCCTTTTGTACAGGAAATGGGTGTTCCCCAGGGCAGCATCCTTTCTGTCACTTTATTTAGTATTAAAATTAATAGCCTTGCTCAAGTTTTAAAAGATAATATTGATGGTTCTCTATATGTTGACGACTTCCTCACATGTTACCGAGGGAAAAATATGAATAATATCGAACGTCAGCTGCAGTTGTGTTTAAATAGAATAGATTGATTAATGGTGTTTAACGCCCGAGCAGCAATATTTCAGCTATATTCAGGCGATGAACATGAAATGGATGATAAAATGAACATGAAATGATGATGAATGAAAATGGGATGGGACACAAGGAAAAATAGGGGTAACGGATTTTAGATTGCCACTGGCAAATGGGAGGATGGATAGGGTCGGGCAATTTAGCCTCCTGTAGCGGGATCGAAATCCCTACTCATAGCGAATACTACAGCAGCGTTCTTTAACGTGCAAGGAACGTGGCATTTTTCCCAACACGGTGCACTAATATGGTTTGCGGTCAGGTTTTCCGTATTATGGCCTGACAACCCCAGCTTGCCACGGGTACCCTATTCAACCACCTGGGGCACCCAACCAAGTCGGTCTTTAGGCAAACCGACCTGACACGCCGGTCAGGGTACTGGGCGCTATTTAGTCGCCTTTTACGACAAGCTAGCGCGACTGCGGTCTATTCTTTTAGCCACCCGGATCCCGCACGGGGCTAAATAGAATAGAGAAATGGGCAATGGAGAATGGTTTTAAATTCTCCACTGCAAAAACTGTTGGGATGCATTTGTAATAAACGTAAGATGCATCCTGATCCCGAATTAAAATTATATAATAATCCTATCAAAATTGTAAAAGATACTACTTTTCTTGGTCTCATATTTGATTCAAGGCTAACCTTTCTTCCCCATATCAAAATGTTAAAAAATAAATGCCTTAAAGCATTAGATATTTTAAAAGTCGTATCCAGCACCGACTGGGGTGCTGAATGCGATGTTTTACTCAATCTATATAGATTGCTGGTTCGATCGAAATTGGATTATGGGTTGTTTTATTTATGGTTCTGCTCACAAGTCATGTCAAAATCCTTGATACTATACACCATCAAGGATTGCGACTGTGCCTTGGAGCTTTCAGAACTACACCTGTTGAGAGTTTATATGTAGAAGCAGGTGAGCCTTCTTTGTATCAAAGAAGAATAAAGCTCGCTTTGGAATATGCAACCAAATTAAAGGCATATCCTGGCAACCCCGCCCACGACTGTGTTTTCAAACCTCTTTATCAAAACATTTTCGAAAAACATCCAAACAAAATTCAACCTTTTGGCCTCCGAATTAAATCTCATTTGGAAAATTCCCGTATGAATTTAGATGAAATTGCTGCAATCGAAATCCCGCATAATCCCCCGTGGTTAAACCCCAAACCGATATTTATTTATGATTTAAGAAAACATAAAAAGTCCGACACAAACCATTTATTAATACAACAACATTATGCAGAAATTAAATCTTGTTACCCTGACTATAGTACTATTTACACAGACGGGTCAAAAGACGGTGATAAAGTCGCCTCGGCCGCTGTAGTCGGAGAGCGTGTTGAAACTCGCCGCCTTCCGTCTACCTCATCTGTATTTACAGCAGAGGCGCAAGCTATTCTTCTTGCGATGAAAATAGTTGCTTCGTCAGACGAATGCAAATTTATTGTCTGCTCCGATTCTCTGTCTTGTCTACTGGCTATTGAAAATTTCAAAATTTAAAATCCTTACATTTTAAAAAATTATTCAAATCTACAAATCACTTGTTGCTTTGGGAAAAAAAATTATCTTCTTCTGGATTCCCAGTCATGTCGGAATCCGTGGAAACACAGTCGTGGATCAGGAGGCTAAAAATGCACTCAAGGATACCATCATTAACTGTAGTATTCCTTTTACCGATTTTAAACTGTTAATTTTTAAATATATTTCTAATTTGTGGCAGAGTGGTTGGGATCTCCAAGTTCATAATTAACTTCACGAGATCCAGCCACTACTGCACACAAATAATTTTAAATGTTTTAAAGGTCGAAGAAACCAAGTTGTTTTAACAAGATGTCGTCTTGGTCATACCCGGACGACACAGTTATATTTTAAACAATGAGCCACGACCCGAATCTGTGCCATGCAACAGTCCATACACCATTAAGCATGTCTTGATGGACTGTTTGGACGTGGCCCACATTCGGGAACGTTTCTATAGTGCCGATACGTATTTTAATTTATTTAAAACTCACAATTTTAAAGTTCTTAAAGGAAATTAATTTATTTAATAAAATTTAATTTCACTATTAATTGTGATACTTCATATTTTTTATTGTTTTAACTACCATTTTTATCTGTGTATATTCTCATATTATTGTATGAGATCACGTTTTAGTATAAGGAGGCATGACGTTCTACTAATTTAAAAATTATGGTTTTCACGTCCTGAATATACTAGTAGCTAAAATATTGCTTGCTGGACGTTAAACATCAATCAATCAATTTACAATAATTACAATAAAATCTTCATTTTATAGTTTGTTTACATTCTTCAAAGCACACAATTACCTCCATTGGTTGACAATGTATTAACTTTATGAATTTCTATTTTGTAAATTGCTAAAAGGTATAAATATGAATGTTGATTACAAGTGTTTCCACTTGGTAAATGGTTCATTTGAGGAAAAATGCTGGATTTAAATACACCTTGTAGAAATGGACATGCAATCATAATTTGTTTGGGGGGAAAAGTGCGTGCTGTTGCTACTGAATCAGTTTTTCAGACAAAAAATAATGATATAAATAAAATACAAACCATATTTTATTGGCTTTGCCTTTTTGGTAAAACAGTAATCATGGATTTGATTAAAAATACATTTGTGAGCAATATCATATTGAACCTTATCTCGCCTTATTCCCGGGTGAATGCATGTGCTATGTGTGGGGAAGTGCACATTTGTATTTTTTTTCAAAGTAAAATTTATTTAGTTGCAATAGAGTGTAAACTTACTAAATGAATTCCGCTTCTGTTTTCCATTTAGTAATTTTGCTTTTTTTCTCAAATTCTTTGTTGTTTCTGTCTACAAAGAAATCTGACAAATTTATGCCATTAGGGGTTTTTTTTTTTTGGGGGGGGGGGGGGTAAACTTTAAACAGAAACAGGTATTTTGTAATTGTTTATTGTTATCTGACAGAATAAAGTGAAAATTAAAGCTTAATAGCTGTAGTGGCTGAACTGATAACATCACTGACATACAAACGTTTAGACAACAAAGTAAAAAATCAACACTTCAACTTGACAACGGCCTCTTAATTATTTGTGTATAGGAGAAACTATTAACATTTTTTGCTCTTACTTAGGCACCAAGTTTCGTTGAGTAATGAGAGACCCCTCAAAACGAGTGAAATAATTTCAGCAATATCACGTTACATTTTCGGGGTGCCATGTCAGATAAAATTTTTCGCAAATTTAAAAACCCCGAAGGGTACTCAACAAAACTCACAAACACCCATAAAATAGTCCAGAAATGCGCCCTGCACAATCAGCTGAAAAATAACCAATACATTTACCAAATTATATAAATAAATGTATTTATCATTCTGTATGAAACTGTTTTTATAGCTCTAATATCAAAATTCCATTGAATATTAAATTCACTGCCTATGCTACAGCTCGGCGCAGCCAAATACCAAAATAAGAACTAATTTCCTCTCCTTCAGTCAAAGGTCATTTACAGAGCCATTGTCATTTAAAAGTATGTCTTTAACCACATGCACAGAAATAATCTAATATATAAATACCAGTCTCGCTTACTTCCTAATTGTTCCACAGTTCACAAACTGTTAGGAATATACAACTGTATTTTAAATTCACTGACGAAGAAGAATAACAATTGTTTTGTGATTTTTCCAAAGCTTACGATAAATTTTGGCATAAAGGTTTCTTACATAAAAATAAATCGAATGGAGTAAATGGAAATGTATTACAGTGGTTTAAAGGCAACAGAGAGTAGTAATCAAACAATCGTCATCTGAGCTTTGTAAAGTGTATGCTGGTGTTCCGCAAGGGTCGGTGCTAGGTCCTTTATTATTTATCATATATATCAATGATATAGCTGAACAGCTTGTTTCCCTATGTAGACTGTTTGCTGATGACACGTCATTTAACTATTCCATGCGTGATCCTACGAGGATTCAGACTGTTATTGATCACGATTTGAAATAGCTGAACCCACAAAAATGGCTATTTTAATCCAGAAAAAAAACTTAAATCATGTTATTTTCAAAGATAATGACACCAGATATGAGGTTACACTAAATGACATTAATGTAACAGTTACTAACTCAATAAACATCTATGTGTTACCTTCAGCAATATTGCTAAGTGGAATACACACATTGATATTATTATATGTAGTGTTTCAAAGCACCTGAACATATCGGGAAATTGAAGTAAAAACTTACTCGAAAAAAAACTTACTTTTAAAAAATCATATTTAGTCTTAGACGACTTTCACTGCAATAAACTTGAACAATTATAGCTTGAGGCTGCTGGAATTGTCACCAGAAAGTTTCCTTATAGTTTGAAACATTAGTCACAAGGATTTGAAATCAGGCGCATCATAACATCTATCACATAAATTTCTCTTTTTATTTATTCCTTCATTTTGCTATTTTTCCTTTAATATTTGTCATCAAAAGTTTTGTTATGTCTCCCACAAACATAATATAATTTGTATTGTATTACAATGTACGCTGCTCTATCAATATTTTTGTAACATATTGTATACTGGAGAAGATTTCACAAGTTTGATAAACTCGTCTAATCCTATTCGCATATTTGAGCAAATAAAATATGTTTAAACTAAGATCCAGAGGTGTTCGAATTTAAATATTGTAATGGTTGTTTCCTAAGGTTTACAGAGCAGAAGCTTACTGTCACATTTATGATTTTTTAATACTTTGACATGTATATAGCAATGTCTAATTTTCTTTTAAAACCAGAAACTTAATTAATATTTATGGGATAAAGTTATGAAAAATCTGTATTTCAATAAATTTTCTAAGATTGACGTCCTGAAATATGAACAAAAAGTTTCTCACAAAAGTGCTATTGTAAATACAGCTTATAAGCTGGATATCTTAACAGATTTTGAAAACATATGGATTGATTAATTGATTGGATGTATGTTTTAAATCCAGCTAACAGTATTTCAGCTGTATTCAGGACAAGAACAAGTTAACAAACAATGAATAAATAAATCAATTGGGGAAACTCGACCAAATGTGAAAAAAAGTAGGGGAAGGGTTGGAAAATTATTACTCTCGACATCTACATAAGGGGTTTTTATCGTGCAAGAAGCGTCGCATTTTGGTACACACTATGGGCCGCGGTTAGGCTTTCCTTATTATTACCTGCCTTCGGCCTCCCGCCCACAAATTCACTATCCGCAAACCTGGGAAGCACTGGGCAATTCTCAGAGTCGAGCACTGGAAACACTCCCAGTATTGCCCCAGGAAAAAGTATACGAAAAAGGGCACTTATTGACGGATAGTCATATTTAAAAAAAATAATGCAACCAAATTTGAACACGAACTATCAGTCCATCGGGTATTGACATTCAGCATAAGTCAAGATTCACAATCATTCGGGAAATGAGAAATACAGGCTTGCTAGAATTTGGAAAAAAAACATTTGAACTCTAATTGTAACAGCCTGATATAATATTAAATTTTGTACAAGTTTAAACTAAAACCAAGCATTGTCGTTCATGAATATTAATGACCAGTCTTCCCCAATTCCTCAAAACTCGTATTCATTCAGTTTACAAATAGTCGTACAAAAAAACTTGAAAGTTTTTTTATTACTTGTATAATATAAGATATTTGTTCGTTCCTTCTTCATTTTCTCTTAAGAAGAATGTCATCAAAATTATTTTGACATTTATAATAATCGACTAAATCGACATTCAAGCGGGGACATTTCCTGTTTTGCGTTAATTTGTAAAATCTTGTCCATTTACATTCCACACTCAAATATCTAATAGAATTTTGGTAGTATGAC